>JAPQWS010000140.1:0-600000 GCA_028651295.1 Catharanthus roseus | reverse complement strand
GCCCTAAGTAGAGTGAGGAATGTGCAATGATTCTATTGCAAGGGTTATGGTCACTACTCCAACCATTGTCCTACCATAAAGGTAATGATATTTAGGATTAATAGGGAGGTCATTTCTGAGGATTAGGATGAAGGGAAGCAAGAAGAGGAAGAGTCCGATGAGGAAATGAGGATTCACTTTATGAGGGGCAGGTCTTGGTTTTCTTGAGAGCTCTTAAATCTAAAGCTTTTCAATATGTGATATGAATCCCGCTGTGCAAGGATCAAAATCATCAATTCAACTTCCTCACAATCTTCGCCTTCAATAAGACTTGATCTCCTTTAACAACACCCATCCATTATTCAACCCAAACTATGAACAAACGTATATGAAGAGGATCTTTTTCTCAATTGTTAAAAGAACAAGAGTGTTGGTTACCCACTATCCAGTTAGATCAATTGAAGAAGACTTAATCTCTAAAATAAATCAAAAGGATGTGATTATAATATAATTAGGAATTGTGATCAAATTATGAACTCTTAGATCAACCAAATCCATGTATTCAAATAAAATAAACTTAAGGAATGATCAAACCCTAGATGAAGTTCGTGGAGAAAGTCTCTAAATTTATGAAGCCTAAGAGAAAACTCTCAAAATTCATATATAATGAAAGTTGATTACAATATAAGCTATAAATGCCTACTTATATTGTTAGGGCTAGGCCATACATTTACTATTTACTGAAGACTCTGAAAGACCACTTAGACCCTTAATTAACAACTGAAAATAGAGTTTAAACATTGAAATCTACCCAAAACAATGCATTTATTCAAAATTGAAGCCCTACCGCCGACGGTACCGTCGGCAGTAGGTTGTTTGCCTTCAAGCCATTTTCTTCCAGAAGCCTACCACGGATTGTAGGTACAGGGCCTACTGCCTGTGGTAGGTCTTGTTCTTCACTCTCCTTGGACTTTTTGACCTCCAACTTGGTCCATTGAGTACTCCTTTCTTATGGTATGAGTCATGAGAAACTTGGTAGGTTTTCCTTCATCTTCAATGCCTCCATCCTTGAAGTTTAGAGCTTCTTTCATTGTTTCTTCAATTGCTATCATCAATCCATGTGAAACTTGGCCATCATTCTCTTTAATTCTCTTTGCTCTTGGTCTTGTAATAGGTCCTTGAAGCTTTTCATCTTCTTGACTATCTTGGTTCATATCATCTGCCCTTCATTTTAGAAGATTTATCCTCTAATCATGACATATATCAAACGGAGATAAATTAGAAACATTGAAAGTAGCACTAACATTATCATCTCTCGGAAGATCAATCTTATAAGCATTATCATTAACGCGTTCAAGAGCTTGAAAGGGTCTATCGCCACGGCTATCTAAAATTTATTTCTTTTGAGAAGGAAAACATTATTTCCGAGGATGAACCCAAACCCAATTATTGGGTTCCGACACTACACGTTTCCTTCCCAAATTCTTTTTTGAAACAAGCTTTTTGTTTATAGCCTCAATTAGCTCCATGAACTTTGTAGTGAATAGTTTTGACAAACTCCGCCTTTTTCTTTCTATCCAAGCTCAAAGGGTGATCTATAGGTAATAGAATCAAATAAAAAGGTGATAGAGGATTGAACCTATAAACAACTTCAAAAGGAGGCTAAGAAGTAGAAGAGTGACGAGCTCTATTGTAAGCAAACTCAATATGAGGTAAACAAGCTTCCCATTGGCATAAATCTTCTTAAGGATGGCCCTGAGAGTTTGGTCAATGGTTCTATTAACCACCTCCGTTTGTCCATTGGTTTTTGGATGGCAAGCTTTAGAATATGACAAGTTAGTTCCATGCTTCTTCCACAAAACATGCCAAAAATGACTAAGAAACTAGGTGTCACCATCCGGAACAATAGTTCTAGGTATGCCGTGGAATCGTATCACCCAAGTAAAGAACAAATCCACAACATGACTAGTATCATTGGTTTTTCTTAAAAGGTATGAAATGAGCCATTTTAGAAAACCGATTTACCAAAACAAATATAGAATCCATGCCTTTAGGGGACCTAGGTAGTCCAAGAATAAAATCCAAGGTTCTCTAGGCACATTCAAAGGAGTATTAAACCATGTGGCAAAGATGTAGATTTAGCTCTTTTACATCGTAAAAATCATCAATAAACCTTTGTACATCTCTTTTCATGTAAGGCCAAAAGAAATGCTTATGGAAAATGTCATAAGTTTTGGAAATACCAAAATGACCCATCAAACCACCACAAGAAGGAGCAAGAAAGAGTGCACACTTTACCTTACTTATAAATAAAACCATCATGTATGAGGTACTTTTCATTAGGCACAACCAAACAAGCATCAACTATGTCCTTAAAGTCATTATCACTAGCATACAACTCCTTATGTATTTCAAAATCAAGTGTTTGAGCTTGTAAGGTAGAGATTAGAGTGTACCTTCTTGAAAAGCATTGGCTGCAACATTTTCTTTGTCTTTCTTGTACCGAATGACATATGAAAAATTCTCTATGAGTTCCATCCATCTTGCTTGCTTCTTGTTTAGCTTTTGTTGTCCATTGAGAAACTTCAAAAACTCATGGACAGTATGGACTACATACTCTTTAGGGCACAAATAATGTTCCTAATGCTTCAATGTTCTCACTAAAGTATAGAGCTCCTTGTCATAAGTAGCATAATTCAATGCCACTCCAGTCAATTTCTCACTAAAATAAGCCAAAGGTCTCTTATCTTGCATGAAAACTCATCCAATGCTAACCCCCAAGATGTCACACTCAATTTCAAACATTTTCTCAAAGTTAGGTACTGCTAATAGAGGAGCATTATTCAACCTTTCTTTCAACAATTTTAAAAGCCTTCTTTTGTTTTTCCTTCAATTTGAATCCAGTCATCTTCTTGATTACATCCGTCAAGCGACTGGCAATGGTACTAAAGTCCTTGATGAATCTCCTATAAAGCTTGCTAGATCATTGAAGCTTCTCACTTTGGATTCACTCTTAGGAGTAGGCCAATTTTTAATTGCTCTCACCTTATCTTTATCCATTTGGAGACCTTGAGAACTTACCACATAACTTAGGAAAGTAACCTTTTCTAAACAAAACACACATTTTCCAAGGTTAGCATATAATTTGTCACTTCTCAAAACAAACAAACTTGTTTAAGATGATGCAAATGATCTGCATAAGTTTTGCTATAAATTAAGAAGTCATCATAATAAACCACCACAAATTTTCCAATGAAATTCCTTAAAACATGATGCCTGAGTCTCATGAATATACTAGGTGCATTAGTTAACCCAAAAGGTATGACTAACCATTCATAAAGACCAAAATTTTTGAAAGCCGTTTTCTACTCATCTCCTTCCCTCATTCGAATTTGATGGTAACCAAACTTTAAATCTATCTTTGAAAATATTTGAGAACCATGTAACTCATCAAGAAAAATCATCTAATCTAAGAATGGGATGCCTATACTTGATGGTAATATTTTTAATGGCTTTACAATTAACAAATATGTGCCATGTACCATCTTTCTTAGGAACTAATAAAATGGGAACGACACAAGGGCTCAAGCTTTCTCTTATATAGCCTTTGGAGAGCCATTCGTCCACTTGTCTTTTCAACTATTGGTCTCTTCGGGAGGACTCCTATAAGCCGGCCCATTTGGCAACACTGCACCGGGCACCAAATCAATTTGATGGTCAATGTCACGTAAAGTAGGGAGCCCACGGGCACTTCATTAGGACCGGGCACTTCATCATGAAAGACATCTTGGAAATCTTTAATCACCTTCACAATAGTACTAGACAAAGAAGATACATGATCATTAGCAGAAACAAATGCCTCCTTGCAATATAGAAGTAACACCAACTCTTTATTTTCAATAGCTTCTATGATCTCACTCTCTTTTACATAGTACCATCTCTTTTCATTTGTAACACTATCTTTCTTTTGATCACTTATTTTCTTGTCATTCTTCAATTTTACCTCTTCTGTCTTTTCAATAGTCATTTCTTTTCCCTCAACTATTTTTCCTTCCTCAATGACTTTTCTCTTTTGTTCATTCTCAATTCTTTCTTTTTTTCTCACTTTCTTTGTTCTTCTCTAACTTGTTGAGGTTTAAGAGGATTCATGGTATAGGATTTGCCATCGTTTACAAAAGAATAAGTGTTTTTCTCTCCATGGTGAACGGTTTTTCTATCAAATCGCCATTGGCGACCAATAATAAGTGGCAAACTTGCATAGACACTACATTACATACCACTTCATCCTTGTATGTTCCCATTACAAAAGGCATTTTCACTTACCTCCACCCTCTAACTTCCCCCACTATTATGCAACCAATGCAACCTATAAGGATTAGCAAGTACTAGCTTCAATTTCTACCACTATCTATGATGAGGTTAGCAAGTCTACCTTCCACTTTGAATTTTGTAAGAAAGATATTCTCCCTTTGAATTCTTGAGTCATCTTTAATAATTTTAGTAGTAAAAAACCTTATAGTTACCAGACTCAAAGCATCTTCCTCGGTATCTAGAGAGGCATCTCCATTCTTCATGGCTATTTTCATCATCATCAATGTTCTCAAGACTTTCTTCATCATCTTTCTCAATCCAATCATTCAAGCCTTCCCGAAAAATTAAAGTCCTCTTGGTAGGACAATTGATAGCTATATGTCCCAAACCATTTCATTTAAAGCACCTAGTTGGATTAGTGATCAACCTACCTTTCCCTTCCACCTTAGGCTTAGAACTATCTTTGAAAGCCACCTTCGGTGCTTCATCCTTCTTTGGCCAACCTTTGAAAGTAGATGCTTGAGGCTTAGACACAACATTTCTTGAAGAAGGAAGAGTAGTTTTAGAGAAACCACTTCTTTTCTTTTGAGTTTCAATCTTGGTTGTTATATGGAACATGTCTTTATAAGTGGTGTAAGGGTACAATTCTAATTGATTAGCAATGTTCCTATTGAGACCACTAAGAAATCTAGCAATAGAAGTATCCTTGTCCTCCTCCAAACTCAACCTCAAAGTGTATAACTCCATCTCTTCAATGATTTTGCTACCTTGCCTAAAAGTCATCAATTGTAGTGAAGCTCCCTATAATAATGCTCCAGTACAAATATTTCTCTCATAAGAGTCTTTAATTCGACCTAAGTTTCAACTAGTTGTCCTGCATTTCTAGTTCTTTGAGTGACAATCTTTTACCACCAATGAAGTGCATAACAAGAAAATTTGGCAATGATTAACTTAGCCTTGACACTGTCACCATACTTTCTCACCATAAAGAGGTTCTCCACTTGATGCTCCCAATCAAGGAGCATATTTGGATCACTTTCCCCTTTGAAGCTAGGCACCTTCCACTTTATCTTGTTTAAGGCTTTATCCCCTTGTTGTCCACCATAATAGCCAAAGTATGCTTAGCCAAAGTATGTCATCAAACAAGTTATCTTCATATCATGCTTCATGTCTTGGTACCTCTTCTTGTGGTCTATTGTACCCCTTTCCTCCTACACCTCATTTTCTTCCACCTCCAGTACTTTGCCTTCTTTGGTATCCACTTTCACGAAATGGATAGGAGCTTTGAGCTGACATGTCACAGTATCCGTAAGGAGGTGCACTTTCATAGGCCTTAATATGTCCATTTTTATATGTATTTTTTACAGTGTTTAATCTTTGGCATATTTATCTTTCGTTTCTTCTCTTTTGTTTATAGGTATGTCCAGAATGAGTCAGAATGAAAAATAAAGTGAAACGGGAGCATACAGCGCAAAAATGGACGAGAAAAGAGAAGAAATGTAAAAATCAGAAAAGACAGGAGGACCCAGCCACCAAAACAGCCAAGGAAGCAAGGCCCGGCTGGACCTGGCCACCTAAATGGGGGGACCCGGCCAGTCGCCCAGCAGGGACCTATTATGTAATTGTTTTTATCTTTTTAAATAGTCTTTCTTTGTAATTTTAATCTATCTTTGTCTATGGTTTCTTAGGGATGAGAGAGGTGATTTTTTGAGAGAAAATCCCTCCCAAAAACTTCCATTAATCGACTTAGATCAACAATTAGATTAGGAATTCAAAATTTAATAGTTAGATTAATGAGCTTCTTCGGAACAATTTCCGGATTCTTCGAGCAATTCGAGAGAAGAGTTTGGGTAACATTCCGGGACCTTGAATTCTTCAATTTTACTTCCTAAGCCTTCTAAACTCTTGTTTACTATGAACTCTTATATGAATTTTATGATTTCTATGATGTTTAGTGGCTAGGGTTTATTTTTGTGTTTTATTAGGGTTGAACCATAGATGATCTTAGTTATGTTCTTCAGATTTTATATGGAATAAATTGTTGAATTAAATTTTGATTGTTGTTCAATTGTATTGTTGTGTTGCTAATTTTACTGGTAATTGGCACCTTTGTATAGGTTGTTTGGAATTGAAAAAGGATGAACAATCTAGGGCTAAAATTGAACAATAGGAATTTGGTAGTTGATTAGAGATAATAACTACGGTTTCTAGGTCAGTAGTAATCACGCATTTACTTTAATCATTCATAATTTAGTTGAGGAGAGAAGAGATTATTCTCTAATCAATTAGGGGAATAGTGGGTTTTTGCCTAGAGATAGGGTTAATCCTAATTAATGAGTGAAACTCGATCAACGATTCAACTATTTTTCAAATGTTTTAAATAAATTAGCTAAGGGATTCTAGGAGGAATACACCGTTTAAATACATTCTTCTTAAGACTTTATTTCAATTATTTTTAAATTGTTTTAAAAGTATTTTACTATTCTTAGTAAAATACTATTCTTAGTATAAGATTCTTTCAAACTATTTTATTTTGATTAAACATTAGAGAGATGGTCATTATTAGAGCTTCTCCGTTCCATGAGTTCGACAATCTTGGAGGTTCTCTAGTACTACATTTATAGGTTCACTTGCCTGTTATATGTTAATTTTAGAGTAGTTCAGTTTAACACATCAGGCTCTTTAATGATGAGGTGAAGAAAATCCTCCAATATTGTCGCTAATCCTTTGCTCTATTGTGCTACTCCCCTTTCCCCTCTTAAACTCTTCAACATCACTAACCACACCTTGAAATTGTCTCACCAGACCATCAATAGATTGTTGCAAAAATCGCAAAGTTTCTTTCAAGTTCATCATTGTAGGATCACTAGCGCCTTCGTAATGAGATGGGGTAGGTAAATGACCATCTGTTGACATTGTAAACCTGCAAATTAAACAAAGATAACAAGAAATAGGACCTCACAAACACTCCCTAAGTTTATGCTCTAATTTAATGATCAATCAATTCCCCTGTGCTTGGCTCTTTTATGGCTCACTCTCTTACATTTTTCCAAACTCTCACCTCACAACAGTTCTTTGAGTCTTCAAACTTCCTCACCCATAACCACCAAAGGTAATCAACCTAACACATATTCTAATGAAACACTTAGTTGAGGAATTAAAGAAGTTCAAAGAGAAATTTCTCCAAACACTTCTAGTACAAGAGTTTCAAGACCAATCCAAGAGCAATAAGAGCCAATCGATATCAATTTTATCACATAAAGAAGTATAAAACACTAAGAGAAAGAAACTAGAGTCCAAAAAGAACTCAGGAAAACAAAACTAGGCTAAACAAATAAGGGTACTAACAAAAATTTCACAAGAAACATGTCGCTGACACCTTGTGATTAAAATCACGATACCTCCCAAATTAAAACTACAAATCGTGTGAAATTAGTTTAGAAAGAAGCACAGCTCAAAGAGGATAAAATTTAGCACAAATTTCAATTGAATCGGATGAATATAACACAAGATATGATCAACTTAATTCACACTTTCAAAACATATCCGATTTCTGGATACTTTTAAACTTTTGATTAAATTAATCTATCAAATCAAGTCCAAATTGAGTGAAATCAATTGCAATTGATCATTGACTCATATCGATTGAAATCTATACAAAAATATAGCAAAAACAACACGATAATACCTGGGATAAAGCTAAACTTATAGCATCAAATGTTTTGTTCGAGAATTGCATGCTCTTCATGTATTTTGTGTTGATCATCACATATATATTTTTTCCCACGAATTTTTTAACAGTCAAATAAAATTTATAGCTTACTTTGAAGGTTTCTCTGACACCAAATGATATGAATCTTGTTGTGCAAGGATAAGAATCTTCAATTAAGCTTCCCAAGGATCTTTGCCTTTAATAAGACTTGATGTCCTTAAACAACACCCACCCATAATTCAACCCAAACTATGAACAAATGTATATGAAGCAGATCTTTTCCTTAATTGCTAAAAGAACAACGGGACTGGTTACCACTACCCAATTAGATCAATTCAAAAAGATCTAAGCTCTAAAACAAATCACAAGGATGTGATTATAATAGAATTAAGATTTGTGATCAAATTAAGAAGCGTTGTTGAATCAGCCCAATCAAAGTATTCAAATAACATCAATCTAAGGAATGATCAAACCCTAGATGAAGTTCACGAAGAATACCTCAAAACGTAAGAACACTAAGAGAAAACTCTCAAATTTCGTATATCATCAAAGTTTATTACAATGAAGGCTATAAATGCATATTTATAGTGTTAGGGATAATGACTATTTACTTAAGACTTAAAAGACCAATTAGACCCTTAACAATTGAAAATATAGTTTAAATATTAAAATCCGCCCAAAACAATGCATTTATTCAAAATCAAAGGTATACCCTACCATTGGCAGTAGGCTGTTTGCCTTCAAGCCATTTTATTCCAGAAACTTATCGTAGACGGTAGGTCCTGTTCATCACTCTTCTTAGACTTTTTCACCTCCAACTTGCGCCCATTGAATACTCCTTGCCTATGGTATGAGTCATGAGTAACTTGGAAGGTTTTTGTTCATCTTCAATGCCTCCATGCTTGAACTTTATAAATTCTTTCATAGTTTCTTCAATTGCTATCATCAATCCATGGGCAATTTGATCATTATTTTCTTTAATTCTTTTGCTCTTGCTCTTGTGATAGGTCCTTGATGGTTTTCATCTCCTTGACCATCTTGGTTCATATCAAGATGTTTCAAGCCAACGAAGGGAGAATATTTTCCACACAAGATGCATTATGCACAACAAGGCTTGCAACGTCATTATTGATAGTTGAAGTTGTACAAACATGGCAAGTGCCTATTTGGCAGAGAAGTTAAACTTGCCAACCATCAAGGACCCTAAACCTTACTGTTTGGAAGGGATTAATGATAGTGGAGAGGTGAGAGTTACAAAGCAAGTATTGGTATCTTTTTCCATTGGGAGATTTCAAGCAAAAGTCTTACTCCTTTTCAAGTGTACCAAGATCAAGTACAGATGAGAAAAAGAGAGTTAGAGGAGAAAACGAGGAGTATAAATGAGGGCGAGAGAGTAAGGGAAAAAGAAAAGAATGGAGAGTATCAAGAGAGAGAGGAAAATCAAGAGATATCAAATAAGAAATGAGTGGTAATAAATGAGAGAAAATGAGAAACTAGAATGAGCTTCTTTGCAAGGGAGAGTGATATATGTGAGGCGATAGAGGTAAAAGAGCCTGTCCTAATCCTTACGTACAAAGGAGCTTATTTCTCTTCTGCTGATGTTTATTCTTTATCTCAAGCAATTGTAGCTGTCATCAAGGAGTTCAAAGATGTCTTCCCCGCGGAAGTGCCTGGAGGATTACGACCATTGAGAGGCATAGAACATCAAATCGACTTTGTGCCCGGAGCCGTGCTATCGAACCAGCCTGCTTATAGGAGCTCGCCCAAGGAGACCAAAGAACTTCAAAGAAAAGTAAAGGAGCTACTTGTTAAGGGGCACACTCGAGAGAGCCTTAGTCCTTGTGTGGTACCGATACTTCTACTCTCTAAAAAGGATGGTAGTTGGCTTATGTATATAGATTGCAGGGCTATCAATAACATTACCTATTAAGTATTATCATCCCATTCCTAGACTAAATGATTTACTTGATGAATCGCATGATTCCATGATTTTTTTTCTAAATATTTATTTCAAATTGGGTTATCACCGAATCCAAATGAAAGAGAGAGATGAGTGGAAAACCATTTTCAAAAATCAAGTTTGGTCTTTATGAGTGGTTAGTCATGCCTTTTGGACTAACTAATGCACCTAAAACTTTTATGAGATTGATACATCATGTTTTGCATGATTTCATTAGGAAATTTTTTGTTGTGTACTTTGATGATATCTCGATTTATAGTATGACATATGAGGATTGTTTTCATCATATTAGACAATATATCTTGTTCTTAGGAGATAGCATGTATGCCAATTTGAATAAATGTGAGTTTTTCATGGAAAGAATTACCTTTCTTAGTTATATTGTTAGTTCTAAGGGCATGTAATTGGATATTAAAAAGGTGAAGGCGATAGAAGGATGACCAACTCCAAAATGTGCTACCGAACTGCGAAGTTTTCACAGGTTGGCAAGCTTCTACCGAAGGTTCACGAAGGACTTTAGCACCATTTCCAGTCCTCTCACCAATATCATTATGAAAACCAATGGGTTTACATGGGGAGAAGTGCAAGAAGTGCATTCAAGCCCTTGAAAGAGAAGTTACGCAATACTCCATTCCCTACCTCACATAACTTTGGGAAGATGTTTGAAATTGAGTGTTATGCATCGGGGATAGGAATTGGAAGAGTTTTGATGCAAGAAAAGAAGCACATAGCTTATCTTAGTGAAAATTTACCTTGAACTATTTCACCATTGATAAGGAGTTGTATGTCTTCGTCAAGACATTGAAGCATTAGTAACATTACTTGTGGCCAAAGGAATTTGTCATCCACATAAACCATGAATCCATTAAGTACTTGAAGGGTTAACAAAAGCTCAACAAGAGACATGCTCGTTGGATAGAGTTCATATATAGACCTTTTCTTATTTCATCCACTAAAAGAAGGGGAAAAAGAACGTCGTAGCAGATGCTCTTTCAAGGAGGTGTACTCTTTTCACTTCTTTATACTCTCACTTGCTTGGATTTGAAATGTTGAAAGATATGATAGTGATGATGGCTTTGGTAATGTGTTTGATTCTTGCTTGATTACTCCTTGCAATAAGTTCTATGTGAAAAATGGGTTTCTCTTTAGAGAAGGAAAACTTTGCAATCCTTGCGATTATATTATGAATTTGTTAGTTAAAGAAGCTCATGGAGTGGTCATGTGGGAAATTTTGGTATCACTAAAAATTATGATATCTTGCATGAACATTTATTTTGGCCTAGAATTAAAAGGGATGTTGAAAAGTTTGTGGCTAATTGCTTAGATTATAAGCGTGCTAACTCTTCTTCTCTACCTCATAGTTTGTACATATCTTTAAGGTTCTCAATACTCCTTAGGAGGATATTTCGATGGATTTTATTCTAGGACTTCTTGGAACTTCTTCCAAGAAGGATTTTATATTCGTGGTAGTGGATCCTTTCTCAAAAATGTCTCATTCAACGCTTGTAGCAAAACGGATGATGCATCTCATATTGCTAGCTTATTCTTTAGAGAGAGTTTGAGGTTGTATGGCAAGCCTAGGACTATAGTTTTGGACCATGATACGAAGTTTGTTAGTCATTTCTGGAAAGTATTGTAGAAGAAACTTGGGACTAACTTGCTTTGTTCTACTTCTTGTCATCCTCAAATAGATGGCCAAACTGAGGTTGCTAATAGGACAATAGGACAACTTCTTAGAGCTATTCTTAAAAAGAATTTAACTATGTGGGAAGAATGCTTGCCATTTATTGAATTTGCATATAATAGGGCTTGTCATTCCACTACTACTTTCTCTCCTTTTGAAATTGTCTATGGTTTTAACCTTAACTCCTTTCGATTTGATTTTCTTACTTATTGATCATGAATTGAGAGTGCTAGAAAAGGTCAACAACAATGCCTAACAGATTGATATTCTCGGTGAGTATAATGTTAGGGCCACCTTTAATGTTTCTGACTTATCTTTGTTTGATGTAGATATGGATTAAAGGACAAATCCTTTCAAAAGACGGGCGAATAATATGATACCCAGGATGTAGAAGAAACGGTGGACTTGATTAGAGGACCGGTCCCGAGGGCAATGGCAAGGAAGATGGTGAGGAGCAAAAAGGAATGGTGGCATTGTTTGAGAAGAGCTTTTAAGATATGACTTGGTACGCAATAGAAGGAGAAGAAAATATTAAAGAGGCACTAAAATACTTCTAATTTCCATGGTGCAAGTGAAGGAACCAAAAGGAGCAAGTTTGAAAGACATCAAGTGTTTGGATGATACAAACCCACCGCCAATAGTAGGGGTGCCCCTACCAACCGCAGTAGGGTTCTATCCCATGACAACCAAAGAGCGAAAAGCCTACCATCCACGATAGGTTGGGGCCTACCATTTAGGATAGGTTTTGACGGGAAGACTATTTTTGTGAACTTAAGCTTATTTTAACTTCTCAACTTAGTTCCTTAGTTCTTTAGTTTGTAATTAAGGGCCTAAGATGCCCAATTACTTTCTTGAAATTGAATTATAGCTAAGGCTTGGTACTAATCACCAAAGGAACAATATATATTTCTTTTCAACCATTTTGGAAGAACAATGAATGAATATTATTGAAATAGAAAACTTGAGAGAGAAAACTATGGTTCCTAGAGTTTCTTCTTGTTCCTTGTCACCTAGTTTTTCCATTTTTTTAGGTATGTAATTCTTGAATTAATATTCAAGAGTTCTTGTTCTTCTCCAAATCCCATATTCCCTAAAAGTACTAACTCTCTAGTTAGTATTTTTAAGGATTCGGTATTCCCTCATGAATAAGGAATAGATGGGGATTTAATATAACCTTTGTTGATTCCTCTTCTACATACGGAGTTCTGATTTCTGTGTCTTTTTGCTGCAATTTTCTCTTTGACAAATTGCAAGTTGTGCCATAACAAACCTTCAAAGACTCTCTTGAAGAGAGAAGATTCTTGGGTAAAGGATAGACTCCAAAGAAGCCTAGAGGAGTTCACATCATTATATATGCAAATGCAATTTGCAGAACTTTAATCAACATGTTCTTCATGATATGTTTTTGTGAAATATTAAGTTAGAATATGATCTATTAACATGGGAAATTGAGTATATGTTTCGGTTTTGTGTTGTTGGTAACGCTGAATATTTGTGAAGTTATGTGTGTTGTTCAAAGTTTATTGTTCATGTGGAAGATTCTGATCATGGAATCCATTATTTAAAGAGTGCCTTAAGAAATTCATCAGTCTTGTATTGTTCTATATCAGTTGGCAGATGAATTGATTTTCCTTTGTTTTTGTTTTTATGATTACTTTGGTCTTAATTCTCTAAACATGTACATAGTCTTAGGTCACCCATTAGCAATTTTTTCCTTATCTTTCTTTTGATAGAAATAAGGATAACAAACCTTGTAGTAGTATGTTTTGGTTCTAGAACTAGAGCTAATTATATTGTCTTCCATAGTTCTTTAGGTTCTCATTCTTTCCCTAAATTCTTCTACCACCTTTGCACCAATTTTTTATTAACATTCAGTTATGCTGTTAGATGCTTTCATTTGTTATTTTTATCTTCAATGCAAATGTTAAGTCTAATCTCACAAAATATGATTAGGAATTCTTCATTTGTTCGATTACAGAAACAACATTAGTAGTGACATAATGGTGATCCTTTGGACATTGGTGTGGATTTTTAGCTTGGAAGTATTTGAATTGATTTTGAAAATTAAAATTTTCTTATGGTTAGATTTTACTTATAAATTATATATTTTTTCTTAGTCCAATACTTAAGTGTAATGATAATTCTCCAAGTAGAAAATTCTAAAGTGTGTAGCTTATTAGGAAAGTCATATCAGTCTATTATTCATTTAATTTTGTGCTTTTTTAATTAGTGGATTTATGGTGCATTTGAATATGAAATTAGAACGAAAACGGTTTTATTTTCACTTTGGACTTTACTTATTCTTGCAAAATATATAGTTTACAAAATTCGACAAAATTTTTACTTTTTTTCATTTTTAAATCTAATATAAATGAAGCATAGGTAGTACCCGATCATGGGTTCAATTTTGTTCTTGGATCATATGTTCAATTTTGTTCCTTAAAATGGGTACATTCATTCTGAAGAAATTTTAGGTGTTCTCAAATGCATGAATATCATGTTTAAATTCATGTCAATAAGCAGAAACTTGAAGGCAAAAGAGGAAGACAATCACATTTTGCACTTACCTCAGCTAATCCCTTTGAGAAAAAGGGCACCCCATTAGAAGACTTCGTTGAAAAAGCTGTCCCTTCCCTTGATGAGCATGCGTGAAGACTGAAGTATATCTTACAACGTTATAGGAATATGGTTTCGGAAGCAAAGTGTGGAGGTCTAACTTATAATTTCTTTTATTTTCATATTAATGAGGTTTAAAAGCAATCATTTCGTGTTTGTCTAAATAAAATTAATCAAATATTGTTTTGTACTAAAGAATATCCACTAAATAGGAAACATATCTCATTTTACCATTTTAACAATGAGTTTCAGTTTCTCTGTATGTGCACTTATCTTCAGGTTCAGTTTCACAATCGCATTCAGGTCCCTAACACAAAAAAGCCTTAGTTTTTCCAAGTCAACCTGACCAATATACTTTCCTTAAAATTTTGAAAGTTTTCAGTGGGGAAAACAATCCAATGTTTTCTATTTTATTATGTCAAAGTAATTACATTATGTATTTGTTTACAATCCTCTAGTCTATGGGAAACTATCACCATTAGAAAATTGCATAAAACTTAGGATTTATAGGTTATGGAAATATCTAAATGTAGAAACGTAAATATAGAAACTATGTAAATATGGAAACTATCTGAATATAGTTTCCCAATACTCTCCCTCAAGTTGGAGCATGAAGGTCGGCAATGTCCAACTTGCAAGCTAAGTGATGAAAGGAAGTGGGATGGAAAACTTTAGTAAGTATATCAGTCGGTTAGACCTCGCTACGAATGTAGAAGGGAGAAATAAAACTATCTTGGAACGCATAGCAGGAAAAATCACAATCAATTTCAATATGCTTAGTCCGTTCGTGAAAGAAAGGATTGGTCGCAATGTGAAGAACGACCTGATTATCGCGATGCAGCGGAATGGGTCGAGTGACAGGAATGTGCAGATCCTGAAGTAAGCAAGATAACCATTTTAACTCACACAAAGTCATTTGTTGTTTCTTTATTTCCCAAGATATAGGAGATCCACCGAGGAAAATAAAATATCCTTTGACAGAGCGGCGAGTAATTAGACAGGTAACCCAATCGGAGTTACAATATGCGGTCAATAATAGAGAATAATTAGACTGAAGAAGAATTCCACGACCAGGACTGTCTTTGAGATAGCAAACAACACGGATAACGGCACCCCAATGAGCACAACGGGAGGCGTGCATAAACTGAGCAGTGTATGAACATCGTAGGCGAGCTCAAGTTGAGTAAGAGTAAAATAGATTAACTTGCCGATCAGTCTGCAATAGCGATCAGGCTTATCAAAATAAGGGCCAGAAGCTTTAGCCAACTGATGATTCGACACTCAATAGGAGTAGAGGCCAGTTTTGCCCCTAACAAACCGGTCTCAGAGTGAATTTCAAATGTGTAATTTCGTTGGCACAAAAATAAACCCGAATGATTTCTTGAAATTTCGATAACAAAAAAATGTTTGAGAGGACCCAAGTCCTTCATGTGTAAAGAAGTACTCAAAGAGGCTTTGAACTTAGTGATAGATGTGAGAGAATTCCCAGTAATCAATAAATCGTCCACATATATGAGAACACATAAAAAAAACATTATTCTTGGAGTAAGTGAAAAGAGAGTAATCAGCATAGGACTAAGAAAAACCACACCTACAGAGAGTGGTAGTGAGCTTTGAAAACCAACATTGGGGAGCTTGACGAAGGCCGTACAAAGATTTCTTGAGTTTGCATACCGGACGGGAGAGAGAAGGACGAAATCTAGGTGGGGGTGCATATAAGCCTCGTCTTTAAATCTCCATGGAGAAAGGCATTATGGACGTCCATTTGATATACAAGGCAATTTCGAGCAGTGGCAACGAAGAGTAGAGTAGAAACAGTAACCATCTTTGCAACATGAGCAAAAGTATCCGTAAAATCAATGTCTTCCGTCTGTGTGTTCCCCAAAATCACCAAACAGGTTTTATACCTTTCAATTGTACCATCTGCTTTATATTTGATGCGAAAAACCTATTTACTCTTAATGAATGTTTACTTGGAGGAAAGGTTGTCAAAGAGCATATGCCATTTTGTACTAAGGCATTAATTTCTTCTTGTATGGCGGCACACCATTTAGGGTTAGAAACTGCTACAGAGTACTTGGTGGGTTCCGTTTCCGTAGTAACAAATGCTAGAAAATGCCGATGAGTGGTAGAAAAGTTTTCATAATTCACAAAGTTTGTAAGGGAATAACGAGACTTACTTGAGAGAGCCGTGGAGGAAGATGGAGTAGAAGAAGGGGATATAAAAGAGTTCCAGATTGTATTACAGTCAAAATCTTGTAGCCGTGCCAGAATTATTTTAAGACGTGTACTTTTCCTAGTGCCAATATTAGCAAGAGGCATGGTGGGCTGGGATGGACACTTGGCTGAAGAATCAGGTAGGTGGAGAGGATGCGTTGGGCCAGAGAGTGCCGCTGGCCCAAGTGCATGCAGGTGGCCACTGGGAGAATTAGGTGGACTGGCTGATGAAGTGATGGGGCACGCTGGGCTTAAAATAGATGATGGGTCGTTCACATAAGGAGGCCTGTGCGGAACAGCAGAAGAGGCGGGACTAGGTGGAGGTGCTGGGCTGTACGTAACTGGGCCAACACGGGGAAACCCGTGCGGAGCTGGATCAAAGAGAGAGACTGAAGTGGATTGGGAAGCAAGTGTGGATTTTGAGTTAATTGGGCTGCTAGGCTGGTCTGCTAGAATTGGGCCAGCTGCGGGAGATCCGTGGGAGGTGGTTGCCTGGGTTGGCCCAGCCGAATGTGGACCCTTTTTATGTGTATCTTGGTGCAAATAACTTAAAGTTTGTTTGCCAAAATTGTAAGAGTGAGAAAAATCTGGAGAAGTTGCTGCAGTATCCGAATAGTTTTATAAGGGAACTTGGTCTCATAAAAAACCACATCTCTGGACAGAATAAATTTCTTGCTTTGTAAATAATAAAATCGCCAACCTTTCTTGTTACAGGGATAGCCGAGAAAAACATAAACTCGACTACCAGCAAGAAATTTGTCTTTGGGTAGATCATGATCATGGACATAAGCAAGATACCGAAAGTTTTGATGTGAGAATAACCTGGCTTCTCGTTGTATAACAGCTTATAACGCGTCTTTCCTTGTAACAAAGAGGAGGGAGTGCGATTGATAAGATATCCCTCCGTTAAGATGCACTCCCACCAAAACTTGATGGGCAAGTTAGCTTGAAATCGCAAAGCCCGAGCCGCATTGAGAATATGACGATGCTTGCGTTCTACTCAACCATTTTGTTAAGGCGTACCAGTAATAGTGGTTTGATGCATCATGTCTTGTGTGGAAAAATATGATTTTACGTAAAGAAATTTCGTGCCGTTATCACTACTAACTACTTTTATGATTTTAGGAAATTGTGTTTTGACCATGACAAAGTAGTCTTTTAAAACAGAAGCAACATTGCTTTTCTCAACAATCAAATATATCCAAATGGCGCTAGAATAGTCATATAGTATAGTAAGAAAGTATGAAGCACAAATAATGGATGTAGTTTTGTAAGTCTCCCATAGGTCACAATGAATTAAATAAAAAATGGTAGATGCTTTATTGATACTTAAAGGAAAACAATCATGTGTTTGCTTGGCACATAACAAATGTTGTAAGGAGTAGTGGGAGTTGTAGATTTCCTAGAAAGTCCCAAAAAAGTTTTCACAACAAAATCCGAAGGGTGTCCTAATCGGATATGCCACAATGTACTTGAATAAAATACAACACTAAAAAAAGTAAATAAATCTGGCAAGGACAATGGTTTGTAGAAGTATATCCCATTCTTCTGCTCACCCACTCCTATCGGCCTCATCGAGGTACTGTCCTGTATCATACAAAATTCGTTAGTGACAGTGATAAAACACTTCGAATCTTGTTTCAATTGAGCTAACAAAATTAAATTGCACTTGAGCTCAGGAATTAAAAACACACTCAGTAATGTCAGTCTAGGGTTTAAAGAAACCATCCCTTCTTGTACAGCAAGTGCTTTAGCACAATTAGGCAGTCCAATTGTATATGGATGTATGGTGTTTAAATTTTAAAAACTCTATCCTATCAGTTATGTGATGAGAACAGGTCGAATCTAAAATCCATAATTTTTTCATACAAGAGAGTGTATTAGTTTGTGTAGAATTGGGATTATTGATCAAGGTCAACAGTTTTGACCATTTCTCTGAGTTTAATTTTGGAAAGCTTCCAAATTTACGGCTACCGTCTGTGGAAGAAGCTCCTTTGCCATTAATAGAAGGTAAGCTACTGCCACCGCCATGGAAGCCGGTCGCTGCTACCGCCCAATTTTCTGCTCTTCCTTCGGTCGACGCCGATCTGCTTCCTGAAGTCACGGGTTCGGCAGAAGGATGCCTTCCGTGATTTACACTCCCCCTGCCGCGTGTTGCTCTGTCACCGACAGCTCGTCCTCGTTGTGCGCCGCAGTCTGTTACAGGACTCCCTCCGGATAAAAATCTTCTAGCTCCTCCCGACTTGGCCCGCCACTCGGGAAATCCCACTAGTAAAAATTAGCCAGTGTTATCATGCCAAGGCCGGTGACAATACGTGCAGAACAGCCACCGAGGATGACGCCACTGGACCATCTGCTTTCGTGACGGTGAAGGCGGCGCCGTCGCCACTGTAATGTTCCATTCGGGCAAAATTTTTGTGTTGCTCTTCTTTGCAGATTTGGGCAAGAATTGTTCTCATCTTTGGCATTGGTTCCTGTTGAATCAGATGAGAGCGAATAGTACCATAAATTGTACCGTTTAATTCCATTAAAAATTGAAAGACTTTTTCTTCCTCTCTTTTGTTTGTAATAGCTGCCAATAAATCTGTGTCTATAGAGGATGGGAGTTGAGTATAATTGTCAAACTCATCCCATATTTTTTTCAAACGCGAATAATGCACGTTTATCGAGTCTCCTCCTTGTTTACAATTTGCAAATGCGATCTTCAATTCATATTTTTATGGTCTGTTCCCAACTAAAAATCTTTCCTTTAGTTTTATTTAGAATTCGTCAGCCCTCTCGGAGTAATTTATGAAAGATTGGAGAGAGGGCTCAATAGTATTTAGAATACATGAATTAACAAAGTATTTATTTCCCACCATTCTTCCTCTTTGTCTGGGTCATCCACTGGAATAGGGATTGTTCGATCTACAAATCTCAATTTTTTCTTCGAACGTAAGGCCAGGCGCATGGCCTTGCCCATTCAGCATAATTATTGTCTTTATCGTTTTCTATTAATTGGACTGTTTTTATGATTAGCCTGGGACCGTTAGAAGATGACACAAAGTAGGTATCTTTCTTTATTTTTCGAACATGGCTTTCTTCAACCGTGTCGTTATCAACATTGCAAGTATCTTCCTTGTCGTAACTCATTATGAGAATTTAGACAAGGCTGACTCTGATACGATAAAAGTTTCCAATGAGGAAAACAATTCAATGTTTTTTGTTTTATTATGGCAAAGTGATTACATTATATAGTTTTTTACAATCATCTAGTTTATAGAAAACTATTACTATTAGGAAACTGCATAAAACTTATAATTTATAAGTTATGAAAATATCTAAATATAGAAACGTAAATATAAAAACTATGTAAATATGAAAACTATCTAAATATAGTTTCCCAATAATTTTCCAGTCTTTCCTTTGCTGAATTCGCTGTTAAATTCGTTATTTCTACAAGCACGACACCCTTATCTATTTGTAGGAGACTAATTTTTTTTTTTTTAATTGGATCTGGAGGCGAGTGTTTAATTTTGGTGAACTGTTTGCATGCCGCGTGGGAGTTGAATGACTGAATGCTTGTTTCTCAGTCTTTTGTGTGCAGAGGTATATGCAACAACATGAGGACGTCGAGATATCAGCTCTTGCTTAGGTATTTGACGTTCATTCCTCTCTTTCTTCGCCACTTTCCTGTTTTATCCTAGATTTGGCGATTGTACATCTATCTTTGTTCGTTATCTATGCACTTATGGTCTCTGGTTCGATGATTTTGATTTTGTGTGGGTCACTGGGTGAAGGAGGACATATTTCATGTCAGTTTCTGTAAAAGAACATGTTCATATTTCCTTCTTGCGGTTGGAGTTTAAGCAGCCGAAATATATTAATTACACCAAGTATGATAATTTTTTGTTTCTCATAATTGTAGACTATTTGTTTCTCAGAATTGTATTATTTTCCTATTTTTCTTTACCTGCACGTTAGTCTCGGTTCTTTTAATCGCTGATGACGTGCCTTTCTCCTTTGTATACTTCTGTAGCTATTTCTCTGCAGCTATTTCTATGGTTGTCACTGTTGCTGAAGTTTTGAAGAATATATTGAAATTGGAGTAACATTCTGTTGTATGCTATTGAAAAGAGTAACATTCTAACTATTTATCTTATGATGATATATTGAAATTGGAGGAAGAAGATACCCAATTAGGGTAATTCTTAAGGCCTTTATCTCAGATATAATTGTAATTATTGAACTGTCTAACTAATGACAAGTGTAAAATATTTTTATATTATGAAACTTCAACAACAGTAATAGTATCTTACGTTATCTCATATTATCTTTATTCTCAAATTTTAAAGTTTCTCGGCATCTTTACTGAAAATCGTAACTTTTGGTTTATCATAATTATTTCTACCTAAACTGTCTAGAGATTTTAGGAATTTATTTTAAAATTTACTGACTATTTCTACAATGTTAGCCTGTTATAATTGTCATTTCTCGAGATTATGCTATCTATCTGATGCTTAATATAATTTTATCCTCTCCTATTATCATATTAGTCCTTGCTCAAGAAATATTGGGTTTTTTTAACTTTTCAATCATTAGTCTATACAGAATTGGATTTCAATTGACTTTATTTGTCTGACAATTCTTTTTTTTTTTGGCTAAATGTTTGTAGTCTGTTTATTCACGGAGTAACTTTGTTAGTTATTGGTCTCAACAACAAATATGTTTATTACTTGAGTAAGTATAACTTGTCTTGATTCCAGGATGGAAAAATGACATAAATTTTTTGGCAAAAGGGTGAAATAGGTATCATTGCACTCTTAGAAACAAAGGAAATGACAAGAGAAAATGTCAAAATAGATATCCTCCTCGATAATATGACTTAGTCTTGTCTTCAAATGATGGAAACATGGCCCTTATATCCTCCGTGCCTGGCATTCGGAATGGAGAAATAAATATATTGCAAGTTGAGTTCGGATTATGGTGTGATAAGGCCAATTGTGTTATTTATCTACAAGAGTGAATAAGTTTAATCCAGTTCTAGTTCAGTTTATTTGTAAGCCTATGTGAATTCTTATTTCAGGGTGATGAATTATCATTCTTTGTGTGTATGATTTACATATCACAACTAATTAAAATGAAATCCATCATTTAAATTATGTGTTCCTGATCAATGATCATTCTTTGTATGCAAAACTGAAGCCATTGACCTAAAACTTGTGAAATAAACTATGATGAAGTTTATATTTGATTGATCAAAGTTCACAAATCACAAGGGTGTTGTAATGCCTTTTGTAGAAATGGCATTTTCCTTTTTTGTCGTATTCTTTTTAGCATCTAGCCAGGGGAGCTCTATGAACAAAAAATATAGATAAAAATTATGCAGAGAAAATATGTTTCTTTGCCTTTGAGACAAGATTTATTATTCGTTGGGTACCATTAGATAATAAGTTACGATTTTTAGCTCTCCATGTAATTTGTGTGAAAACTAAAAAGTTAAAATGTCTTAATAGTTTTAATTGAAGGATAAGTAACTTAAATGTTCAATAGGTTAATTCAATGGTATAAAATTATATGAAGTGAAACCTTTGAGTTATTTTTTATTGCTGTATTACAAACAATTGTAACTCACTCCTTAGAAAATTGGCTTATTTTCAGATTCAGAGTCTTAGCAAGTGGATGGGGATACTTGGCATGACCTTGTCTCAGGAAATTAGTATGTGTTTCTGGCTCGTACCTCTTAACTTGTTCAACTATATCTGTGTCTTTTCTTGTTTCTTGTGAAAAAAAATATGCCATTTAAGACATTTTGCTAAATGGTAAGGCTAAGTTTCTTGTGTCTACTAATTCCCTCTTTGTATTCTGGAGATGAATTCCATGGGAAAGCAGAAGAAAGATTGGAGGAGGGGTCATGGGGATGAATAACTCAAGAACAATAAAGCTAATATTATGATGTCTCTTGGTTATTCTTTTAGTTTTAGTTGTAATTTAAATTACTTTTACCCCTATGTTTTGAAAATGTTCACCTCTGTATACCTGCAGCAATATGATAATATGACCTTTTAGTCGAGATTGATTTTCAATATTTTCCCCTTGCTTTCACTTAAAGTGATAAATATGATGTACAGAAACATGCTCATGTTCTTGAAGGCATTTATATTGATTTGTTTGACATGTGATAGTTGGTTTATAGAAGTAAGATACTTTTAGTGTTCAATATTATTCTCTTCATCTACTTAACCTCCTGTATCTTTGAGTTGTATTTCCCGATCATATTGTTTTATTCTCCAGGTCACTCAGCTTTCTCCTTCTATAATAAAAAATGAGGGAGTACTTATTTATCCATGTGTCAAAAATCCCATGCCTACTGCTAAATATTACACAGTGATTCATCTCTCTTCACATGGCCTAGAAATCTTACAACGTCAGAGGACCGAGAGCTTCTTGAGATGCAGCTTGATATTGTAAAGGTCCGATAGGCATTATAGTTTTTTCATTTCTCATTCAGAGATATTGAAAATTTTAATTAAAAATTAGGTTAATACCCAGTTCTCCACTGCACTTTTTAAGCTTGAATATGTATTATGTTATGATATACTATGAATTTTAATTTAAAGATGAATTGGATTTAGTTTTAGTTTTGTATTTTTCTAAATGCTTTTTTCAAAAAAGAAGAAATGTTTGCGGGATTTAGCCAATCCAATGCTGGGAAAAGGAATTGACAATGCTGGCGGCACCTCACAAGCTTCCTTTAATCGATAAATTCTAACATGGAAAACCACACTTGGACGTCCTTCATAAGGAATTCCAAACTGTTCGACTCAATGGGTCGTTCACAATCGGTTGGCTTGATGGTCGTCATGTCGTTATCTATTTTGATCTTGAAGAGAACTATCTCCAACTATGGATGAAGGGCTTTTGGAGCTTTCCTGACTCTCCTATGGGGGTTTTCAAATGGAGTACTGATTTCCACGTTTCAATTGAGCCCTCGATCATCCCGGCTTAAGTCGGTTTGAGGGTCTCCTTATCCATTTCTTTAACAAGACTATCTTGTTCTCTATTGCTTCTGCCATGGGCTGCCCATGGAAGGTTGATGAAACCACTGCCGCTTTGATATGCCCTAATATTGCTCATGTGTGTATTGAGATCGATTTTTTGAAATCCTTGCCTCATCGTGTATGGATTCGAACAAGAAATAATAACGGGTTTTGGTAAATGGTTCACTATGAAAACTTACCTCTTTATTGTTATTCTTTCGTGAAGCTTGCTCACAAGGTAGCTGATAGTCTAAAATTGATGCCACTTCCCTCCACTTCTAATTATCCCACTAGTATCGTGCAAGCCAAGACTATTGCTCCTAATTTTGTTGCATATAATGTTGCGGGTTAGGGACCAAAAAAGGTCAGATTTGCACCTATTTCTAAGCTGACAGTGGCGGCACCAGGTGGAGCATCTGGATTTCGAAGGTTTCTTCAGCGGCCAACTCTTTCCTGCGCAGGGCTATTGGATGCGTTGCTGATTTGGGAGTGGGGATGTCTCTAGCTGCTGCTGCTCCTCTACTGTAGCTAGAGGATGCCAACACTGCTGTTTAAGTTGATTGTACTACTTTTACAGCAGAGGGGCTGTGTTGGCTGTAGCAGTAGTCACGAGCGGCAGCAATTCATCCATCATAGAAAGTACTTTAGCAACAAGCTGCTCCTTTATTGGGTCAATTGTGAAAGATGTTGGGGTTGTAATGGCGTATGACAAGTTCGATAAAGATGCACACGATAGGACGGATTTGAACGTTGATTGATCATCAACTCTTGATTTTGAATCCAGCACCTCACTATCTTCATCCTCTGAGTAGGACAATGTCGCAATCATGGGATTAATCAAAAACATCCCAGACAAGCCAGCTCCTTTTACAAACAAGAAGCATATCGATTCTTTTCCGAACAAAACTTTTGTTGCCAAACTTTCAAAGATCAACAATCTATGGTAAAGAATTTCAAAGAATTTAACCATACCCTATCATATAAATTATGATCTCCAAGTGCTCTCGTCTTACAGATAATTTTTGCAGTCCTCGAATACAATCACAGGTAAAGACTTTCGTAAGAAAGAAATTCCAATTCCGAATCTTTACATAAATTTCAATAATTTTTGTTGCTCAGGATGATTTATTCCAGTCCAATTGAGGAAAAATAAAAACAAATAATTACAAGTCGAGCGTACATTTTTAATTAGTAGCTCGACTAAAGCTCAAGCCAAATAATTTCTTTCAATTTCTTTTATTTTTCTTTTGTAAAGCCTATACAGCTAAGCCTTTTCGGCCACTTTGTGTCTTGTTTCTATAAATAAAATTTAGAGTTAGGCTTTTTATTAAAAAAAAATTAAAAAAATAAAAAAGACCAGAGTAGTTTGAGAAAGGTGCATTTTCTCCTTGTGTTTCCTGAAAGTTAAGTGTATTTAGGTTGAGTGAAATAATAAAAATAGTTTAATTTTTTATCCAAATCTTAAATTTTTTTTCATAAATAATTTAATTTTTGCAAAAGACTAGAAAAATATTTACTGTTTCTAATTAAAATCTAACCAATTGCACAATTTCTTTGGAAAAAATATGTGTGACCAAAAGAGAGAAAAAGAAAGGAGAAATTTTCTCGGTGTCAGTAGGTATATTTTCAAACACATCCTAAGCCTTTTATTTGAGTTGAAAATATAAAATTTTGTATTATAATGGCATCATAATTTAAGCGAATACAACAATTCCTTGGAAACTTCAAAAACAAATAGACAGGGAATTATAAAAAAAAATTCCCTGGACCAATCAACAGAATGATTATAGATGGATATAAGCAAATCAATGGCACCAATAATTTCATTAAAAAATTTTTTAAAAATATTATAATTGTTAGAATATAAAATTGAATGCAAAAAATCAAGAGTAATTTGTTATCTGCTATCATTCTTTTTTTGTACATTGTTGAGAAACATCCTATGATAATATTATCTTTCTAGATTGGTTGGTCCATAATGGTCCATTTTGTCTCCTCACCTCCCCCTCCCCCCCCAACCTGAATGGTCCATATTGTCATTCGGCTATCTATGGCAAACTACTCAAACCAATCAAAATAGTTAAGCTCCAATAAAAACTTCCAAAATATCCATAAAAAATATCCTAAAGTACGTAGGTTAACATAATATTAACCATTCAGAACAAATCTTTCAAAAAATATATGCACCTACCCAAACAAAAATTCTTTCCAAGATCTCAAAAATTACCATCTTATAAATTTATGTCCTATTCATGAATGTATAAACAATTTTTTTATTCATTTTGGAATCCAAAAACGCTACAAATATAGCACAATTAACAATTTGAGGAATCCACTAAAGTTTTATCACAAACTCATTCCATAAAAGTTTTATTTTTAGAAATACATTTGCATCAGTCCTTGGTTTAGCATGGCTAGAACCAAAGTGAAACTTGCATTCGTCACAAACAACTCAAAGAGGAAGATTACCTACAACAAAAGAAAGAATAATCTACTGAAGAAGGTGAATGAACTTTCCACTCTTTGCAATGTTCTAGCACGTGGTGTTATTTTTGGCCAAGATTATCCTGAACCCGAGGTTTGGCCAAGTACCATGGGTGTTCAACATGTGATTGTGGAGTACAATAAATTGTCTGAGGTGCACCAGACAATAAAAAATTTAAATCAGTATACTTTCTTAAGACAAATAGTTGGTAAGTTTACTAAACAATTGCATGAGAAACAAATAAAAAATCGTGAGATGAAGATAACTGAGCAACTGTCTGACACATTATGTTCAGAAAGACAAAAGTTACCAGCGTCGAATCTTCAGAACTTGAATGTTCTTGACAAGAAAATAGAGAAAAAACTTAAGGAAGTCCATAAAAGGTTTAAGATTATGGAGAACGTGGGTCCTCATGAAATTCAAGTTCATATGAAACCATCTCTGTCCTAAATATTAACCATGGGCTTTTGCAAACAGTAGTTAGCCCTTTCTCTCATTTATATTTAGAATTTAATATGATTTTTTTTCTTTGTTTTTCAAGCACATTTCTCACAAAAGTTTTACCCACAATTCTTTAAAACTTAATATTGTAATTTTATTTGCAATTTATGCATGTTGGTTCTTAAATAAATTACCACAATACCCCCTTTACATTCTGTTCTCCATTGTTCTTGATATTGTTTTACATAATAAATGTAATTTCTTACTCATTTTGTAAGCAAACAAAGTCTTATATATAAGGTACCTGGAATTTCATAATACACCTTATATATATGTCAATGGCACGAATATTTTGTGAAATTTCTTGACTTCAACACTATAAGATGATGTAGAATCGGTAGTTGAAGATAAAGAAAATACAAAAATTAAGCTAGTCAGTAAATGAATTTTGTCCTTATTATTAGTAATCTTTGTTTACAAATGTGTTCGCACCGGAGGTTTGTAATTTTGAGTTCAAAATGTAAATTGGTAAACAACATATTGATGCCATTCATATTTGTAGAAGAATCGATAATTGAAAAGAATATGGATTTGACATACTTGATGCATATATAGAGTCAAAATAAATTAATTCTTCTTTAACAATATTCTATAACAATTGATAGTAGAATGACAAGGGTGTATATACCATTCTATGAGAGGTGGAAGACAATGGAAGACAGTTTGCCTCAATTTTGTGCCAATTAGAGAAACCTTGAACGATTGGAGACAATTTCCAGCATAGCTTTCGTTCTTAATAAATGTTGTCTTTTGAGTTCTAGCATGTTGATGTACTTGTGATAAAAGTAACTTCTTAAGTTGTTTTTGCTTTAGAATTTTAAGATTTCAAAATACTTTATAAGTTTTACTCAAAAAAAAAAGAATTGTTACCAAGCTTTTTGTAACTCATAAAAAAATTTTCTTTGAAAGAAGTTTTTTTTAATTTACTATAATATTTCAGTTTTAGCAGCATTAACGAGCAAAAGATATGTAAAACATATTCCGAGTAGCTTAAAATTGTTTTCTATCTTTTTTAAAAATATTCAATACATCAACCAATTAAGATAAACTAATTAACATAAGAAAAATCCAATAAAATATAAAATATAATTTGGAGTTTATCTAAAATAATATCAACTTTCATTTAATTGTTTTGTCATAACAAGACAAAAACATATATATCGTAATATATAATACCACATGACATTAAATTTTGATTAAGGAATGTACAAAGTATTTAATCATCTATTCATAAAACGTTGGTTTTGCACATTCTATTTGTAAGCTTTGAATAATTTACAGACTCTTTTTCCATAAAAATAATGACTGAAGCCCACTATTAATGCAATATGGTCAACGTTTTAATAGAACACCGATGAAAAGAAGTGTTGATGATTTGCAATTGAAAATATTATTTAAAAAAAAAAAGTAAACTACAAATACTAGTGATGATAACATATTGCAACAAGGTTTACTTTTCAATATAGAATATCAAATTTCAAAATCATTGCTTAAATCATTGAAACTTAAAAATAAATTAAGATATCAAAAGAAATGTATCATTTTTGTGGAAAACAAAACAAGATTTCTTCTTTCTTTCCCCTTAACCTGGCTAATAACTGCCAAGTATCCCCTAGTTTTATTAGATAAAAAAGAGAATGTATTAAGGGTAGGTAAAACATACCCAAATATGAAGTACTTGAGAAAATCATAAAAACCTGAGTTTAAAAACAATAACCTTACCTAAACTTTTTATAGATCAGGCATTTTAGAGATATAAAAAATCCATGAATCTCTTGAAGTTGTGAAAATCTATCGAGCATCGAGCATCACAAAAAATAATTTGCAAGACTATCAACTTCTCCATTATATAATACTGAACAAAAGTTATGTTTGGTTGGTAAACTTTGTTTTCTTTCTTTCTTGAGGAAAAGATGAATTCATTATATTGAATTTAGTAATTGGACAGCAAAAGAAATTACAAGAACTACCATCTATCCATACATTTGAGTGGTAATTTGAAATGGCATACTAAGTTAGAGCATAAGCATGAACATTTCACAAAAATTTTAGAAAAAAAACAGTAACGTGAAATATAATAAGAAATTTCATAATTTGACCTGCATAATGTGTCCTAATAAGCCTAAATTGCTCCTTAAAAAAAAATCAATTCTTTTTAAAGTTAATTTTATCGATAAGTCTATTTACGTTCACGCTTTACAAAAAGTGTTTAAAAACGAAACACTTACCTAACAAAAGGTACTCAAGCATGGGAAGAGATTTTGGATGTTTTCAAGGGAGAAAAAATGAGAGAGTTGAATAGATACAGCTAAGGTAAATTCAGTCTTAAAATTACTCCATAAGCCTTCTATATATTCGTGATGCCGAAATGTTCCTAATAGGTGCAATAGTTGGGGAATATATTTTTTTCAAGTTCCAATATAAGTACAACTTCCAAACAAAGAGTATTAAAAACTTTCCTAGGATATATATATTTTTAACTTTGAAGAGTAAGCTATATAATTCTTTGAGGCATAAACCTAGAATTTTTATCCTATTGAAAGTCTCCGTGAGTCTAGTTAATATGCAATAAACGATTCCTTAGTTGAAGTTTACTACAACAGGATACACTCAATTTGCTAAAGTTGCCTGTTTAGCATGATTTTCTAGTTTCTTTTGAGTTATTATTGACCTTTTTGGAAGTTTATATATGTTTTGAGTATTATACTGATTTCAAATAAGTTGTCATTAGTTTTGTACTTTTAAATCAATATTACCACTTCTTAAGTATGTATTTTGTCTTTGAAATTGATGTTCAAATCTACATAGTCAAGTAGTGGTGAAAGCTCTTGTAATGGTAGACTTAGATTCTTATTACATTTTCAACATTTGGCTTCTTGAGTAAGATTTCTTTCTTCCTCATTTTCACTATTATCTCTTTGGTGAATTACATTGTGTCGCAAGTTGGTATGAATCTCCAAACATTGAATGAGATCCATCTTCTCTCCAAAGATCCAACTCTCTACAAGAGCTTCTTTGACTTGCTTGTGATAAGAAATGTGAATTCCAAGAACAAATTGTAGGCAAAATTAAACAAAAGAAGCAAAGAAAACAAAGAAAACTTCTTATCTTGAGAGAGAATCAACAAAACCTAAAGAGACTTCACCTACTCTCCACACACAGAGAAGACCACAGTCCAAGAAACACTAGCTATATAAAAGCTAGAACCTAAAAAGAAAAGGATCTGGGAATAAAACAAGAACTCTTGAATTGGATTCAAGATTCACTTGCCACAATTGTACAATGGATATAAATCTCCAATTTACAAGGAAGTGGGAGAAACCCCGAGAAACCTAGGTTCTTCTCTCAAGTTTTTCTTTAAAAAATATTCAACTTCAATATTGTGTTCAATGGCTGAAAATACATATATATATATATATGTAGTATCTCATATCATTAACTCTCAACCGTAATTGTTAATCTAGCTTATGATAAGTAGATGGGCACTTAGGCACTTAATAGGTCAAAATAAACATAACACTCAAATTGATGGATCAAGGGAGTTAAAAACACCCGATTCTTTAGCCATTCAAGACCTACCGTTTAGGCTCTACCGTGGACGGTAGGTCGAACATTTTCAAATAATTATTTGGCCAGAATCCTACCAGCGATGTTAGGGTGAACCTACCATTGGTTGTTGGTATCGCTTCTTCCTCCCTTTCCATGACCTACCGTGGACGGTAGGTGTACCCTACCGCCGACAACAGGGTTCATTCATTCTTTCCTATTTGATGTTGAATCTTCAAGATCTTCAAAACTTGTTCCTTTGACCTTCTCTACTTGCATTATGGATATTAGGAATGTGCTGGTGCTTCTTTGATCTACATTTTGTCCTTTCCAATGTCTTATACGTATAATCTTAAAGGTCCTTTTGAGCAAAGCCACCAGTTTTTAATTTTCCTTTTCTAGCTTCGTTGCCCTTGACCTTGTAGTCAATCTTTGGAAGATCTTCATATTTTCATGCTTATCTCGAGAAATACCACAAGTGTTATAAACTCTTATCCTTAGATGGATTACTTTAATGGTGAGTAGTGTTAACTTTATTGACTTTATTTTAATCTTTTCAATGTTAATTAGTATCAGAGCTTAGTCTCAATGGTTAGACAACAAAAGAAGTTGAATATTGATCCACCACATGTTCGTTAACGTGGCCTTCATGAAATTAGGTGGGATGAATTAAGGGGACATGTGCAACAACTTTGATGTCTTGAGCATTGCAAAGTTGTAGAACTTGATGCTTAAGAAGATGGTAAGAACGTCAATATATTCAATCATTCTTTATTATCTAGTGCCAACTCTTCTCTTTGATTGTATGGAAGACAAGATAAACAGTTTGGATAGAAGATTAAAATCCTCTATTTTGAAGCAATATTGAAAAAAGCAGACCGGACCAACCGGTCAAATTGGTTAGATCAGAAGCTAGTCATTTGTCCACCATGATTATTTTAGAAAATTGTGGCAGCAGAAAACCATTCAAATTCGGTCAAAATTAACAGTTCGACAGAGAACCACTAGAACCAGTTGACTTAGGATCTTTCTTTATTCCATGACTCTCGACTATCACTCGTAGTTCCGCGCAACCGTCTCACACCATCGTTTCACCTCCAATGTTGTGCTGCTGCCATAAAAGTGAAGGTAAGGGAGAAAGAAAAGAAAGAAGGAGAAGAGAAAAGAACGAAAATGGAAGATGTAAGGTTTTTTTTGGGAAGCAACATTAGGTAGCACCACTTTCATCTATACATCGGAGTGACAATTTAAAGGAGCATACGAAGCTAGAGTATGTGCATGGACATTTTTTTTAACGTTTCACAAAAATAAAGGTAGCATTAAATCTAAAAAAACATTTCCTAATTGGAGATTAAATACTCCCTATTAAGCTCAAATTGTCCATTTAGGGAAAGATTAAGTCGTTAATGTAAGAATTAATCTTGTCACGTGGCATTTCTAGTCATTCTCCATATCAAGAGTATATGAAACAAAAGCACTTAACAAGGTAACTGTAAGCCCTAGGGGTTATTTGTAATATTTTTATTATGATTAACTTGTGCTTTGTGGTAATTAGAAATAGCTTTATATAGATGAACAAAAGATGTACAAGAGGAGTCTCAAGTGTAATCTACAAAGAAGCAAAAGATCACTCAAGACTACAAGATTTTATGAAGATGAAGTGATCAAGTTGAAAACCTTGAAGATAAGAAGAATGGCTAGGGGTAGCTTATAATGTGTTTATGTAAAACTCTCTAATTTGTTTCTTTAATTCTTGATCAATTATGTTAAGCTTCTTAGAAGAAATATTTTGACAAATTATCCTTAAAAAAACTAAGTGCTTTGATAAAGCTTTAATGATTTAAAGAGTATTACACTTCTTTAAAGTTGTATCAAGAATACATGTTTAAATGTGAAGGAAAATTTATGTTTTATAGAAAAATCGGTTGTCCAATTTCTATTCTAGGTCTAAAACCCGGTTATCCGATTTTCTAAGAAAATCGGACGTCCGAATTTTCAATTTTCAAAATGAAAATCGGTCATCCGATTTTTTGAAGCCTTTTTTAAAAATTGGTCTTCCTATTTTGGGAGACAGTCATTTGATTTTCCGTTTATCAAGAAAATCGGACGTCCCATTTTGAACATTCGTCATTCTATTTTTACTTTTACTGTAAAAAAATGACCGTTGCTTCTGACAGTAACGACTAGTTTTTTACTTTCATATATAAAAAGGTTGATGAACAACTATAAATTTCAAGTATTTGAAGAACATTTAAGAACAATTTTTAGAGCATTAAAGAGCACATTTTAAACTTCTTTATCTTACTAAAACTAAAAGAAAAAGACTCCAATTCTGAATCTTTACATAGATTTCAGTCATTTTAGTGCCTAGGATGATTTATTCCAGTCCAATTGAGGAAAAATAAGAACAAACAATAACAATTCGAGCGTACATTTTTAATTAGAAGCTCGACTAGAGCTCAGGCAAAATAATTTCTTTTGATTTCTTTTATTTATCTTTTGTAAAGCCTATACAACTAAGTCTTTTCGGCCACTTTCTGTCTTTGTCTCCGTTAATAAAATTTAGAGTTAAGCTCTTTTATTAAAAAAATTTAAAAATAAAAAAGACTAGAGTAATTTGAGTGACGTGCATTTTCTCTGTGTTTTGTGAAAGTTAAGTATATTTAGATTGAGTCAAATAATAAAAGTAGTTTTATTTTTTCTCTAAATCTCACATTTCTCTCGTAAATAATTTACTTTTCACAAAAGATCAAAAAACTATTCACTGTTTCCAATTAAAATCTAACCAATTGCACAATCTTTTTTGAAAAAACACATGTAACCAAAAGAGGGAAAAAGAAAAGAGAAATTTTCTCGGTGTCATTAGGTACATTTTCAAATACATCCTAAGCCTTTTATTTGTGTAGAAAATATAAAATTTTATATTATAATATCTTCCGCTTATATGATGACATCATAATTTAAGCTAATGCGACAATTCTTTGGAAACTTCAAAAAGAAAATAGACTGTGAATTAAAAAAAAAAAAAATCCCCTGGACAAATGAGCAAAATGATTATATACGGATATAAGCAAATCAATGGCACCTATAATTTCATTAAAAAAATTTTTAAAAATATTATCATTGTTAGTATATTCAATCTATTTTGTAAAAGGAGAATATAAAATTGAATGCAAAAAATCAAGAGTAATTTGTTATCTGCTATCATTCTTTTTTTTGTACATTGTTGAGAAACATCCTATGATAATATTATCTTTCTAGATTGGTTGGTCCATAATGGTCCATATTGTCTCCCCACCTCTTCCCGCCCCCTAACCTTGACGGTCCATATTGTCATTTGGTTGTCTATGGCAAACTACTTAAACCAATCAAAATAGTTAAGCTCCAATAAAAACTTCAAAAATATCCATAAAAAAATGTCCTAACGTATATATATTAACAAAATATTAACCATTCAGAACGAATCTGTAAAAAATATATGCACCTACCCAAACAAAAATTCTTTCCAAGATCTCAAAAATTACCATCTTATAAATTTATGTCCCATTCATAAATGTACAAACAATTTTTTTATTCATTTTGGTATCCAAAAATGCTGTGAATACAACTATTAACAATTTGAAAATCCACAAAAGTTTTATCGCAAACTCATTCCATAATTTTTTTTTAGAAATACATCTGCATCATTCCTTGGTTTAGCATGGCTAGAACCAAAGTGAAACTTGCATTCATCACAAACAACTCAAAGAGGAAGGTTACCCACAACAAAAGAAAGAATAATCTACTGAAGAAGGTGAGTTAACTTTCCACTCTTTGCAATGTTCTAGCATGTGGTGTTATTTTTGGCCAAGATGATCCTGAACCCGAGGTTTGGCCAAGTACCTTGGGTGTTCAACATGTGATTGCAGAGTACAATAAATTGTCTGGGGTGCAATAAATTGTCTGAGGTGCAGCAGACAATAAAAAATTTAAATTAGTATACTTTTCTAAGAAAAATAGTTGGTAAGCTCACTAAACAGTTGCGTGAGCAATAAATAAAAAATCGTGAGATGGAGATAACTGAGCAATTGTCTGACATATTATGGTCAGAAAGACAAATGTTACAAGCGTTAAATCTTCAAGACTTGGATGTTCTTGACAAGAAAATAGAGAAAAAACTTAAGTAAGTCCATAAAAGTTTTAAGTTACGGAGAACATGGGTCCTCATGAAATATAAGTTCATGTGAAACCATTTCTGTTCTAAATATTAACCATGGACTTTTGCAAACCGTAATTAGGACTTTCTCTCATTTATATTTAGATTTAATATGATTTTTTTCTTTGTTTCTCAAGCACATTTCTCCCAAAATTTTACCTACAATTCTGTAAAACTCAATATTGTAATTTTATTTGCAATTTATGCATGTTTCTAAAATAAATTACCACAATGCCCCCTTTACATTCTGTTCTCGGTTGTTTTTGATATTGTTTTACATAATTAATGTAACTTCTAATTCATTTTGTAAGCAAACTAAGTCTTATATATAACGTACCTAGAATCTCATAATACACCTTACATTTGATATGTCAATGGTATGAATATTTTGTGAAATTTCTTAACTTCAACACTATAAGATGATGTAGAATCGGTAGTTGAAGATAAAGAAAATACAATGATTAATCTAGTCAGTAAATGATTTTTGTCCTTATAATTAGTAATCTTTGTTTACAAATATGTTCGCACCGGACGTTTGTAATTTTGATTAAATCGGTAAACAACATATTGATGCCATTCATATTTGTAGAAGAATCGATAATTGAAAAGAATGTGGATTTGACATCCTTGATGCATATATATAGAGTCAAAATAAATAAATTCTTCTTTGACACTATTCTATAACAATTGATAATAGAAATGACAAGGGTGCATGTACCATTCTATGAGAGGTGGAAGATAATGGAAGGCTTTGCCTCAATTTTGCACCAATTTGAGAAACCTTGAGTGATTGGAGACAATTTCTAGCATAGCTTTCGTTCTTAATTAATGTTGTCTTTTGAGTTCTAGCAAGTTGATGTACTTCTCTGATAAAGGTAACTTCTTAAGTTGTTTTCACGTTAGAATTTTAAAGTTTCAAAATACTTTACAAGGTTTTACCAAAAAAGAAAAAAAAAAAAAAAAAGAACTGTTACCGAGCTTTTTGTAGGACACAAAAAAGTTTCTTTGAAAGATGTTTTTTTTTAATTTAATATAATATTTCAGTTTTAGTAGCATTAATGAGCAAAAGATACGTAAAACATATTCCGAGTAGCTTTTTAAAATTGTTTTTTTATCTTTATTAAAAATCTTCAATACATCAACCAATTAAGATAAACTAATTAACATAAGAAAAAATCCAGTAAAATATAGAATATAAAATATAATTTAGAGGTTACCTAAAATAATATCAACTTTCAATTAATTGTTTTGTCATAACAAGACAAAAATATATATGTTGTAATATATAATACCACATAACATTAAATTTTGATTAAGGAATGTATAAAGTATTTAATCATCTATTCATAAAACGTTGTTTTTGCACATTCTATTTGTAAGCTTTGAATAATTTACAAACTTCTTTTCCATAAAAATAATGACTGAAGCATACTATTAATGCAACATGATCAATGTTTTAATAGAACACCAATGAAAAGAAGTGTGGATGATTTGCAATTGAAAATATTATTAAAAAAAAAAGGTAGTATACTTCAAATACTAGTTATGATAACATATTGCAACAAGGTTTACTTTTCAATATCGAATATCAAGTTTCAAAATCATTGCTTAGAACATTGAAACTTTTAAATAAATTAAGATATCATAAGAAATGTATCGTTTTTGTCTAAAACAAAACCAGATTTCTTCTTATTTTTCCCTTAACCTTGCCAATACATGCCAATATCCCCTATTTTTATTAGAAAAAAAAGAAAATATATTAATGGTGGTTAAAACATACCCAAAAAAGAAGTACTTTAGAAAACCATAGAAACCCAAATTTAAAAAAAAAGAAACAATAACCTTACCCAAAATTTTCGTAGATCACGCATTTTAGAGATATCAAAAATCCACGAATCTCTTGAAGTTGTAAAAATCTATCGAGCACCGAGCATCACAAAAAATAAGTTGCAAGACTATCAACTTCTCCATTATACGATACTGAACAAAAGTTGCGTTTGGTTGGTAAACTTTGTTTTCTATCTTTCTTGAGGAAAAGATGAATCCATTATATTGAATTTAGTAATTGGACAGCAAAAGAAATTACAAGAAATACCACCCATCCATACATTTGAGTGGTAATTTGAAATGGCATACTAAGTTAGAGCATGAGCATGAACATTTCACGAAAATTTTAAAAAAATAACAGTAACGTGAAATATAATAAGAAATTTCCTAATTTGACCAATATAATGTGTCATAATAAGTCAAAATTGCTCCTTAACGAAAATTCAATTCTTTTTAAAATTAATTTTATCGATAAGTCTATTTACAATCACGCTCTATAAAAAGTTTTTAAAAACCGAAACAATTACCCAACAAAAGGCATCAAGCATGGGAAGAGATTTCAGTTGCTCTCAAGAGAGGGAAAATAAGAAAGTTGAGTGGTTGCAACTAATGTAAATTCAGTCTTACAATTACACCATAAGCCTTCTATATATTCGTGACACCGAAATGTTCCTAATAGATGCAATAGTTGGGGAACAGATTTTTTTAAAGTTCCAACTTAAGTACAACTTCCAAACAAAAAATATCAAAAACTTTCGTAGAATATGTTTGTTTTTTTTTTTTTATTTTTAACTTTGATGAATAAGCTATATAATTCTTCGCGGCATAAACCTAGAATTTTTATCCTGCTGAAAATCTCCGTGAGTCTAGTTAATATGCAATAGATGATTCCTTAGTTGAAGTTTACTACAACAAGATACACTCAATTTACTAAAGTTGCTTGTTTAGCCTGATGTTCTAGTTTCTTTTGAGTTATTATTGACCTTTTTGGAAGTTTAGATTTGTTTTGAGTATTATACTCATATCAAACAATTTGTCACTAGTTTCGCCCTTTTAAATCAATATTACCACTTCTTAAGTATGCATTTTTAGTCTTTGAAAAGATGTTCAAATCTACATAGTCAAACAGTGGTGAAAGCTCTTGTAATGGAATACTTGGATTCTTATCACATTTTCAACATTTGTCTTCTTGAGTAAGATTGCTTTCTTCCTTATTTTCACTCTTATCTCTTTGGTGCATTACATTGTGTCGCAAGTTGGTATGAATCTCCAAACATTGAATGAGATACACTTTCCCTCCAAAGATCCAACTTTCCACAAGAGCTTCATTGACTTGCTTGTGATAAGAAATGTGAGATTGCGAGAGCAAAATTGCACGCAAAATTAACCGAAAGAAGCAAAGAAAACTTCCTATCTTGAGTGAGAATCAACAAAACCTAAAGAGACTTCACCTATTCTCCACACACAAGGAAGGCCTCACTCCAAGCAACACTAGCTATACAAAAGCTAGCACCTCAAGGAAGAAAAGGATCTGGGAATAAAACAAGAACTCTTGAATTGGATTCAAAATTCACTTGCCTGCAATTGTAAAATGGATATAAATTCCCAATTTACAAGGAAGTGGGAGAAATCCCTAGAAACTTGGGCTCTTCTCTCAAGCTTTTCTTTCAAAAATATTCAAATTTAAATATTGTGTTCAATGGCTGAAAAATACACACACATATATATATATATATATATAGTGTCTTACATCATTAACTCTCCACCCCAATTGTTAATCTAGCTTATAATGAGTAGATGGACACTTAGGCTACTTAATTAGGGGTAAAAATAAACTTAACACTCAAATTAATGGATCAAGGAAGTTAAAAACACCAACTTCTTTAGCCATCCGAGACCTACCGTCGAGGGTAGGCCTCGCTTTACCCTGGACGGTTGGTCGAACCTTTTCACATAATTATTTGGCAAGAATCCTATCAGCGATGGAAGGGTGAACCTACCATCGATAGTTGGTATCGCTTCCTCCTCCCTTGCCATGACCCTGCCGCGGGCGGTAGGTGTACCCTACCGCCGGCAACAGGGTTCATTCATTCTTCCCCATTTGATGTTCAATCTTCAAGATTTCAAAACTTGTTCCTTTGGCTTTACCTACTTACATTATGGATATTAGGAATGTTTTGGTGCTTCTTTGATCTTCATTTTCTCCTTTCCAATGTCTTATACGTATAATATTAAAGGTACTGTTGGGCAAAGCCACCATTTTTTTGTTCTCCTCTTCTAGCTTCGTTGCCCTCGACCTTGTAGTCGGTCTTTGGAAGAACTTCATATTCTCATGCTTATCTCGAGTCATACCACAAGTGTTATAAAATCTTATCCTTAGATTGATTACTTTAATGGTGAGTAGTGTCAACTTTATTGACTTTATTTTAATCTTTTCAATATTAATTGGTATCAGAGCTTTGTCTCAATGGTTAGACAACACAAGAAGTTTAATATTGATCCACCATATGTTCTTTAACGTGGCCTTCATGAAATTAGGTGGGATGAATTAAGGGGACATGTGCAACAACTTTGATGTCTTGAGCATTGTAAAGTTGTATATGTGATGCTTAAGAAGATTGTAAGAACGTTAATATATTCAATCATTCCTTATTATCTAGTGCCAACTTTTCTCTTTGATTGTGTTGAAGACAAGATAAATAGTTTTGATACATGATTAAAATCCTATATTTTGAAGCAATGTTGAAAAAAAGGGACCGGACTAACCGGTCGAATTGGTTAGATCAAAAGCTAGTCATTTGTCTAGCATGATTATTTTAGACAATTGTGGCAACAGAAACCATTCGAATTCGGTCAAAATCAATAGTTCGACAGAGAACCACTAGAACCGGTTGACTTAGGATCTTTCTTTATTCCATGAATCTCGACTATCATTCATAGTTCCACTCCACCACCTCACACCACTGTTTCACCTCTAATGTTGTGCTGTTGTCATAAATGTGAAGGTAAGGGAGAAAGAAAAAGAAAGAAGGAGAAGAGAAAAGAAAGAAAATGGAAGATGTAAGTTTTTTTTTTTTTTTTGAAGCAATATTAGGTTGCACCACTTTTATCTATACATCAGAGTGACAATTTAAAGGAGCATACGAAGCTAGAGTATGTGTGTGGAAATTTTTTTGAATGTTTCACAAAAATAAAGGTAGTATTAAATCTACAAAACATTTCCCAATTTGACGTTAAGTATGTGATGCCCCCAACCCTGCCACTAACAGGTATACACACAATGTACGCGGACAACTTAAGTAAACTAGATATTACTAGTGCGCTCAAAACACAGGATCTTAAAAAAAACAACTTCTCATTTACGTTTTATTATAAACACAAAAGTATCTTACATCAACAACTTACACGACAACATGAAAAGAAACTTTACAGACGGTTCGAGTCTAAAAAGATAAAACATAAAAATATGCCCTTTTGGGGAGATTTGATCCAAAAGCTCCGGGCCTAAAACTTCAGTGGCTTGCTGGGGCCCCTAACCGTTCCGAGCTCATTTGAGAAGAAAATATGATATCGAAATACGTGAGCGCGAATGCTTAGTGAGTCCATGTGTGTGTGTGCGGTAGTGATTTCTTTAAAACAATGACGATGTTGTTTCACAAAACAGTTCATGCAATGTTATAAGAAAAATATTTCTTTTATTATTTTAACAAAACTGATGCTTGAACCTACATGAGGGTTTCGAGCGCAGCCAGGAAGTTTGAGCGAATCAAGACATATCACCGCAGTTTTTACGCCCCAAATTTTAAAGAATATGTAATGCAACAATGGGACTCCACGGACAAAGTCTGGATCCCCAAAGCGAGGCCATCGGAACCAAGTTCCGGCATCTCGTAGTCAATACCAGTCGAACACCATACGAGCGCTCGATTAGAAACAACCGCACTCCCATATCACTGGTCAAAACAGGCTACAAACTCCTAGGGCACCTATCAGGTCTACCCTGGGGCCAACCTCAGTTTCGAGCCCCTCCTGACTCTCCACTAAGCGACCGTCCCACCACAGAGCATGATGCGATGTCCACGTAAATACCGGTTGGCCACGCCCCTCTTCAAGTGGATCCACCCTCAGAGTCAAAAACCCGTCCACGTCATCGGAAGAAGCCCTAGTATGGGGGACTAGCCACGTACAGTGCAATCCGCTAACACGTCCGTTCAATTGATTTTCAAACAAACTTTATCCCTGGTCGGAATGAGGTTTTCATATGTATATTTACAAACCAAAGGGCCATTTGCCTGGCCGCCGGAATCGATTCAAGTCATAAACATTACAGAGTAGTAAAAATCCTCATCCGCTAGTTATTACATGCTTATGAAAATTTCACAATTATGCCAATGCCAGATCTATATTCATGCATGTCAAAATACGTAACTTTTCAAGCTAGAACATTTTCCAATATATAAATATTTACGAAAAACCTGCGTACAACAAACTTCTCATGCACCACCGTAATAGTCTGTTTTAAAAGAAATACCTATATGGAGCACCGCTCCTATGCATTTTTCTAGGAAACAAGTAACACATTTTGGAGAACATCTCCAAAAACACGCTAAGAGATATCGTTCCAAAAATAGCAATATTTTCTAATGGTTCGAAAAAAAAAACATATTTATACGTCTTGTAATATTTGAAATAAAAATGGAGTTTGTGGACTCACCTGTATGTAGATCTGGTGCTAAGATCCTACAAAATAATAATACGAAAATACTTAATACCTGGGTACTGATCAAATAGCCCTATTCCTTAAATAATATTGGGATGCTACGAAATGAGCTTAGGAGATATATATATACTTATATATACACTCATAATAATTCTTTAAAAAGATCGAAAATCCTATACTCTTAAAAAAAAATATACTCTCCCAAGAAACCATAATTAACTATATACTATATACTAAAAATCCATTTAAAACAATTAATCCTAAAATAAATAACTAACTTAAAATATATAGTTATATATATAATCTAACTAAAAATAAATCTCACTATATACTAAAGTCTAGAAAAGAAACAATACACTTAAACTATATATATATATATAGGTATTATAATGAAAATACAAAGGAAAAAGAAAACATACCAACTAACCTTTAAAGTTAATGGCTACTCCAAATTTTTCTATCAAAGAAAGAAGAAGAAAAAGAAAAAATAACTCCTAATATATATATGTATATATATTACTAGAAAATGTTAGAAAAAAACGAAAGTCTTATGACCTATATATATATATGCCATAATGGCGGTTAGGGAAAAAAAAAAGGAAATGGTGGTGGTGACGGCTGTGCCTTGAGGTGGCGGCAATCGTAATAGTTAAGTTTTTTTTTTTTTTTAACCTCATATAAGAATGTCAAGTATTTAAATTTCTAAAATAAACCTACTATGTATTAAAAACAAAATCCACTTAGAGGCATTTATAAACCTTAATAATAAATCCTCAATATAATAAAATTTTATTCTTATTCCTAAGTATTCCCAAAATACCACTAAGTGTCAAAAACACTATATTCCACCAATATAGATCCAAACTCTATTTTCATAACGTCTGTAATTTTAAAATCATGTTAGGTACTTACGGGGTAGGGCGTTACAAAATACGCTGTATTAATCTTAAATTGTCCATTTACGGAAAGATTAAGTCGTTAGTGTAAGAATTAATTTTGTCACGTGGCATTTCTAGTCATTCTCCATACCAAGAGTATATGAAACAAAAGCCCTTAACAATGTAACTGTAAGCCCTAAGGGTTTCTTTGTAATGTTTTCATTATAATTAACTTGTGCTTTGTGATAATTAGGAATAGCTTTATATAGAAGAACAAAAGATGCACAAGAGGAGTCTCAAGGTTAATCTACAAAGAAGCAAAAGATCACTCAAGACTACAAGATTCTATGAAGATGAAGTGATCAAGTTGAAAACGTTGAAGACATGAAGAATGGTAAGGCTATCTTATAAAGTATTTATGTAAAACTCCCTAACTTGTTTCATTGATTCTTGATCAATTATGTTAAGCTCCTTAGAAGAAATATTTTTGACAAATTATCCTTTAAAAAACTAAGTGCTCTTAATAAAACTTTGATGATTTAAAGAGTATTACTCTTCTTTAAAGTTGTATCAAGAATATATGTTTAAATGTGAAGGAAAATTTATGTTTTATAGAAAAATCGGGTGTCCAATTTCTATTCTAAGTCTAAAAATCGGACGTCCGAATTTTCAATTTTCAAAATGAAAACCGGTTGTCCGATTTTTTCAAGCCTTTTTAAAAATTGGTCTTCCTATTTTGCAAGACAATCATTTAATTTTCTATTCATCAAGAAAATCGGATGTCCTATTTTGAAAACTGGTCGTTTGGTTTTCACTTTTACTGTAAAAAAAATGACTCGTTTTTTACCTTCAAATATAAATGGGTTGATGAACATCCATAAATTTCAAGTATTTGAAGAACATTTAAGAACAATTTTGAGCATTAAAGAGCACATTTTAAACCTTCTTTATCTTACTAAAACTAAAAGAAAAAGATTCCAATTCCGAATTTTAACGTAGAATTCAGTAATTTTGTTGCTTAGGATGATTTATTCCAGTCCAATTGAGGAAAAATAAGAACAAACAATAATTACAAATCGAGCGTACATTTTTAATTAGAAGCTCGACTAAAGCTCAGGCCAAGTAATTTCTTTCGCTTTCTTTTATTTTTCTTTTGTAAAGCCTATACAAGCCTTTTCGGCCACTTTCTCTCTTTGTCTCCTTTAATAACATTTAGAGTTAAGCTCTTTTATTAAAAAAATTTAAAAAATAAAAAATACTAGAGTAGTTTGAGAGGGGTGCATTTTCTCCTTATGTTCCGTGAAAGTTAAGTGTATTTAGATTGAGTCAAATAATAAAAATAGTTTTATTTTTTTCTCTAAATCTCATATTTTCTCTTGTAAATAATTAACTTTTCGCAAAAGACCAGAAAAATATTCACTATTTCCAATTAAAATCTAACCAATTGCACAATCTTTTTGGAAAAAAACATGTGTGACCAAAAGAGAGAAAAAGAAAGGAGAAATTTTCTTGGTGTTAGTAGGTATATTTTCAAACACATCCTAAGCCTTCTATTTGAGTTGAAAATATAAAATTTTATATTGTAATTGTTGGAATCCGTAGGCAAAAACAAATAAAATATAAGTACAGAAATCGACCAACAGGATATGCACATACTAGAAAAACCGATTGGATAGAAATTATCTCAATATTTTTAATTGTTCGGTGTGGAGGCGCTGCTGTTTACGCTTCGCCCTCTACTGGTATCCACGCGACGAACTCCTCTGCAAACGATTGGGATGCTAGCTCCTTCTGTGTTCTGAAAACTGTTTAGAACTAATCCTGACTATTTGGTAATTGGTCGAATTTCGGAGAGACGGAGGTAGGTACTATATCGCCGTTCTAGGGTATAGGGTTTTATTTTAATTTTTTTAATCATATAAAGATGGCCACAGAGAAAAGGTTAACATAACCTTTTATAGCTGTCAATATCAAAACTCTAATTATCATCTAATGAAAGTTTAATCTCGTCCGTCTATTCCTATAATCATCCAACAGTTGGATGAGTAATATTAAGTAATTAATTTCATTTATTCGATAAATAAAATTAGTTACTTATTAACTTACCATAAAATATAACGTAAAATTTGATTCCCCTTTTATATATGTTCAACAAATCTGGACACATTCTAGATTCATTGAATGTGGACATTATGCTCACAAGATAGTCTATGCGTGTGACCCTGTAGGTTCACTTAACGTTGGCAGTGAATGAAAAATGTCCTAGACATTTATTCACAAAACATAAGCGGCCTCTAGCAAGACATTATGCTTCTCCAAGTTAAGTAAAAGCAATAATAACCTGGCATCATATTTAATATTTAGTCCTTTTGTCACACGATATTCTAATTAAGTATAAGGCATGGACCGAGTCATCCTTATAAAACTTAATTAACCCTTTACTTGATCACCAGACAGACTGTTCCAACAAATAATATTAATAACACCTTATTAATACTTATTTGAGCATGGCCATGCATATTTTCCAGTCTTCCTTATCAAGGGGCTCATGGATATCTCTCTTTAAAAAGAGAGGGACAAATCCATATCACTATCTCCAATATTCAAGCCATGACAAGAAAATAAGCCAACCAATAGTCATAATAATCACCTAATTAAAAGTGACGTTTGACTATGTCAAAACTTATTTTCTCCCCATGCAAGAAGGATTAGAAACATTAGGTCAAATGACACCAAATATAAAACTGAGAAGAAATACTTATAACTTAAACCCATACAATATTTCTTCTTCACTTTGGGTCATGTCCAATACAATATTCTCAATATGTATTTATGAATTGATTTTATATCTCATATTCATGATCAGTAAAGCTTGACCATCAATCAACTTCACACTAGTTTAATAATACAAGATGTAATAAAACTAGGGACAAATAAGAATAGTATTTTATTAGCTATAAGGGTTTTACTATCAATTCACGTACTTGATGACTAAGAGCATAAAATACAATTCAAAATATATGCTTCATAAATTATAAATGTGAGTCAATTGGTCTTAGGGCATATACTAACTGTAATATCTTCCACTTATATAATGGAATCATAATTTAAGCTAATGCGACAATTCCTTGGAAACTTCAAAAGGAAAATAGACTGTGAATTTAAAAAAAAAATCCCTGGACAAATCAACAAAATGATTATATATAGATATAGGCAAATCAATAGCACCTATAATTTAATTAAAAAATTTTTAAAGAATATTATAATTGTTAGTATATTCAATCGTTTTTGTAAAAGCAGAATATAAAATTGAATGCAAAAAATCAAGAGTAATTTGTTATCTGCTATCATTCTTGTTTAGTAAATTGTTGGGAAACGTCCTATGATAATATTATTGTTGGATCTATTTACTATTAGAACGACTATTTACTTTATAAATGCTCAGAATAACACAGCGAAAAAATAATAAGCCTAACACTCTTACACAATAATATCTCTCATCTCCTCCTTGACCGTCTGTTTCACCTATCGGAAATGCCAAAGGAAGCTGCACGAATACTGATGTGGAATGATCTTCAAGAGCATAAAATTTTGTCCAAGAAGTGAGGGAGAGAACAAACAAAACAAGTGTAATAAGTAGAAGAAAGTGCCTTTGAAAGGACTTGAAAATGTTAAACTTCAAGCAACCTTGGATATATCAAATCCAAGACCTCAAGAAGGTTTAAACAAAATCTTTTCTTCAAAGTTCAAGCAACCTAAGGTATTTTGAACCTTAGACCTCAATGAAACAAGAAGAAGACCTCAAGACTAGTTTTCTACAAGAGTGTAGTAACTAGTATGAAGGAATTTTTTTATAATCAACCTTGAAGCTCTTGGAACTTTCAACAAGTCTTCAAAGTGATTTTTTTCTTTCAAGGAAGTTCACCCTTGAAGAAGATAGAAAAACTAAGCTAAGAACTAAGAATACTAAGAGAAGAACCTTTGCCTTGAAAAATTTCTTGATTTTTTTCTTCAAAATGGAAGACTACATATTTATAGAGACTTGAGGGAGAAAATAGGAATTTTTCCCTCACATATTTTCAGCCCAAAGGATAGATATAACCTATACATACACTTGATAAGACAATAGAGGTGTTTTAATTGCATTTGGACTATTCTAGAGCACTAGTCAACACATTGCCAAAAGTAGGAGGCAATTTTTCAGCTTGGGCAAAAAGGGATTCCAACTATCTACCAAGGTAAATTTTCAATTTCTAACTTATTCAAAATTTAGGATATTGCCCCATAAAGTCTTGGACATCAAAATTTAATCCCCATAAAGTCTTGGACATCAAAATTGACATCAAAATTTAAGCCTTGAAACTTCTCTTGCTCAATTTGATCCCTGTGACTCTTTAGTTGTCTTGCCTTCGCTATTGTCACAACTCCTTGATGTTCTTGCATGTCTAACCGATTCACATCAAATACCCGTTAGCAAACAAAGGAAATGAATCAAAAATAAGGGATCAAAATACTTACCTACCGTCGCGGGTCTGTTCCGCCGGCAGAGAAAAATGTCACCGATTTCTTCTCTCTCTCTCTCTCTCTCTCTCTCTCTCTCTCTCTCTCTAACGTTTTAGTTTTCTCCCTCAAAACACCAGAACAGCGATTGAACAGTGATCGCAAGAAGCCAGCGATCATACAGACTGAGGCAGCAGCACAAAAACCAAAGAGGCAGAGAAGTGCATCGGTCACGGCAAGCCGCAGCAAAGAAAAGAAGAAGATGAAGAGACAGAGATGCAGCCGAGGCAGCAGGGGAGAAAATAAAGAAATAAAAACCCAAGAGTCGGTTGAGGTATGAGTACTGAGGAGAAGAGATATAAATAGGTCTAGTGAAAATGGGCAACCCAGGTTGGGCTGACATCTCTGACCAATTCAAACCTTATCTTTCTGTTGAGGCCCATTATCTTTTTTCGCGTTATACATATAGATTCCCGAGTTAAATTTATCGACCCCTTTATGAAATCAAACCATGTTTAATGTTGCGGCAGTTTCAAACCACTGTAAATATTAATTATATCCTAAAAACATTAACATGTCATATTATTAAGTTAGTTTGGAACCGCCACAAATAATTAACTTTATTATTATTCATTTAGTTGCGGTTTTAACCCACTCAATATTTATTCCATTTTATCAAATATTTTAATATTTTTAATATTATTTTCACTGCTATAAATTATACATATAATATACCAATAATAAAATATTATATAGAAGAAACATAGGAAAAGAATTCATTTTAATAAAAGTTAATAATTATTTGTTACAAAAAGATAATGTAACTAATAATTCATTAACATTTCACAACATAATAAAATTAGTAAAAAGTCATGTATTCATTTATTTTATATAAATGGTCAAGGTATTTTTGTTGTGATTCAAAGCACTATTATCTGACGATCCTCTATTTGGAAGACCATGGCAATTTTATAAGAAGGCCGTCCATGATAGTTTCAAGAATACTTATTCTTTTTAGAGGGATGGGATCAAGATCTCAAGCAAACGTCTTACTCCTTTTGAAGTGTACCAAGATCAAGTAAAGATGAGAGAAAAAGAATTAGAGGAGAAAATGAAGAGTATAATGAGGGCAAGAGAGTAAGGGAAAAAGAAAAGAATGGAGAGTTTCAAGAGAGAGCGGAAAATCAAGAGAGATCAAATAAGAAATAAGTGCTAATAAACGAGAAAAACTGAGAGACTAGAATGAGCTTCTTCGCAAAGGAGAGTGAGATATGTGAGGCGATAGAGGCGAAAGAGCCGGTCCTACTCCTTACGTACAAAGGAGCTTATTTGTCTTCTGAGGATGTTTCTTTTTTATCTCAAGCAATTGTAGGTATCATCAAGGAGTTCAAAGATGTCTTCCCCGAGGAGGTGCCCGGAGGATTGCGACCATTAAGAGGCATAGAACATCAAATTGACTTTGTGCCCGGAGTCGTGCTACTGAACTGACCTGCTTATAGGAGTTTGCCCAAGGAGACCAAACAACTTCAAAGAAAAGTAAAGGAGCTACTTGTCAAGGGGCACATCCAAGAGAGCCTTAGTCCTTGTCGGTACCAGTACTTCTAGTCTCTAAAAAGGATGGTAGTTGGCTTATGTGTGTATATTGCAGGGCTATCAATAACATTACCTTTTAAATATCGTCATCCTATTCTTATTCTAAATGATTTACTTGATAAATCGCATGGTTCTATGATTTTTTTCTAAAATTTATTTGAAATCGGGTTACCACTAAATCCGAATGAAAGAGGGAGATGAGTGGAAAACCACTTCCAAAACCAAGTTTTGTCTTTATGAGTGGTTAGCCATGCCTTTTGAAGTTACTAATGCACCTAACACGTTTATGAGATTGATATATCATGCCTTAAGTGATTTCACTAGGAAATTTTTTGTTGTGTACTTTGATGATCTCTTGATTTATAGTACGACATATGAGGATCATTTGCATCATATTAGACTATATGTCTTGTGCTTAGGAGAGAGCATGTATGCAATTTGAATAAATGTGATGCTTTCTTGGAAAGAATTACCTTTCTTAGTTATGTTGTTAGTTCTAAGGGCTTGTAATTGGATCTTATAAAGGTGAAGACGATAGAAGAATGACCAACTCAAAAATGTGATACCGAACTGCAAAGTTTTCATGGGTTGGCAAGCTTGTACCGGAGGTTCACTAAGGACTTTAGCACCATTGCTAGTCCTCTCACCAATTTCATTATGAAAACTAATGAGTTTACATGGGGAGAAGCACAAGAAGTGGCATTCAAGGCTTTGAAAGAGAAGTTACGCAACACTCCATTCCCCACCTCGCACAACTTTGAGAAGATGTTTGAAATTGAGTATGATGCATCGGGGATAGGAATTGGAAGAGTTTTGATGAAAGAAAAGAAGCACATAGCTTATCTTAGTGAAAATTTGTCGGGGGCTACCTTGAACTATGTGACCAACGATAAGGAGTTGTATGTCTTCGTCAAGACATTGAAACATTGTTAACATTGCTTGTGGCCAAAGGAGTTTTTCATCCACACAGACCATGAATCTATTAAGTACTTGAAGAGTTAACAAAAGCTCAATAAGAGACATGCTTGTTGAATAGAGTTCATATAGAGACCTTTTTCTATGTCATCCACTACAAGAAGGGAAAAGAGAACGTCGTAGCAGATGCTCTTTCAAGGAGGTATACTCTTTCATTTCTTTATACTCTCACTTGCATGGATTTGAAATGTTGAAAGATGTGATAGTGATGATGGCTTTGGTAATGTGATTGATTCTTGCGTGATTACTCCTTGCGATAAGTTCTATGTTAAAGATAGGTTCCTCTTTAGAGAAGGAAAACTTTTCCATCCTTGTGGTTCTATTATGAATTTGTTAGTTAAAGAAGCTCATGGGGTGGTCATGTCAGAAATTTTGGTATCACTAAAAATTATGATATCTTGCATGAACATTTCTTTTAGCCTATAATTAAAAGGGATGTTGAAAAGTTTGTGGCTAATTGCTTAGATTGTGGGCGTGCTAAGTCTTCTTTTCTACCTCATAGTTTGTACACACCTTTGCCGGTTCTCAATACTCCTTAGGAGGATATTTCGATGAATTTTATCTTAGGACTTCTTCGAACTTCTTCCGAAAAGGATTTTATATTCGTGGTAGTGGATCGTTTCTCTAAAATGTCTCATTTTATTGCTTGTAGCAAAACGGATGATGCATCTCATGTTGCTAGCTTATTCTTTACAGAAATTCTGAGGTTGCATGGCAAGCCTAGGACTATAGCTTCGGATGGCCAAACTGAGGTTGCTAATAGGACAATTTCTTAGAGCTATTCTTAAAAAGCATTTAACTAAGTGGGAAGAATACTTGTCATTTATTGAATTTACATATAATAGGCCTTGTCATTCTACTACTACTTTCTTTCCTTTTGAAGTTATCTATGGTTTTAACCCCTTAACTCCTTTGGATTTGATTTTCTTACTTATTTATCATGAATTGAGTTGGGATGGTAAGAAGAAGACCGAATTTGTTAAGTCCATTCATGCCAAGGCCTACGAGCACATAGGAAAGAATAATGAAACGGTGGCTTCCAAGAAGAACAAGGGACGCAAGAAGGTGACCTTTGCATTTGAGGAAGGAACAATTCCCAACCTTAAAAAAAGGAAAGCTCGATTCTAGAGGTGATGGCTCATTTCGAGTGCTAGAAAAAGTCAACAACAATGTCTAACAGATTGATATTCCCGGTGAGTATAATATTAGGGCCACCTTTAATGTTTCTGACTTATATTTTTTGATTTAGGTATGGATCAAGGAAAAATCCTTTCAAAGGATGGGCGAATAATATGATACCTAAGCTGTAGAAGAAATAGTGGACTTGATTAGAGGACCGGTCACAAGGGCAATAGCAAGGAAGATGGAGGAGGAGCACAAAGGAATGGTGGCGTTGTTTGAGAAGAGCTTTCAAGATCTCACTTGGTACGCATTGGAAGGAGAAGATGAACATCAAATAGGCACCAAAATACTTCTAATTTCTATGGTGCAAGTGAAGGAACCAAAAGGAGCAAGTTTGGAAGACATAGAGGCCTCAAACATCAAGTGTTTGGATGATACAAACCTACCGCCAGTGGTAGGGGTTCCCCTACCAACCGCAGTAGGATTCTGTCCCATGACAACCAAAGAGCAAACAGCCTAACGTTCACGACAGGTTGGGGCCTACCATTTACGGTAGGTTTCGACGGGAAGACCATTTTTTTGAAGTTAAGCTTATTTTAACTTCTCAACTTAGTTCCTTAGTTCTTTGAGTTGTAATTAAGTGCCTAAGATGCCCAATACTTTCTTTAAACTGAATTAGAGCAAAGCCTTTGTGCTAATCACCATAGGATCAATATATATTTCTTTTCAGCCATTTTCGAAGAACAATGAATGAATATTATTGAAATAGAAAACTTGAGAAAGAAAACTATGGTTCCTAGAGTTTCTTCTTGTTCCTTGTCACCTAGTTTTTCAATTGTATTTTAGGTAAGTAATTCTTGAATTAATATTCCAGAGTTCTTGTTCTTCCCTAAATCCTATATTCGCTAAAAGTACTAACTCTTTAGTTAGTATTGTTAAGGATTCGGTATTCCTTTATGAATAAGGAATAGATAAGGTTTAATATAACCCTTGTTGAGTCCTTTTCTACATAGGGAGTTCTGATTTCTGTGCGTTTTTACTGCAATTTTCACTTTGACAAACTTCAAGTTGTGCCATAACAAATCTTCAAAGACCCTCTTGAAGTGAGAAGATTCTTGGGTAAAGGATGGACTCCAAAAAAGCCTAGAGGAGTTCACATCATTATATATATGCAAATGCAATTTGCAGAACTTTAATCAACATGTTCTTCATGATATGTTTTGGTGAAATATTCAGTTAGAATATGATCTATTAACATGGTAAATTGAGTATATGTTTCGGTTTTGTGTTGTTGGTAATGCTGAATATTTGTGAAGTTATGTGAGTTGTTCGAAGTTTATTGTTCATGTGGATGCTTCTGATCATGGAATCCATTATTTAAAGAGTGCCTTAAGCAATTCATCAGTCTCTTATTGTTCTATATCAGTTGGCAGGGGAATTGATTTACCTTTGTTTTTGTTTTTATGGTTACTTTGGTCTCAATTCTCTGAACATGTACATAGTCTTAGGTCAACCATTAGCAATTATTTCCTTATTTTTCTTTTGATAGAAATAAGGATGACAAACCTTGTAGTAGTATATTTTGGTTCTAGAACTAGAGCTAATTATATTGTCTTCCATAGTTCTTTAGGTTCTCATTTTTTCCCTAAATTCTTCTGCCACCTTTGCACCAATTTTTTATTAACATTCAGTTATGCTGTTAGATGCTTTCATTTGTTATTTTTTTCTTCAATGCAAATGTTAAGTCTGATCTCACAAAATATGATTAGGAACTCTTCCATAGTTGGATTACAGAAATAACATTAGTAGTGACGGAATGGTGATTCTTTGGACCTTGGTGTGGATTTTTAGCTTGGAAGCATTTGAATTGATTTCGAAAATTAAAAGTTTCTTATGGTTAGATTTTACTTTTAAATTATATACTTTTTCTTAGTCCAATACTTAAGTGTAATGATAATCCTCCAAATAGAAAATTCTAAAGGGAGTAGCTTATTAGGAAAGTCAGATCAATCTATTATTCATTTAATTTTGTGCTTTTTTAATTAGTGGATTTATGGTGCATTTGAATTGGAAATTAGAATGAAAACCGTTTTATTTTCACTTTGGACTTTACTTATTCTTGCAAAATATATATATATATATTTTTTTACAAAATTGGACAAAATTTTTACTTTTTTTCCTTTTTAAATCTAATCTAAATGAAGCATAGGTAGTACCCGATCATGGGTTCAATTTTGTTCTTGGATCATATGTACAATTTTGTTTATTAAAATGGGTACATTCATTCTGAAGAAGTTTTAGGTGTTCTCAAATGCATGAATATCATGTTTAAATTCTTGTCAATAAGCAGAAACTTGAAGGCAAAAGAGGAAGACAATCACATTGTGCACTTACCTCAGCTATCCCTTTGAGAAAAATGGCACCCCATTAGAAGACGTCGTTGAAAAAGCTGTCCCTTCCCTTGATGAGCACGCATGAAGACTGAAATATATCTTACAATGTTATAGGAACATGGTTTCGGAAGCAAAGTGTGGAGGTCTAAGTCATAATTTCTTTTATTTTCATATTAATGGGGTTTAAAAGCAATCATTTCGTGTTTGTCTAAATAAAAATTAATCAAACATTGTTTCGTACTGAAGAATTTCCACTAAATAGGAAACATATCTCATTTTACCATTTTAACGATGAGTTTCAGTTTCTCTATATGTTTGCTTATCTTCAATTTCCGTTTCACAATCGCATTCAGGTCCCTAACACGAAAAAGCCTTAGTTCTTCTACGTCAACCTCACCAAGGTACTTTCCTTAACATTTTCCAGTTTTTCCTTTGTTGAATTCAATGTTAAATTCGTTATTTCTGCAAGCACGACACCCTTATCTGTTTGTAGGAGACTAAATTTTTATTTTTTTTAATTAGATCTGGATGCGAGTGTTTAATTTTGGTGTATTACTTGCATGCCCCGTGGGAGTTGGATGACTGAATGCCTGTTTCTCAGTTTTTGTGTGTAGAGGTATATGCAACAACATGAGGAGGTCAACTTATCTGCTCTTGCTTTGGTATTTGACGTTCATTCCTCTCTTTCTTTGCCACTTTCTTGTTTTATCCTAGATTGGCCGATTGTACATTTATCTTTGTTCATTATCTATGCACTTATGGTCTCTGGTTCGATGATTTTGATTTTGTGTGGGTCACTGGGTGAAGGAGGATATGTTTCATGTCAGTTTCTGTAAAAGAACATGTTCATATTTCCTTCTTGCGGTTGGAGTTTAAGCAGCCGAAATATATTAATTGCATCAAGTATGATAGTTTTTTGTTTCTCATAATTGTAGACTATTTGTTTCTCAGAATTGTATTAGTTTCCTATGTTCTTTTCCTGCACGTTAGTCTCGGTGCTTTTAGTCGCTGATGACGTGCCTTTCTCCTTTGTATACTTCTGCAGCTATTTCTATAGTTGTCACTGTTGCTGAAGTTTTGAAGAATAATATATATGCTATTGAAAAGAGTAAGATTCTAACTATTTATCTTATGATGATATATTGAAATTGGATGAAGAAGATACCCAATTAGGGTAATTCTTAAGGTCTTTATCTCCGATATAATTGTAATTATTAAACTGTCTAACTAATGACAAGTGTAGAATATTCGTAGAAAAGTGTAAAATATTTCTTCTATTATGAAACTTCAACAATGGTAATAGTATCTTACGTTATCTCATATTATCTTTATTTTCAAATTTTAGATTTTTCCCGACATCTTTAGTGAAAATGGTAATTTTTTGTTTATCATGGTTGTTTCTACCTAAACTGTCTAGAGATTTTAGGAATTTATTTTAAAATTTATTGGCTATATCTAGAATGTTAACCTGTTATGATTGTCATTTCTGGAGATTATGCCTTCTATCTGATGTATAATATAATTTTATCCTCTTCCATTATCATATTAGTCCATGCTCAAGAAATGATGGGATTTTTTAACTTTTCCATCCCTAGACTATACAAGAATTGCATTTCAATTGACTTTATTTGTCTGTCTATTTTTTTTTTCTTTTCGCTAAACATTTGTCGTCTGTCTATTCGCGGAGTAGCTTTGTTAGTCGTTGGTCTAAACAAGAAATATGTTTATTACTTGAGTAAGTATAACTTGTCTTGATTCCAGGATGGAAAAATGACGTAAATTTTTGGCACAAGGGGTGAAATAGTATCATTACGCTCCTAGAAACAAAGAAATGACAAGAGAAAATGTCAAAATAGATATGCTCCTTCATAATATGACTTAGTCTTGTCTTCAAATGATGGAAACATGGCCCTTATATCCTCCGTGCCTGGCATTCGGAATGGAGAAATGAATATCTTGCAAGTTGAGTTTGGATTATGATATGATAAGGCCAATTGTGTTATTTATCCACAAGAGTGAATAAGTTTAATCCAGTTCTAGTTCAGTTTATTTATAAACCTATGTGAATTCTTATTTAACGGTGATAAATTATCATTCTTTGTGTGTATGATTTATATATCACAACTAATTAAAATGAAATCTATCATTTAACTTATGTGTTTCTGAATCATTCTTTGTATGCAAAACTGAAGCATTTGACCTAAAACTTGTGACATAAACTATGAGAAGTTTATGTCAGATTGATCAAAGTTCACAAATCACAAGGGTGTTTTAATGCCTTTTGTAGAAATGGTATTTTCCTTTTTGTCGTATTCCCTTTAGCATCTAGCCAGATGAGCTTTATGGACAAAAAAAATATAGATAAAAATTATGCAGAGAAAATATTTTTCTTTGCCTTTGAGACAAGATTGATTATTCGTAGGATACCATTAGATAATAAGTTACGATTTTTATCTCTACATATAGTTTGTGTGAAAATTAAAAAGTTAAAGTGTCTTAATGATTTTAGTTGAAGGATAAATAACTTGAATGTTCAATAGATTGATTCAATGGTGTAAAATCATATGAAGTGAAATCTTTAATTTATTTTTTATTGTTGTATTATCAACAATAATATCTCACCCCTTAGAAAATTAGCTTATTTTCAGATTCTGAGTCTTAGCAAGTGAATGGGGATACTTAGCACGATTTTGTTTTAGGAAATTAGTATGTGTTTCGGGTTCGTACCTCTCAACTTGTTCAAATATATCTGTGTCTTCTCTTGTTTCTTGTGAAAAAAATATGCTATTTAAGACATTTTGCTTAATGGTAAGGCTAAGTTCTTGTGTCGACTAATTCCCTTCTTGTATTCTAGAGATGAATTCCATGGGAAGCATATAGTCTAAACACCATTCAGATTTTTTTTTTAACTAAAAGATAAATTACATAATGAAGCGAGTTGCCTACTAAAGCAACAAAAAGATTGGAGGAGCGGTCATGGGGATGAATAACTCGAGATCAATAAAGCTAATATTATGATGTTTCTTGGTTATTCTTTTAGTTTTAGTTGTAATTTAAATTTTTTCCCCTACGTTTTGAGAACGTTCACCTCTGTATACCTGCAGCAATATGATAATATGACTTTTTAGTGAGATTGATTTTCAATATTTTCCTGCTGCTTTTACTTTAAGTGATAAATATGATGTACAGAAACATGCTCATGTTCTTGAAGGCATTTATATTGATTTGTTTGACATGTGATAGTTGGTTTATAGAAGTAAGATACTTTAGGTGTTCAATATTATTCTCTTTATCTACTTAGCCTCCTGTATCTTTGAGTTGTATTTCCTGATCATATTGTTTTATTCTCCAGGTCACTCAGCTCTCTCCCCTATAGTAAAAAATGAGGGAGTAATTATTTATCTATGCGTCCAGAATCCCATGCCTACTGCTAAATATTACAATTAACTCTCTTAACTTGGTCTGGAAATCTTACAATGTCAGAGGACCAAGAGTTTCTTGAGAGGCAACTTCATATTGCAAAGGTGTGATAGGCATTATAGTTTTTTCATTTCTCATTCAGAGATGTTGAAATTTTTTATTAAAAGATATATTAATGTCCAGTACTCCACTATACTTTTTAAGCTTGAATATCTATTATGTTATGATATATTATGAATTTGAATTCAAAGATGAATTGGATTTAATTTTAGTTTTATATTTTTCTAAATTTTTTTTAAAAAGAAGAAATGTTTGCGGGCTATAAAACTCTCGCAAATATTTTTTAAAAAATGAAGAAATTATTGTAGGGTGAACCGCTAATAATAAATATTTTAAATAAATGAAGGAACTAGTACGGGGCTTCTGAACCGTCAAAAACTAATTTTAAAACAGCAGCTATATTTACGGCAATGTGCACGACGACTTTTTAAAAAAATGCCGCAATCATTTAGCGGCTCTAGGTCTGCGGCGGTTTTGAAAACCGTAAAAGCAAACATCTCTGTTTTTGTAGTATTTCTCCACAGATTTTCATCTATGGCCGGTGGCTCCTCATGCTAGGCAGAAAAGAATTTTATAAATCTTTTTCAAAATGTTGCAACCCCAGCATCAGTCATCAAGCCCGTCCAGCTCCTGGGAAAAGGAATTGACAATGCTGGCGGCACCTCTCAAGCATCCTTTAATCGGTAAATTCTAACATGGTAAACCACTCGTGGACGTCCTTCATAAGGAATTCAAGACTGTTGGACTCAGAGGGCTGTTCACAATCGGTTGGGTTGATGGTCGTCATGTTCCTTATCTATTTTGATCTTGAAGAGAATTATCTTTAACTATGGATGAAGGGCTTTTGGAGCTTTCATGACTCCCTATGGGGGTTTTCAAATGGAGTACTGATTTCCATGTTTCAATTGAGCCCTCGATCATCCCGGCTTCGGTCAGTTTTGAGGGTCTCTTTATCTATCTCTTTAACAAGACTATCTTGTTTTCCATTGCTTCTGCCATAGGCCGCCCATTGAAGGTTGATGAAACCACTGCCGCCTTGACATGCCCTAATATTTCTCGTGTGTGTATTGAGATTGATTTGTTGAAATCCTTGCTTCATCGTGTATGGATTCGAACAGGAAATAATAACGGGTTTTGGCAAATGGTTCACTATGAAAACTTACCTCTTTTTTGTTATTCTTTCTTGAAGCTTGCTCACAAGGTGGCTGATTGTGTAAAAATGATGCCACTACCCTCCCCTTCTAATTCCCTCACTAGTATCGTGCTAGCCAAGACTGTTGCTCCTGATTTTGCTGCATATAATGTTGCGGGTTTGGGACCACAAAAGGTCCGATTTGCACCTATTTCTAAGCTAACAGTAGGCGGCACTAGGTGGAGGTTCAATGTCCGCCTAGATTCTGAAGGTTTCTTCAGCGGCTAACTCTTTCCTGCGTAGGGCTATTGGATGCGTCCCTGATTTGGGAGTGGGGACGTCTCTAGCTGCTGCTGCTCCTCTACTGTAGCTAGAGGATGCCAATGCTGCTGTTTAAGTTGATTGTACTACTTTTACAGCAGAGGGGCTGCGTTGGCTGTAGCAGTAGTCACGAGCGGCAGCAATTCATCCATCATAGAAAGTACTTTAGCAACAAGCTGCTCCTTTATTGGTCAATTGTGAAAGATGTGGGGGTTGTAATGGCGTACGACAAGTTCAGTAAAGATGCACACGATAGGACGGATTTGAACGTTGATCATCAACTCATGATTTGGAATCTAGCACCTCACTGTTTTCATCCTTTGGGGAGGACAATGTGGCAATCATGGGATTAATCAAAAACATCTCAGACGAGCCAGCTCATTTTGCAAACGAGAAGCATATCGATTCTTTTCCAAACAAAACTTTGTTGCCGAACTTTCAGAGATCGACAATCTACGCTAAAAAGTTTCAAAGAATTTAACCATTCCCTATCATATAAAAATTACCATCTCCAAGTCCTATCGTCTCTACAGATAATGTGTGCAGTTATCGAATATAATCATAGATGCCGACAGTCAAAAGAATGAAATTCTCATTCCGAATCTTTACGTAAATTTCAGAGATTTTGTTGCTCAGGATGATTTATTCTAGTCCAATCGAGGAAAAATATGAATAAACAATTATAAGTCAAGCGTACATTTTTAGAAGCTCGACTAAACCTTGGGCCAAATAATTTCTTTCGATTTCTTTTATTTTTCTTTTGGAAAGCTTATGCAACTAAGCCTTTTCGGCCACTTTCTGTTTTTAGTTTGATTAATAAAATTTTGATTTAAACTCTTTTATTTAAAAAATAAAAAAGACTAGAGTAGTTTGAGAAATGTGCATTTTCACCTTGTGTTTTGTGAAAGTTAAATATATTTGGATTGAGTCAAATAATAAAAAAATAATTTTATTTTTTTCTCTAAATCCCACATTCTCTCTCGTAAACAATTTACTTTTTGCAAAAGACAAGAAAAATATTCATGGTTTCCAATTAAAATCTAACCAAATGCACAAGTTTTTTTGGGAAAAACATGGGTGACCAAAAGAGAGAAAAAGAAAAGAGAAATTGTCTCCGTGTCAGTAGGTATAATTCAAAACACATCCTAAGCCTTCTATTTGAGTTGAAAATATAAAATTTTATATTATAATATCTTCCACTTATATAATGGCATCATAATTTAAGCTAATGCGATAATTCCTTGGAAACTTCAAAAAGAAAATAGACTGTGAATTTAAAAAAAACATTCCTTGGACCAATTAACAAATGATTATATATTGATATAAGCAAAGCAATGGCACTTATAATTTGATTAAAAACTTTTTAAAAAATATTATAATTGTTAGTATATTCAATCAGAATATAAAATTGAATGTAAAAAATCAAGAGTAATTTATTATCTGCTATCATTCTTTTTTAGTGAATTGTTGGTAAACATCCTATGATAAAATAATCTTTCTAGATTGGTTGGTCCATATTGTCTCCCCACCTCCCCCAACCTTAATGGTCCATATTGTCATTGGCTGTCAATGCAAACTACTCAAACCAATCAAAATAGGTAAGCTCCAATAAAAACTTCCAAAATATCCATGCAAAAATGTCCTAAAGTACATAGGTTAACAAAATATTAACCATTCAGAACGAATTTTTCAAAAATATATGCAACTACCCAAACAAAACTTCTTTCCAAGATCTCAAAAATTACCATCTTATAAATTTATGTCCCATTCATAAATGTATAAACAATTTTTTTATTCATTTTGGAATCCAAAATGTAACGCCCTACCCAATAAGCACCTATGATGACCCTTAAAATTTCGGGGCTGATGAAAATAGAGTTTGGATCTAATGTAGTAAAGTATAGTGTTTTTGACATTTAGTGGTAATTTTGAAGATATTTAGGAATGAGAGTAAAATTTTATTATATTGAGGTTTTATTATTAAGGTTTATAAGTGCTTTAAGTGAATTTTATTTTTAATACCTAGTGTGTATTTTAGAAATTTAACTACTTAACATTTTCATATATGGTTTCAAAAAAAAAAATTTTCACAATTAAGAAACATTTTGCCACCATTACCTTTCCACCCGTCACCAGCACCACTTTCCTTTTTTTTTTTTTCTTTTTTCAGCCCTAACCAGCCCTTCACCTATATATATATATATATATATATATGTCATAGGACTTTGTTTTTGTTTTTTTGGCTAGCATTTCGGCAGCCATATAGTAGTATACATATTATAAGTCTTTTTTTTCTTTTTAAGTTCTTGGGCAGCCATAGTGTATATATATAATATGTATACAAAGCATCAAGACTGGAGGATTTCAAATAAGGTTAGTGTTCGCATGTTTTTCTTTCTTTTTGTTATTAGTTAGATTATATATAATGTAAATTTATGATTTATTTTTAGGATTTTAAATATTTTAAATGGGTTTCAGTATAGAGTTAATTATAGTTTCTTAAGAGATGATCTTTTTTTTTTCGGGTATAGGATTTTTTATCTTTCTAAAGAATTATTATAAGTACGTATATACAGATATCTTAAGTCATTTCATTGGATCTCTATGTTTAGGGATAGGGTTATTTGATTGGTACCTAAATATTAAGTATTTTCCTATTACTATATTTGTAGGATCCTAGTACCAGATCTGCATTCAGGTGAGTCCACAAAACTCCGTTTTATTACGTTATTTCAAAAGTTACGGGCTATATAAATATGATTTTTAAACTTATCATAAAATATCTACTATTTTTGAAAATGGTATAACGTGCCATGTTTTTCTTAATTGGAGATGTTTTCCACGATGTGTTACATGTTCATTAGAAATGCATAGGAGCAGTGTTCCAAATAGGTGTTGTTTTTCTTAAAACAGATTATTATTGTTGTGAAAAAGAACTAGTCTGTACACGGGTTTTCTGGAAATATTTATAAGTTGGAAAATACTTTAGTTTTGAAAAGTTATATGATTTGGCATGCATGAATGTAAACATGGCATGTTTGTAAAATCTGCATAAGCTGGAGAATGCTTTAGTCCTGAAAAGTTACATGTTTCGACATGCATGAATATAGGCTTGGCATTGACATAATTGTGAAATTTTCATAAGCATGTGATGACTGGCGGATGAGGATTTTTTGTACTCTGAAATGTTTATGACTTGAATCTGTTATGATGGTCGGGCAAATGGCCCTTCGGTTTGTAAATACAAATGAAAACCTCATCCCGACCAGGGTTAAGGTTTGTTGAAAATCAAGTGAACGGACGCGTTAGCGGATTGCACTGTACGTGGCTAGTCCCCCATACTAGGGCCTCTTCCGATGACGTGGATGGGTTTTTGACTCTGAGGGTGGATCCACTTAAAGAGGGGCATAGTACCTTGAGGGCGTGGCCTAACTAGTATTTATGTAGACATCGCATCATGCTCTGTGGTGGGACGGTCGCCTAGTGGAGTGTCAAGAGGGCTCAAAACTGAGGTTGGCCCCAGGGCAGACCTGGTAGGTGCCACAAGAATCTGTAGCCTGCTTTGACCAGTGATATGGGAGTGCGGTTGTTTGTAATCGAGCGCTCGTATGGTGTTTGGCTGGTATTGACTACGAGACCCCAGAAGTTGGTTCCAATGGCCTTGTTTTGGGGATCCGGACTTTGTCCATGGAGCTCCACTGTTGCATAACATGTTCTTTTAAATTCGGGGCGTAGAAGCTGCGTTGACGTATCTTGATTCGCTCAGACTTCCCAGCTGCGCTCGAAACCCTCATGTAGGTTCAAGCATCAGTTTTGTTAAAACATTAAAAGGGATTGTTTTCTTATAATATTGCATAAACTGCTTTGTGAAACTGTATCATCATTGTTTTAAAGAAATTACTACAGCTCATACACACGTGGACTCATTGAGCGTTTGCGCTGACGTTTTTTTTTTCCATATCATGTTTTCTTCTCAGATTAACTCAGGATGGTCAAAGATACAATAAACTGTGGAAGTTTTTGGCGTGGAATTTATGTTCGAGCCTCTCCAGAAAGACATGTTTCTGTGTTGCTCTCTTGTACTCGAGCTATTTGTAAAGTACTTTTATCTTTGTATCGGAATTACCATAAGATAAGAAGTTTTCTCGAACCCTATATTTCGATCTCCATTTTAGTGTTCAAATTGTTTAGTTTTCCACTGTGTATTATATATATACTTCTAAGTGTTGCCCAGGGGGTTATGTTCTTGTTTTTAGACTTGTAGTTTAGTGCCAAGAGGCACGCACATATCCTACTCAGCCGTAGTTGACCTAGTGGCAGAGTTAGGATATCACAGGTAATATCAGAGCTCTAGGATCGATTTGTGGTTAGAGTTAGTAGATCCTGGACGAGTACTAGGGGCCAAATGCATAGCTTTATTTTGCTTGAAGACTTTTAAGTTCCCTTGTCGCTTTCATTGTGCTTATCCTGTTATTAATCTTGTGGGAATAGTGCTCCTTTGTATACGATGTCATATCTTTTGCCATAACCGCAACGAGAGGACATATAGATACATTAAGCTTTTGAATTAATGATAGTTCAAATGACAGAGGACTAAGATTATTTCAGTCATCAAAAGAGGTTACTTGTTTTGAGACTTGTAGCTCGATAGAGATTTCGTAGGACATAAGGTATTAAGGGGAAGACTTTGATGACTTGTGGTGTATGAACTACACGAAGAGTGAGTGTGAAGTTCTTATTATGTACAAGATGTAATCCGTGTCGATTCCTATCATCCCTACTTCAGTGATACCAAAGAACTCCATATACCTTGCAAAATGGACACTTTCATTATTGTTGTCACAACAAAAAGCGTTCTCCGGTCTTTGGTTCTGTGTTCGATATATATTAGGTATTACTTCACGCTACTGATCGGTGAATTTAAAGGTGGAGGTGAGCTAATGATGAGTTTAGCACGATAAGGAGAACAATAAGTGATGACGAGGATGGGTAGACTAGAAGCTAAGTTTCTTAAGATTTAAAATATTAGTATATCTTGTGAATGAGAGATTGGTAGTCTAACATGAGAGCGGGGAATAATTGATATGGTTGTTGAGATCTTTCTGTGTGTTTGCTATGAATTACATCCAGCGTGCTTTTGATAAGCTCAGTATTAGACCATAGTCTTTAGGAAGAAGATATACCTACGCTGGGTTGGTGTACTTGCATTCTTTAGTTTACACTGTACATATGTGTTAAGTATAAACCTGGTTTTGTGAGTGTGATTCTTTAGTGGCTGTATATAATCTGGAAGAACTTAGGACCGTGTGATCGCAAATTATGTTATGTATGGTATCAATGGCAGATTTTGTATACATGCTCTACCTTGTGCACCAACGACTATTTTTATTAGTAGAGAGGATGTTCCACTCTTTATTTGATATATAGTTCTAGTGTGCGGTGTTTTGTATGCACGTTCTAACCTATAAGCTAAGGTTTAAGTATTTAACATCGGGTAGATGCTTTTGGAAAGGATGGTGGAAGTGCAAGGGGATAATAATTGTTTCAATCATTTGAGGGAACGGGTGTGATAGTAAGAACGGATTGGTTGACTGGACATGTGAATATGTGCATTATACGTGGAAGTTTGTTAAGTCTAGTCAGTTAATGTTTCTAATCTTTAGAGTTAGAATATCTAACGTACTTGTGTAACTAGTCCGACGAGGAGCCAATTCAATGATAAGGGAGTTACTTGATATCTTTAAAGGAAACTGGCGACTGCATCTCCAGAATGGGAAGTCGAGCCTAGGATAAAAAAAAATTAGAGGATGAGCCGATATTTCAAATCACATATTGGATGGACTGCCCGTAGACACCGAATCAGGAGTGGTTGAAGGTACGATTCAAATCTTTCCTCAACCAGCAAGAATACTTATTGATCCTGGAGCTACGTATTCTTTTGTGAGTTTGCATTTCATAAAACATATTCCACTACCTTCTGTTGTCATGTGTTATCAGTTGATGGTTAGCACTCCTATAGATATGAGTAAGATAGCGGAGGTAAAGTACCTAGATTGTGACATCTATGTCAAGAATGTGACTCTATTCGGTGACTTGATTGTCTTGCCATTTGAGAGTTATGACATGATACTTGGAATGGACGGTTGTCTAAACATTACGCTTAAGTAGACTGTCGATGGAAGTTGGTTAAGTTTAGCCGACCGAGTATGTCAATCCTTGTATTCCAAGGGAAGCGAACGAAACGGGAAAATCCCTTTTTGGTCTAGCATGAAAGCCAGGAAGTTGTTATGGAAAGGATGTCAAGGGTACCTAGCATATTTACTCAGCAAGCCTAAGGGAGAAGTAAAATTAGAGACAGTACCCGTGGTGAAGAAGTTTATAAATATTTTTCCCGAAGAGTTAACGACGTTGCCCCAAATCGAGAAATGGAGTTCAGCATAGAGTGGGTACCCGGCGCTAAACTAATATCTGGAACCCCCATAGCGGATGGAACAGGACGAGTTGAGAGAGTTGAAACAACAACTACAAGAATTATTGCAACAAGAATATATCCATCCAAGTACATCTCCTTGGAGTGCATTAGGGTTGCTTGTGAACAAGAAATATGGGGCCTTAGGCCTATGCGTGTAGACTACAAATGACTAAATAGTGTGACAATTAAAAACAAGGGCCCACTTCCACTTATTGATGAGCTATTTGATCACTTCGAGGAATAGGATGCTATTCCAAATTAGATATAATACAAGGATACCATCAGGTACGAACAAAAGAAAGAGATATTCCCATGACATTTTCCAACACCCGATATAGGCATTATAAGTCTGTCTTATGCCATTTAGATTCACAAGTGCAATTGCGACATTCATGGAATTAATGCATAGGATTTTATGTCTTTACTCGGATAAGTTTGTGGTGATTTCCATTGCTGATATTCTTATGTATTAACTTAACCTCAAAGTACATGAACATTTTTAAAGAATGTTGTAGAAGCATAAGCTGTACATCAAGTTTAGTGAATGTAGGTTTTGAATGGCGACAAGTGAGTTCCTTAGGGCATGCGATTACTCTGGAAGGAGTATCAGTAGACCCAGCAAAGGTGGAGCAGAAAGAATCCTAGAAAAATACCAATAGAGTTACATATCTTCTTAGGTAAGAAAGGGTATTATCGGAGATTCATAACAGATTTCTTTTAGAATCGTTAGACCTTTAGCACAACTTATAAGTAAAGCCATCGAGTTTAAATGGGTGGAGAAGTATGAGAGAAATTTCTAAGAGGTAAATCATTGACTAATTTCGGCACACGTTTCGCTATTACCCAATTCAAGTGAGGAATTTTCCCTATAAAGGAAGGGCCTAGAGGCAGTTTTGATGCAAGATAGATAGATTTGATAGATTGTTGCTTATATTTCAATTAAATTGAAGGATTATGAGCGGAATTATCCAACACATGATTTGGAGTTAGTAACTATAATGCGACTGGGGAGTGATGATTTCACATATATTGGGGAAAATATGAAATCTTTATTGATCCTAAAAGTTTATAGTACTCGCTTTACTAGAAGATTTAATATAAGGCAATGTTGATGGATGGGGCTGCAGAAAAATACTGATGCCAAATTAACGACCATATAGGAAAAGTTAATGTGGTGATAGATTTAAGTAGAAAGTAGGCAAAAATATCAAGTCTCACAGTCACCTCTACCTTGCAATAAGATATTAAAAGCACCTAAAAGAATAGCATGAGATTTACTGGAATTTAAGAACTGAGTGGGAACTAAGAAATAGACAGATTATCGGACATTAGAAACTAATAGGAGCTGGTACTCTCATAATCAGTTGTATTCCTGACGATACCAAGCTTAAAGTGTAAAATACTAGAAGAAGTACATAGAAGTAAGTATTCAATACACCTTGGAGTGAATAAGATATATAAACTTTTGGGTGGAATAGAATGAAGAGAGAGAGATTGCCTAGTATGTAGTAGCCTATCTTTCATGTCAAAGGGTTAGAACAGAGCATAAAAGATCAGCAGGACTACAACCACTACATATTCCTGAATGGAAATGGGATCATGTGACAATGGACTTTGTCACAAGATTACCCCAGACCAAGGGGTATAAGGAAGCTATCTGGGTGATCGTTAATCGCTATTAATATGACATGTGTTTTTGGACAAGTTAGCGTAGATCTATGTAGATGAGATTGTACGACTTCATGGAGTGCTTGTTGATATTGTTCGATAGAAACCCAGGATTTACCTCAAGGTTTTGGCCCAAGTTCTAGGCAGCTATGGGAACCAACCTAAGTTATATCACCACAGCACAACCCCAACCCGATGGACAGTCTGAAAGGACAATTGAAAGCCTAGAGGATATGCTAAGAGCTTGCGCCTTGGACTTTGGGAATAAGTGGGTTGACAATCTTGCTTGTACTGAGTTTGCTTATAATAATAGCTACCACACTTCGATAGAAATGGCACCATTTGAAGCATTATATGACAGGAGATGCAGAACACCGTTGTACTGGGATGAACCTGGAGTTCGATCCTATTAGAGACAAAGAAACTTGATGTCAATGTTGGAGGAGATGCAGAAACAAGTTAGGATAATTCGAGATCGGCTTCGGACGGCTAAAAATATACAAATGAGCTATGCCGACAACTAAAGAAGAGATCTAGAGTTTAGTATGGGAGATTGAGTTTTCTAAAAACTTACACCACATTGTGGAAAGCTTAGATATCCGAGGGGAGGAAAGTTAAGCCCCTTATATATCGGACCCTGTGAAACTATTGACAGGATTAGTAAAGTGGCGTATCAGCTAGCCTTACCGAGTGAACTGACGGGTATACATGACGTGCTCCATGTGTTACAAATGAAGAAGTCTCATCCTACACCTGATCATGTTCTCAATGTTGATCAATTGGAATTACGAGCCGATCTGTCATACGAAGAAAAACCAACTGAGATTTTTCAACAAAGCCTAAAAGAGTTACGCGAGAGACAGATTTCAATGTGTAAAGTGGTATAGAGACATCATGGAATCGAAGAGGCAACTTGGGAGACGGAGGAGTACTTGAAGAAAAGCATCCAGAGCTTATAGATACGTGACTAATAAATTTCAAGGACGAAATTTCTTTTAAGGAGGGTAGAATGTAACGCCCTACCCAGTAAGCACCTACCATGACCTCTAAAATTTCGGGGCTGATGAAAATAGAGTTTGGATCTAATGTGGTGAAGTATAGTGTTTTTGACATTTAGTGGTAATTTTGAAGATATTTAGGAATGAGACTAAAATTTTATTATATTGAGGTTTTATTATTAAGGTTTATAAGTCTTTAAGTGGATTTTATTTTTAATACCTAATGTGTATTTTAGAAATTTAAATACTTAACATTTTCATATATGGTTTCAAAAAAAAAAAAAAAAAACTTCACAATAAAGAAACATTTTGCCATCTCCACCTTTCCACCCATCACCACCACCACTTTCCTTCTCTTTTTTTCTTTTTTCTACCCCTAACCAACCCTTCACCTATATATATATGTGTGTATCATAGTACTTTGTTTTTTTTTTTTTTTTGGCTAGCATTTAAGTAGCCATATAGTAGTATACATATTATAAGTCTTTTTTTTTTTCTTTTTAAGTTCTTGGGCAGCCATAGTATATATATATATATAATATGTATACAAAGCATCAAGACTGGAGGATTTCAAATAAGATTAGTGTTTACATGTTTTTCTTTCTTTTTGTTATTAGTTAGATTATATATAATGTAAATTTATGATTTTATTTTTAGGATTTTAAATATTTTAAATGGGTTTCAGTATATAGTTAATTATAGTTTCTTAAGAGATGATCTTTTTTTTTCGGGTATAGGATTTTGATCTTTTTAAAGAATTATTATAAGTACGTATATACAGATATCTTAAGTCATTTCGTTGGATCTCTATAGTTAGGGATAGGGTTATTTGATTGGTATCTAAATATTAAGTATTTTCCTATTACTATATTTGTGGGATCCTAGTACCAGATCTGCATTCAGGTGAGTCCACAAAACTCCATTTTATTATGTTATTTCAAAAGTTACGGGCTATATAAATATGATTTTTAAACTTATCATCAAATATCTACTATTTTTGGTAACGGTTTGACGTGCCATGTTTTTCTTAATTGGAGATGTTTTCCACGATGTGTTATACGTTCATTAGAAATGCATAGGACCGCTCCACATAGGTGTTGTTTTTCTTAAAACAGATTATTATTGTTGTGAAAAAGAACTAGTCTGTATATGGGTTTTCTGAAAAATATTTATAAGTTGGAAAATACTTTGGTTTGAAAAGTTATATGATTTGGCATGCATAAACTGAGGTTGGTCCCAAGGCAGACCTGTTAGGTGCCCCAGGAGTCTGTAGCCTGTTTTGACCAGTGATATGGGAGTGCAGTTGTTTGTAATCGAGCACTCGTATGGTGTTTAGCTAGTATTTACTACGAGATGTCGGAACTGGTTCCGATGGCCTCGTTTCGGGATCCGGACTTTCTCCGTGGAGCCCCAATGTTGCATAATATGTTCTTTTAAATTCGGGGCGTAGAAGCTGCACTGACGTGTCTTGATTCGCTCAGACTTCCCAGCTGCACTCGAAACCCTCATGTAGGTTCAAACATCAGTTTTGTTAAAACATTAAAAAGGAATGTTTTCTTATAATATTGCATGAACTTCTTTGTGAAACTGTATCATCATTGTTTTAAAAAAATCACTACAACACACACATACACGTGGACTTACTGAGCGTTTGTGCTCACGTTTCTTTTTCCATATCAAGTTTTGTTCTCAGATTAACTCAGGATGGTCAGAGATACAATAAACCGCGGAAGTTTTAAGCGTGGAATTTTGGTTCGAGTCTCTCAGGAAGGACATATGTTTTTGTGTTGCTCTCTTGTACTCGAGCTGTTTGTAAAGTATTTCTATCTTTGTATCGGAATTACCATAAGATAAGAAGTTTTCTCAAACCCTATATTTTGAGCTCCATTTTAGTGTTCAGATTGTTTAGTTTTTCGCTGCGTATTGTATATATATACTTCTAAGTGTTACCTAGGGGGTTATGCTCTTATTTTTAGAATTGTAGTTTAGTGCCGAGAGGCACGCACATATCCTACTCAGCCGCGGTTGACCTAATGGCAGAGTTGGGGTATCACATAAAAACCCTATAAATATAGCAATTAACAATTTGAGGAATCCACAAAAGTTCTATCGCAAACTCATTCCATAAAAAAAAATTTTTGAAATACATTTGCACCAATCCTTGGTTTAGCTTGGCTAGAACCTAAGTAAAAATTGTGTTCATCACAAACAACTCAAAGAGGAAGGTTACCTACAACAAAAGAAAGAATAATCTACTGAAAAAAATGAATGAACTTTCTACTCTTCGCAATGTTCTAGCATGTGGTGTTATTTTTGGCCATGATGATCCTTAACCCAAGGTTTGGCGAACTACCTTGGGTATTCAACACGTGATTGCGGAGTACAATAAATTGTCTGAGGCGCAGCAGAAAATAAAAACTTTAAATCAGTATACTTTCCTAAGACAAATGGTTGGTAAGCTCACTAAACAGTTGCGAGAGTAACATTTAAAAAATCGGGAGATGGAGATAAATTAGCAACTGTCTAACACATTATGATCAGAAAGAAAAAAGTTATAAGCGTTGAATCTTCAGGACTTGGATGTTTTTGACAAGAAAATAGAGAAGAAACTTAAGAAAATCCATGAAAGTTTAAGGTTATAGAGAACGTGGGTCCGCATGAAGAACAAGTTCATGTGAAACTATCTCTGTCCTAAATATTAACCATGCGCTTCTGCAAATCGTAGTTAAGGCTTTCTCTAATTTATATTTAGATTTAATATGATTTCTTTCTTTGTTTTTCAAGCACATTTCTCCCAAAAGTTTGACCCACAGTTTTTTAAACTCAATATTGTAATTTTATTTGCCAGTTATGCATGTAGGTTCTTAAATAAATTAGCACAATGCCCCGTTTACATTCTGTTCTCCATTGTTCTTGATATTGTCTTACATAATTAATATAATTTCTTATCTTTTCCATTTTGTAAGCAAACAAAGTCTTATATATAATGTACCTGGAATTCCATAATACACCTTACATTTGATATGTAAATTACACAGTTTTTGCTTACAAATGTGTTCGCAGCAAACGTTTGTAATTTTGAGTTCAAAATGTAAATTGGTAAACAACATATTGATGCCATACATATTTGTAGAAGAATCCATAATTGAAAAGAATGTGGATTTGACATCCTTGATGCATATATAGAGTCAAAATAAATTAATCCTTCTTTGACACTATTCTATAACAATTGATAATAGAAAATGACAAGGGTGCGTATACTATTCTATGAGAGGCGGAAGATATGGAAGACAGTTTGCCTCAATTTTGTACCAATTAGGGAAACCTTAAACAATTGGAGACAATGTCAAGCATAACTTTGGTTCTTAATAATAATGTCTTTTGAGTTCGAGCAAGTTGATCGTACTTCTCTGATAAAGGTAACTTCTTAAGTTGTTTTCACTTTAGAATTTTAAGGTTTTATAATATTTTACAAGGTTTTACCAAAAAAAAAATACTAAAACTGTTACCATGCTTTTTCTAAATCATAAAAAATCTTCTTTGAAAGAGGTTTTTTTTTAATTTAATATAATATTTCAGTTTTAGCAGCATTAATGTGATAAGGATATGTAAAAAATATTCCGAGTAACTTTTTAAAATTATTTTTTATCTTTTTTAAAAATCTTCAATACATCAACTAATTACGATAAACTAATTAACGTAAAAAAATTCAATAAAATATAAAATATAATTTAGAGTTTATCTAAAATAATATCGACTTTCAAATAATTGTTTTGTCATAACAAGACAAAAACATATATGTTGCAATATATAATACCACATAACATTAAATTTTTATTAAGGAAGGTACAAAGTATTTAATTATCTATCATAAGACGTTGGTTTCACACATTCTGTTAGTAAGCTTTGAATAATTTACAAACTCCTTTTCCATAAAAATAATGACTGAAGCCCACTATTAATGCAACATGATTATTGTTTTAATAGAACACCAAGGAAAAGAAGTGTTGACGATTTGCAATTGGAAATATTATTTAAAAAAAATAGTAAACTACAGATGCTATTTGAAAGTTTTCAGTGGGGAAGACAATCTAAATTTTCCTGGTTTATTATCTTGAAGGAATTACATTATATAGTGGGTTACTTTCCTAAACAATTAGAAAAGTAAATATCCTATAAGATTTAGGATTTCTGCATATAGAAATATCTAAATAAGAGAATGAGCTAAATATAGAAGCTGCTAAATATCTAATTATGGAAGCTACTAAATATAAGCCTCAATACTCCCTCTCAAGTTGGAGCATGAAGGTCGGTAATGCCCAACTTGCACGCTAAATGATGAAACTGAGTAGGATGAAGAGCCTTTGTGAGAATAGCAGTAGGCTGAAGATCGCTTCGAATGTAGGAGGGAGAAATAAAACCAGCTTGGAAAGCATCCCGGACAAAATGGCAATCAATTTCAATATGCTTAGTCCGTTCATGGAAGACGGGATTGGCTGCGATGTGAAGAGCGGCCTGATTATCACAATGTAGCTGAATGGGGTGAGTGATGGGAACTTGAAGATCTTTAAGGAGGCGAGATAACCATTTGAACTCACACAAAGTCATAGCCATAGAGCGATATTCAGGCTCGGCAGAAGAACGAGAAACCGTGTGTTGTTTCTTCATTGTCCAAGAAATGGGCGATCCACCGAGAGAGATAAAATATCCTATAACAGAACGGCGAGTAATAGGACGCGTAGCACAATCTGAATCACAATATGCGGTTAAGTACAAAGGAGACTTAGACTGAAGAAGTATGCCATGACCTGGACTGCCTTTGAGATATCGAACAACACGAATGGGAGCATCCCAATGAGCACAGCGGGGAGGGTGCATAAACTGAGCAAGTGTGTGAACAGTGTAAGTGAGCTCAGGACGAGTAAAAGTGAGGTATATCAACTTGCCGATAAGACGGCGATAGCGTTCTGGCTGATCGAAAGAAGGACCAGTCACCTTGGCCAATTGATGATTCGGTTCAATAAGAGTAGAGGCCGGTTTAGCTCCCAATAAACTGGTGTCTGAGAGAATTTCCAAGGTGTAGTTGTGTTGGCACAAAAATAAACCCGAAGGATTTCTTGCAATTTCGATACCTAAGAAATATTTAAGGGGACCCAAGTCCTTCATATGGAAGCAAGCACTCAAGGAGGCTTTGAACTTAGTGATGGAGGTAAGAGAATTCCAAGTAATTAATAAATCGTCCACATAGATGAGGACGCATAAAAAGACATCATTCCGAGAGTAAGTAAAAAAAGAATAATCGGCATAGGACTGAGAAAATCCACACTTACGAAGAGCGTTGGTGAGCTTCGAAAATGAACACCGGGGTGCTTGACGGAGACCATACAAAGATTTCTGGAGTTTACAAACCTGGCCAGGGTGAGGAGGACGAAATCCAGGGGGGCCACATATATACTTGCTCTTAAAAATCACCGTGGAGAAAAGCATTATGGACATCCATCTGATGTATCGGCCAATTTCGGGAGGCGGCCACGGACAAGAAAGTACGAACAGTAACCATCTTAGCAATGGGAGCAAAGGTCTCTGTAAAGTCAATGCCTTCGGCCTGGGTGTTTCCCAAAATGACCAACCGAGCTTTATACCGCTCAATTGTACTATCTGCTTTATATTTGATGCGGAAAACCCATTTGCTGCCTAGTGCATGTTTAACTGGAGGCAAAGTAGTCAAAGACCATGTGCCATTTTGTACCAAGGCATTAATTTCTTCGTGCATGGCGGCAAGCCATTTAGAATTAGACACAGGCTCAGAATATTTGGTGGGTTCCGGTTCCGTAATAACAGATGCTAGAAAGTGTCGATGAGGAGCAGAGAATTTATCATAATTTATGAAATTTGTAAGAGGATAGTGGGACTTACCTGAGAAAGCCGTGGAGGAAGATGGAGCAGAAGAAGGGGATATAGTAGACGTCCAAGCTGCATGACAGTCGAAGTCTTGAAGCCGTGCCGGAATCATCTTAAGACGTGTACTTTTTCTAGTGCCAAGGGGAGCAAAAGGCATTGTGGGTAGAGTTGGACTTGGTGCTGGAAGTGTATGTGGGCTGAGGGAGCCTGGGTCGTCCGAGGAGGATGGGCCAGTGGGTTGGTCCGCGGCAGGATTTGCTATAGAGGTTAGGCCAGTGTCTGGGCCCTTTTTTGGGCTGCAAAGTGCGGCTGAAGAGGGGCCCGTTGCTGGGGCTGTGTCTAGGCGGTGGGTTTGTATGTGTGGATGGGTTTCAGTGGCTAGGGTTGGGCCTGTAACGGGATCAGTTTGGGTTGGATTTCGCGGAGGTGGGTTGTTGTGCAAATAAATCAAAGGTTGTGCCCCGAAGTTGTAAGAATGAGAAAATTCGGGGGGTGTTGTATCAGTATCTGAATATTCTTTATAAGGAAACTTGGTTTCATTAAAAACCACATCTCTGGACAGAATAAATTTCTTGCTTTGTAAATCATAAAATTGCCAACCTCTCTTGTTGTAGGGATAGCCGAGAAAAACACAAACGCGACTACGAGCACGAAATTTATCTTTGGGTAGATCATGATCATGGACATAAGCAAAGCACCCGAAACTTTTAATATGAGAATAAGATGGCTTCTCATTATATAACATTTCATAAGGCGTCTTCCCTTGTAACAAAGAAGAGAGGGTACAATTAGTAAGATATCCTGCCGTTAAGACGCACTCCCCCCAAAACTTTATGGGTAAATGAGCTTGGAACCCCAAAGCCCGAGCAACATTAAGAATATGATGATGCTTGCATTCTACTCAACCATTTTGTTGAGGCGTGCCAGCAATAGTAGTTTGATGGATCATTCCATGTGTGGAAAAATATTATTTTAAACAGAGAAATTCCGTGCCATTATCACTGCGAACTATTTTTACAGTTTTGTGAAACTGTGTTTTGACCATGGCAAAGTAGTCTTTTAAAACATTTGCTACATGACTTTTCTCGGCAATTAAATAAATCCACACTGCTCTGAAATAATCATCAACGATAGTAAGGAAATAGGAAGTACCAATAATGGATGTGGTTTTGTAAGGCCCCCACAAATCACAGTGAATCAAATCAAAAATGGCAGATGCTTTATTAAGACTTAAAGGAAAATAATCACGTGTTTGTTTGGCACGTAAACAAATATTGCAAGGAGTAGTAGGAGTTGTAGTTTTCTTAGAAAGGCCTAAAGAATTTTCTACGACAGAATTTGAAGGATGTCCAAGTCGGATATGCCATAAAGTACTTGAATCAAAAGTAGTACTAGAGAAAGCGAACAAATCCGACAACGACAAAGGCCGGTAGAAGTATGTCCCATTCCTCTGCTCACCCACTCCAATTGGCCTCATCGAGGTACGCTCCTCTATTACACAAAATTCATCAGAGATGGTGATAAAACACTTCAAATCTCGTGTTAGCTGTGCTAAAGAAATTAAATTACACTTGAGCTCAGGAATTAAAAACACACTCTGTAATGTTAGTTTCGGGTTTAAGGAAATCTTTCCTCCTTGTAGAGCCAGTGCTTTAGCACCACTTTGTAGGCTAACTGTATATGGATAAATGGTATTTAAATTTTTTAAAAAATCTTTCCTACCAGTCATGTGATGAGAACAGCCCGAATGTAAAATCCATAAATTTTTCATACCAGAGAGTGTATTAGTTTGTCTGGGAGTGGGATTATTGAGCAAGGTCAATAATTTTAACCATTTGTTGGAATCCAAATTTGGAAAGTTTCCAAAACAGTGGCTGCCATTTGTGGAAGATGAGACAATTTGGTTGCTGCCATTTTTGGAAGAGAAAGAAGTCCCACCGTTCACTGCGTATGCCCATCCCCGGTCGTCGCCTGGTGGTGCCGATTTATGTCCAGTGCTAGTCGGTCCGACAGAGAGATGCCGTCCACGACCCGCACTCTCCCTGCCGTGCGAACACCTGCCCGCTGCGTCACCTCTTTGTTCCCCGCAGAGGGAAGCAACAGATCTGTCAGCTCTTCCTGCTCCAGATCTGGGCCACCATTCAGGAAATCGAATGAGAAGGAAACAGCCAGAAACATCATCTCCTACCCGATGACAGAGGCTGCAGACCATCCGTGAGGAAGAAGAAGATGATGGCGGTGGTCGTGGTGGCAACGCCGTGCGTCGTGTTTTGGCAACAGCGAAGGCTGTGCCGTAGCCGCTGTCTTCCCATGTTTTTGTGTTGTTCTTCTTTGCAAATTTGGGCAAGAATTGTTCTCATTTTTGGTATGGGTTCCTGTTGAATTAGCTGAGAATGAACAGTTCCATAAATTGTACCATTTAGTCCCATTAAAAATTGAAAAATTATTTCTTCCTCTCTTTAATTTATAACAACTGTTAATAAATTTGTGTCTGCAGAAGATGGGAGTTGAGTATAGTTGTCTAACTCATCCCACAATTTTATCAAACGTGAATAATACGTTTGTACAGAGTCTCCTCCTTGTTTACAATTTGCTAATGCAGTTCTCAACTCATATTTCAGTGGCTCGTTCCCTACTAAAAATCTTTCCTTCAAATATGTCCATAATTCATCAGCTCGTTCAGAGTAGTTTATGGAAGAACGGAGAGAAGGCTCGATAGTGTTTAAAATCCATGAATTCACTAACGTATTTATTTCCCACCATTCTTCCTCTCTGTCCGGGTCATCTTCTGGTATAGGAATTATTCCATCTATAAATTCCAATTTTTTCTTTGATCGTAAAGCCAAGCGTATGGCTTTTGCCCATTCGGCATAGTTGTTGTCTTTGTCGTTTTCCTTTAATTGGACTGTTGTTATGATCAGCCCGGGTCCATCAGAGGATGCCACAAAGTAGGCATCTTTTTTTATTTTATGAACATGGTTTTCTTCTACCATGTTGTTTTCAACATTGCCAGCATCTTCCTTGTTGTAACTCATTTTGAGAACTTAGACAAGGCTGGCTTTGATACCATGAAAGTTTCCAGTGGGAAAAACAATCTAAATTTTCCTGGTTTATTATCTTGAAGGAATTACATTATATAGTGGGTTACTTTTCTAAACAATTAGGAAAGTAAATATCATATAAGATTTAGGATTTCTGCATATAGAAATATCTAAATAAGAGAATGAGCTAAATATAGAAGCTGCTAAATATCTAATTATGGAAGCTGCTAAATGTAAGCCTCAATACTATTGATGATGACATATTGCAACAAGGTTTAGTTTTCAATATCCAATATCAAGATTCAATATCATTGCTTAGAACATTAAAACTTAAAAATAAATTAAGTTATCAAAAGAAATGTATCATTTTTGTCCATAACAAAACTAGATTTCTTTTTTTTTTTTCCCCCTTAAACAGCCTGGTCAAGACCTGCCAAGTATCCCCTAGTTTTATTAGATAAAAAAGAAAATATATTACGGGTAGTTAAAGCATACCCAAATAAGAAGTACTTGAGAAAACCATAAAAACCCGAGTTTAAAAAAAAAAAAAGAAACAATAACCTTACCTAAACTTTTCAAAGATCAGGCATTTTAGAGACATCAAAAAGTGACGAATCTCTTGAAGTTGTGAAAATCTATCGAGCTCCGATCATCACAAAAAGTAATTTGAAAGACTATCAACTTCTCCACTATATAATACTGAACAAAAGTTATGTTAGATTGGTAAACTTTTTTTCTTTCTTTCTTGACTAAAAGATCAATTCATTTTATTGAATTTAGTAATTGGACAGCAAAAGAAATTACAAGAACCACCACCAATCCGTACATTTGAGTGGTAATTTGAAATGGCATACTAAGTTAGAACATAAGCATGAACATTTCACGAACATTTTAAAAAAAATAACTGTAACGTGAAATATAATCAGAAATTTTCTAATTTGACCTATATCATGTGTTCTAATAAGCCTAAATTGCTCTTAACGAAAATTCAATTCTTTATAAAGTTAATTTTATCGATAAGTCTATTTACAGTCACGCTCTACACAAAGTCTTTAAAACCGAAACACTCACCCAACAAAAGGCACTCAAGCATGGGAAGAGATTTCGAATGTTCTCAAGAGAGGGAAAATGAGAAAGTTGAATAGTTACAACTAAGGTAAATTCAGTCTTACAATTACACCATAAGCCTTCTATATATTCGTGACTCCGAAATGTTCCTAATACATGCAATAGTTGGGGAATATATTTTGTTCAAGTTCCAATATAAGTACAACTTCCAAACAAAGAATATAAAAAGATTTCGTGGATTATGTTCTTTTTTTTTTTTAAATCTATATAATTCTTTTAGGCATAAACCTAAAATTTTTATCCCGTTGAAAATCTCCGTGAGTTTCAGTAGGCATTTGGGCCTATTTTTCATCCCAATATTTTTCCATCTTTCAGCCTACATTAGCTGCCCTATGATGATCCAATAGGCCTCAACAGAAAGATAAGGTGGTTTGAACTAGTCAAAGATGCCGGGCCGGGCCAGGCCGGGCTGCCCGTTTTGGCTATGACCTATTTAAGTCTCTCTTCCTCTCCTCTGTTTTACACACAGTCGACTCTTTTATTTTTCCTTTCTTCTGTTCTCCTTTGTGTTGCATCTCTGTCTCTTCTTCTTCCCTTTCTTCACCGCGGCTTGCCGCATCCGTTGCTCTTCTCCATCTTTTGGTTTTCTATAATGCTATCACTTTTATTATGAACGGTGGCTTGTGGTGGTCCTCGATCGATCACCATTTCTGGTAAGTTTTGGAGAGAGCCGAAAGGTTTAGAGAGAGAGAGAGACACTGGTGTTTTTCCTTTGGTTTAGGCCCCGTGACTGAGGGACACGTTTTAGACCGATCGTGCCCTTTTTCATTTGCCACCTGCACCTCGACGTGGTTCATGATCTCTCACCACTGCTCAGCGCCTTCTCGTTCTCGGTACTGGTTTTTCTTCTCCGGCGGAACAGACCCGCAACGGTGGGTAAGTTTTTCGGTCTCCTTTTTTTATATTTTTTCTACCATTTTTGCTAACTGCTTTGTGCAGATCTATTCTTGGTGTTCCGCTCGGCATAGACCGACGGTAGAGGGGAAGGAGGAAGATATTCTTGTAATAGTGATTAGGCTATTTTATTTTTCCGTTGTGTTTATTTTGATTGTTGTAATAGTAATTAGAGGTTGTAATCGTAAATAGATTCAACAGTTTAGTTAATATGTAATAGATGATTCCTTAGTTGAAGTTTACTACATCAAATACACTCAATTTACTAAAGTTGCCTATTTAGCCTGGTGTTCTAGCTTCCTTCGAGTTATTATTGACCTATTTTAAATTTTAGATGTGTTTTGAGTATTGTACTGATTTTAAATAAGTTGTCATTAGTTTTTCACTTTTAAATCAATAATACCACTTCTTAAGTATGCATATTTAGTCTTAGAAACAGATGTTCAAATCTACATAGTCAAACAGTAGTGAAAGCTCTTGTAATGGTAGACTTGGATTTTTATAACATTTTCAACATTTGGATTCTTGAGTAAAATATTTCTTTCTTCCTCATTTTCACTCTTATCTCTTTGGTGCATTACATTGTGTCGCAAGGTGGTATAAATCTCCAGACATTGAATGAGATCTACTTTCCCTCCCAAGATCCAACTCTCTACAAGAGCTTCTTTGACTTGCTTGTGATAAGAAATGTGAGATCCCAAGAACAAATTGCAGGCAACATTAAACAAAAGAAGCAAAGAAAACAAAGAAAACTTCCTACCTTAGAGAGAATCAACAAAACCTAAAGAGGCTTCACCTACTCTCCACACACAAGGAAGACCTCACTCCAAGCAACACTAGCTACACAAAAGCTAGAACCTTAAGAAAAAAAAGGATTCAGGAATAAAACAAGAACTCTTGAATTGGATTCAAGATTCACTTGCCTACAATTATACAACGGTTATAAATCCCTAATTTACAAGGAAGTGGGAGAAACCCCAACAAACCTAGGGTCTTCTCGCAAGTTTTTCTTTCAAAAATATTCAAATTTAAATATTATGTTCAATGGCTGAAAAATACACATACATATATATATATATAGTGTCTTACATTATTAATTCTCAATCCTAATTGTTAATCTAGCTTATGATAAGTAGATGGGCACTTAGGCCACTTAATTATAGGTCAAAATAAACTTAACACTAAAATTGATGGATCAAGGGAGTTTAAAACGCCCAATTCTTTAGCCATCCGAGACCTACCGTCGATGGTAGGCCTGGCTCTACCATGGATAGTAGGTCGAACCTTTCAAATAATTATTTGGCCAGAACCCTACCAGCGATGGCAGGGTGAACATACTATCGGTAGTAGGAATCGTTTCCTCCTCCCTTGCCATGACCCTACCGTGGAGGGTAGGTGTACCCTACCGCCTGCAACAGGGTTCATTCCTTCTTCTCTATTTGATGTTGAATCTTCAAGATCTTCCTAACTTGTTCCTTTGGCTTTCTCTACTTGCATTATGGATATTAGGAATGTTTTGGTGCTTCTTTGATCTTCATTTTCTCTTTTCCAATGTCTTATACGTGTAATCTTAAAGGTTCTTTCGAGCAAAGCCACCATATTTTCGTTCTCCTCTTCTAGCGTCCTTGCCCTCGACCATGTAGACCGTCTTTGGAAGATCTTCATATTCTCATGCTTATCCCGAGTCATACCACAAGTGTTATAAACTCTTATCCTTAGATGGATTACTTTCATCGTAAGTAGTGTTAACTTTATTGACTTCATTTTAAACTTTTCCATATTAATTGGTATCAGATCTTAGTCTCAATGGTTAGACAACACAAGAAGTTGAATATTTATCCACCACATGTTCGTTAACATGGCCTTTGTGACATTAGGTGGGATAAATTAAGGAGACAACTGCAACAACTTTGATACCTTGAGAGTTGCAAAGTTACAGAACATGATGCTTAAAAAGATGGTAAGAACGTCAATATATTCAATCATTCTTTATTATCTAGTGCCAACTCTTCTCATTGATTCTATGGAAGACAAGATAAATAGTTTGTATGCAAGATTAAAATCCTTTGAAGCAATGTTCAAAAAAGGGGACTGAACTAACCGGTCATATTGGTTAGATCAGAAGCTAGTCATTTTCAAGTATAATTATTTTAGAAAATTATGGCAGTAGAAAACCATTCAAACTCGGTCAAAATCAACAGTTTGATCGAGAACCACTAGAACCGGTTGACTTAGGATCTTTTTTTATTCCATGACTCTCGACTATCTCTCATTCACAGTTCCGTGCCACCGCCCCATACCACCATTTCACCTCCAATACTGTGTTGCAGCCATAAAAGTGAAAGGGAGAAAGAAAAAGAAACGAGAAGAGAAAAGAATGAAAATGGAAGATGTAAGGTTTTTTGGGAAGCAACATTAGGTAGCACCACTTTCATCTAAACATCGGAGTGAGAATTTAAAGGAGCATACGAAGCTAGAGTATGTGCATGGACATTTTTTTGAACATTTCACAAAAATAAAGGTAGCATTAAATCTACAAAAACATTTCCTAATTTGACATTAAATACGCCCTATTAAGCTTAAACTGTCCATTTACAGAAAGATTAAAATGTTAATGTAAGAATTAATTTTGTCACTGTAGCATTTCTAGTCATTCTCTATATCAAGAGTATATGAAACCAAAGCACTCAACAAGGTAACTGTAAGCCCTAAGGGGTTATTTGTAATGTTTTGATTATAATTAACTTGTGCTTTGTGATAGTTATAAATAGCTTTATGTAGAAGAACAAAAGATGCACAAGAGGAGTCTCAAGGGTAATCCACAAAAAAGCAAAAGATCACTCCAAACTACATGACTTTTTATGAAAATGAAGTGATTAAGTTGAAAACCTTGAAGACAAGAAGAATGGTTAGGGGTAGCTTATAAGGTATTTATGTAAAACTTCCTAACTTGTTTCTTTGATTCTTGATCAATTATTTTAAGCTCCTTAGAAGAAATATTTTTGACAAATTATCCTTAAAAAAACTAAATGCTCTTGATAAAGTTTTGATGATTTAATGAGTATTACACTTCTTTAAAGTTGTATCAAGAATACATGTTTAAATGTGAAGGAAAATTTATGTTTTACAGAAAATCAGTTGTCCAATTTCTATTCTAACTCTATGAACTGTTCATCCGATTTTCTACTTCTTAGAAAATAAGAACGCCCGAATTTTCAATTTTTAAAATGAAAATCGATCATCCGGTTTTTTCAAGCCTCTTTAAAAATCGGTCTTCCTATTTTAAAAAATAGTTATCCGATTTTCTGTTCATCAAGAATCTGACATCGTATTTTTAAAACCAGTCGTTTGGTTTTTACTTTTACTATAAAAAAATGACCATTGCTTCTAATAGTAACAACTAGTTTTTTACTTTCACATATAAAATGGTTGATGAACAGCCATAAATTTGTAGTTGAAGAACATTTAAGAACAATTTTTAGAGCATTCAAGAGCACATTTTAAACCTTCTTTATCTTACTAAAAGTAAAAGAAAAAGACTCCTTTGATCATCTTTCAAAGAAGGATGAAAGGAAACACGTAGAAGCAAATTACAAAAAGTTTTATCTTATCTTATCAAACTTCTTTGGAAATATTGTTCCATCTCTACTCTTTCATCTTATATTGTGATTAAATGTTTTGTGAAAAATCTTTTTGGGTGATCCTTTGATATATTGTCTTGTTTTGTGATCTTTGAGGTTTGTGTACAAAACCTTTGAAGGGTGATCCTGATTGTGGTTTCTTTGTAAAATAACTTGTGTTTAGTGAACTTGTGAAACCCTTGAGTTGAGTCTCCAAGTAGTGGATGTGGCTATATTGAGAGAGTGAACCACTATAAATCTTTTGTCTCTCTTTTGTGGCTTGCATATCATCTTTATGCTTATTGTTTAATTCTTATTCATAAAAGAGATTTTGTTTGGCTAGGAATTTTATTAAAAAGAGTTATTAAATTCTTCTTCAAACCAAATTGGAGGTTCTATTTATAATTGTACAAAAAAAAAATTTAAATTAGCCAAAAACCTTATTCATCCCCTTTAAGGTGTTTCAATAACCAATGAGAATTTCAAGATGGGAAGAGATTTAACATGTTCTCCGAAGACGGAAAATAAGAAAGTGCTTAGTCAAAAAAACTGTTATGAAATAGTAATGGTATATTTAGAATAGAGTTTAGTTTGAGAGAAGGGGATTTTTGACAAGTGTTTCGTAAAAGTTATAGCGTATTTGGATTGGGTTTGAAAAAAAGAATAATTTATTTATTCTTTATTATGGACTCCACATCCTCTCTCATAAACAATTTACTTTCTCTGTTAAAAAAAAATAGATAGATATCGGAGGTTTTTTACGTATTGTGGCAGTTTTCAATCCTTGCTAAAAGGTTTGCAGTGGTTTTAAAAACCGCCACTAATAAGTATGCCTTTAAATGATTGTGGTGATGTTTGAGAAAGTGCCGCACACCACTACAAAATATGGTGGCGGTTTATCGGTGGTGATTTTAACCACCAAAAAACATCATTTAGGACGTCCTCCTAAGAAATAATGGTGGTTCAAAACTGCCACTAAATGTAAGCTATTATTCATTTTGCAGCAGTTATTAACCCTCACAATAATTAAAGTGATTAAAAATATATAAACAAAGTCAATTATTTGTGGCAGTTATGAATCGCCGCAAATGATTAACTTTATTTTTTTGCATTCATTTTGCAGCGATTTTCTACCCTCGTAATAGTTAATGTGATTTAAGAAATACAAACCATGTTTAATGTTGCCAGAAAGATTAATTATATCCTTAAAATGTTAACATGACATATTATTAAGGTAGTTTGGAACCGCCGCAAACAATTAACTTTAGTTTTTGTCATTCATTTACTGGCGGTTTTAACCCCCTCAATATTTATTCCATTTTATCAAAGATTTTAATATTTTTAATATTATTTTCACTGCTATAAATTATATATATAATATACCAATAATAAAATATTAAATAGAAGAAACATAGAAAAAAAATTCATTTTAATAAAAGTCAATAATTTTTTGTTACAAAAAGATAATGTAACTAATAATTCATTAACATTTCACAACATAATAAAATTAGTAAAAAGTTATGTATTCATTCATTTTATATAAATAGTCTACGTATTTCCATTGTGATTTGAAGAAGTATTATCAGACGATCCTCTAGCACTGGCGGGTAAAGCTACAGGTGAAATATTTTGCACACTTCCTGCATCATTTGGCTGCAAAGAAAGAGAAATAAAAATAAATTCATTAGATGGTAGCTAGTGCAGAATTTCTCAAGCTTTCTAGCCAATCACACCAAGGTCATTTAACATTGGCAATTTGATATTGATTGCTTAATAACAACATAACCATTATAGAGATACTATATCCCTCAAAAGACTAAGAAGAATGAGATATCCAATTAATTGTTTAATAACAATAACTATTATAAAGATACCACAATATCTATTATAAGCATACCATTATGTCTATCAAAAGACTTCAAAGAAGGCCTGTTATGTAAGAACAATATAACAATAATAAAGATACCATAATATCCAACACAAAACTTCAAAGAAGGCAAGATTCAAGATAATATACTCACTAAACCTCCAATTGATTGTTTAATAACAATAACATAACCATTATAAAAATACCACAATATCCATCAAAAGACTATGAAAAAGGTAATATCCAAGATAACATGCTCAATGTTGCCTCAATTAATTTTTTAATAACAACAACACATCCATTATAAAGATACCATAACATCACATGAAAACTTTCAAGAAGAAAAGATCCAAGATAACATATGCAACTCCTATTAATTATTTAATAACAACAACATAACTATTGTAAAGATACCATAATATCCATCAAAAGACTTCAAAGAAGACATGTTTAGCAAGAACAACATAACCATAATAAGATACCATAATATCCATCACAAGACTTCAAAGAAGGCAAAATCCCAAATAACATACTCAATGTAACTCCAATTGATTGTTTAAGAATAATAACGTATCCATTATAAAAATACAATAATATCCATCAAAGACTACGAAAAAGCTAATATCCAAGATAACATATTCAATGCTACTTCAATTGATTGCTTAGTAACAACAACATAACCATTATAAAGATATCATAATATCCATATAAAACTTCAAATAAGGCAAGATCCAAGATAACATACTCAATGTAACTCTAATTGATTGTTCAAAAGTAACATAAATATTATAAAGATATTATCCTATCCATCAAAAGACTTCAAAGAATACACAAAAAAAATTCACAGAGCCAACAAAAATTAAAAACGTGCAATACACTCTTTAGCAACTAAAAATGAAAACAATACATAACATATCGTGATAGGCGAAGAACCTAAAGTAGGAACAAATTTTGCCAGAATTTCTCTTTCCTTCTTGATTAGATAAGATCTTAATACATCCATCATTCATCCATCTGACTACACTTTTGAGTGAATACATTCATCATGGCATTGCACTTTTCATTGACTACTGCATCGATTTGTTGCTGCATTTGGGAAGAGCTTCCTCCACTATCATTTTAGGAAACACTCAAGTTACGCAAATGATCCGTTGTGTATTTGAATGCACTTGTGGGAGCAGTACCTAAACCTAAACATCTCACTCTTCTAGAATGCTCCTTTCCTAACACTTTACCTACCACATCAGCTAGTGAAATGTGTTCATCTAAGCTAGTTTGACTTAAACCATTTCAAATCTTTTCCTAAAAAATAAACATAAGAAAGTGAAACGTAATTAAATGAAATCTTAATACTTTCCACTCATATAATGACATCTTGATTAAAGAAATGCAACAATATTTTTTCGCACTGATAATTTGAATCGATAAGAAAATTCATTGCGCCAATCACCAAAATGATTATGGATAAAAGAAAATCAATGGATCCTATAATTCATTGTAAAATTTCTTCAAAAGTACAATGTTTTAATATATTCCAAATGTTTTGTAAAGTGGAATGTTGCACTTTTCTAAGTAGTTCCACAATATCTTTAAGCTGACCAACACATACTAGTAAAGCAGCAACACAAGTGAAGTGTTCCACTTCTTGAGTACATTAGCCTTTGGATTCCTAGGTAAAAAGGTTTTTTTTTCCACATTTTCACTCTTATCTCTTTTGTAGATTAAATTGTGGCGCAAGCGTTATAAATTCTTATTCTTAGACGGATTACTTTAATGTTGAGTTGTGGTAACATTACTCACTTCTTTTTAATCTTTCCGATATCAAGTGGTATCAAAGATTAATTTCAATACTTAGACAATACCGGACGTTAAATGTTTATCCACCACTTGCTTGTCAATTTGATATTTAGTAGGATAAATTAAAGAGACGGTTGCAAAAAATCAATGTCTTGAGTGTGGCAAAGCTATAGAACCTGATGCTTAAAAAGATTGTAAGGAAAATCTATACAATCATTCTTTATTTTCTAGTGCCAAATCTTCGTCTCAATTTTATTCAAGATATTATAATTACTTTGCATGCAAGGTTAAAATCCTATACTTTCAAGGACAGATTAAAATCTAATTAGTTGATATATGAACAAAAGTTATGCCTGGATAAGAAATATTTTTTCCTTTTTGAGGTAAAGATCTATTCCTTAGATTAAATTTAGTTGGATAGTCAAAGTAAAATTGGGTAGCACCACCTTCATCTATACATTGGAGGGACAATTTAAAGGAGTATATGAAGCTAGAGCATGTGCATGATTACTTTTTGAATGTTGACAAAAATAATGGTAGTATTAATTAAATCTACTAAACATTTACTCATTTGACATAAAATGTGCCCTAATCAACTTAAATTGTTCATTTTAAAAAAGCTTAAATTTTTAATGCAAGAATTAATGTTTTCACTATGGCCTTTGTAGACACTCTCCACATTAAGAGTCTCTGAAATCAAAGAACTCAACAAGGCAACCGATGAGTTATTCTAGATGAGCAGAGTTACAACCTGTTCTTTGAAGAGTGATAATGAGAAAGTGCTTAGTCAAAAACTCTTATGAAATAGTAATAGCATATTTAGAATTGAGTTTATTTAGGGAGAAGTGAATTTTTTACTAGTATTTCGTAAAAGTTAAGTGTAATTAGATTAAGTTTAAAGATAAAAATAATTTTATTTATTTTTTACTCTAGAACGTACATCCTCTTTCATAAATAATTTTTCACAAAACTCAAGAAAAAATATTCACATTTTTCAAATTGAAACTTAATCCAGGGCGCAGATTCTATTTAAGATAAGACTTGTCACCCGAAGAGGAAAATATAAAGAATTTTTTTAGTGTGAATAGGTATGTATCAAAAAATCATCCTAAGCATTCTATTTTTGAGAAGAAAACATGAAATTATTATAATATTTTTCACTCATATAACGACATCATAATCCAAGCTAATGCAGCAATATTATCTTTCGTACTGATATTGTGAATTGATAAAGAAGATTCCTTAGACCAAGCATCAAAATGATTATGGATATTAGAAAATCAATAAACTTATAAAGCATTACAAAATTTCTTCAAAAATATGATCTTTAATACATTCCAAATGTTTTCTAAAGCAATAACATCTTTGATAGATTGATATTTTCACTAATTTTTGGGCTTAAGTTGAAATTTATTTTAATTAAATTCTAGTGAAAATTGAGCTTAATTAGAATAAATAGCTTCCTTTATACTTATTTGATTTGTAGGGCCAAATTGAAGACGAAGTAAACTTGGTGGACTAAAGTGTAAATAACGAAAAGAAAGTTAAAAGCAGCTACTCCAGTTTTTATTTTAGTTTTTTAATTTTATTTTTCGAAATTGTTTGTTTTAATAATTTTAGAATTATAATTATAAGTAAGTTCCTTTTCCCTTTTTAGTTTTGATTAGAATTTTAGTTTTTAGTAATTTTCTAATCTTTTTGAGTTTTGATTTGTAACATTTATAAACAGAGGAGTTTAGGCTTTAGTTGAGATCATCTATCTTATTTGTTGAAGACTTAAAAGAAGAATTCAGAAGTGGCTCTCCAGGCTTCTTCTAAACCTTCTTTTTATTTATTTGTTTATTATGCATAGCTAAGTTTTTTGTGACTGAAGCCTTCTTTGAAGGTCGAAACTTTTATAAATATGGTTATTTTTATTTACTTAAAGATTTTATCTTTTCTCTTGTTCTTGATTAATTGTTATTATTTATTCTTAATGCTTGCGATTTTCTGTCCAATTATTGCATGTTCATAAATTGTGTTTAGTGACCGAGAAGTACTGGATTTATTTGGATCAAGCTAATAACAACATATTATAAAACTGACTACGGATAGACACGGCTTTTTTATGCGGTTTCTAATAAATAGGAAACGAAAGTTAGTGAAGATCCACATAGGTGTATGCGGTCTTGTTTCTTAAAATCACACAGAGATATGATTGATTTATTAGAGAGGCTAGGAGCTTTACTGCCCTACAGCGAGTCTAGCTTATTCATGGGAATTCTCCCGTTAACCAGATCAAGAATTAATCAAGAATAAATCAACCATAAGAATAAAAGGAGTAAACTTGATTAGGGATGCCTTAGTCCATTTTTTTACCATAAACCTTTTCTTAAACTAGTTTTCTTTTATTTTAAATTTTTATTATTAGTTTTTAATTATTAGATACAAACATATCACCTTTCTTTTTTGGTTTAATTTTGGTTAGAAGTAAGTGAATTCACCGGTTAGATAGCAATCCTTGTGGGATGATATTTATTCATCATTATATTACTTGCCTGATATTTTTTTTAAATAATTTTAATTTTTTTATTTTTTGTGTAATTTTTATTTTTTCTTTGTTTTTATTTGTTTTTATGCATGCACGAAGTTCTGCTAATAAAGAAACCATAGAGTTTACCTGAAATTGAGGCTTTTGCTCATTCTCACAGGAAGTGCAAAAACGAAGTCATCTACGAGGTGATTAACTCATCCAAATAAGAGTATTCCTCTTAATCTGAGAGTGAAGATCCTAAGATGGAAACCTAATAACTCTAAAGGATTACACCAAGCCATGGATGGAGGGGTACAATCCAGCAATAAATTGTCCAACAATCACTACTGCAACTTTTAAGATTGAACTGGCATACATACAAATTGTTCTAAACAATCCTTTCTTTGGAAAGCCACACAACGTTCCGTAGTCTCATATTGAGAATTTTTTGCAATTTGTGACACTTTTCAAATCAATAGAGTTTGTGAAGATGCAAAAAGGCTAAAACTTTTTCCTTTCTCTTAAGCGATAAAGCCCGAGCGTGGCTGAATCCTCTCTCTTCAAATTCTATTGATTCTTAAATTAAATTACAAAAAAACTTTTTAAATAAATTATTTCCTCCTATTAAGACTATTCAAATGTGATCTAGAATTTACAATTTGGTGCAGGAACCTATTGAGTTATTACATAATGCTTGGGAACGTTTTAAGAAATACCTTAAAATATGTCCACATTATTGGATTCAACTAGGAATCCAAGCACAAAGATGTACTTAGGAGGTGAGATCATCACTTGATGCGGCTAGTGGGGGAGCTTTTATGTCTAATTTTGAAGAAGATGCTTGGAACTTAATAGAGAAGATGGTGCTCAATAGTTCTCAATGGTATGATCCAAGGGATCTTCCTACAAAGAAAGTGATAAGTTTGATGGAGGAAAAACGAAATGGAGGAGATGTGATGGCACAATTTGAAGCTCTTCATCGATGACTTGATGCATTACAAGTAGCTGTCATAAACAACCAATGCAAGCCATGCTATGGAAATCACCCACAAGTCAATGTGGGCAAGGTAATTTGGTAAATTCCAATTTTGAAACTAACAATGTTAACTTTGGTGGATAGAATAACAGAAGGAATGACCCGTATGCTCCTACCTATAATCCTGTGTGGAGAAATCATCCTAATTTTTAATGGAGAAAGAATAATCTGATCTAGATGCCACCATCACTATCTTCACAAGAGAAGAGGACTAATTTTGAGGAAGTAATACTTCAATTCATGAACTTCTGCTTTTTTGGCAAATCAAGAAAAAACTCTTCAAGGCTATAGAGGTGGATAAGCAAAATATGAAGGTTGCTATAAGGAATCTTGAGGTAGAAGTGGGGCAGTTATCAATTTCTATTTTTAATAGATCTCCTGGATCTCTATCAAGTGATATGGAGCAAAATCCATGGGAAGTAAAAGATATCACAACCATTCATCTGGAGAAAGAAGAATGAAAGGAAGAAGAAACCACTCTTATGAGCCCCCAAGCTTTAAAGAATCCTGTAAAGGAAAGAGGTAGGAAAGGTAAGATTGAATGTAATAATCATAATATTGATATTAATCCTCTTCCTTTTCCTAATACAGCCAAATGCGAAATTATGGATTCACACTTTAAGAAGTTTCTTGAAATATTTAAGAAACTAGAATTTAAAATTCCTCTTGTGGATTCTTTAGCATAGATGCCATCATACGCGAAGTGCTCGAAGGATATGTTAGGAAACAAAAAGAAGCTGAACAAATTCCAACAATTATGCTTAAACGAAGAATTTTCGGTAAACTTGCAAAAGAAATTGCCATCGGAACTCAATGATCCAGGGAGTTTTCGAGTTCCTTGTTCTATTGGTGATTTTTTCTTCAACAATGTGCTATGTAATTTAGGGTCGAATATTAATTTGATGCCTTCCTCTGTTTATCAAAAACTTGGATTAAAGGAAATTAAAAACACTACTATGTCTTTACAAATAGCTGGCAAATCAAAAAAATATCCTAGAGGCATAGTAGAGTATATTCTTGTTAAAGTTGATAAACTCTCCTTCCCTATAGATTTTGTTGTTCTTGACATAGAGGATGATTATGATCTATCTTTAATTTTAGGCAGACCTTTTCTGAATAGTAGTCAAACTTTAATTGATGTAGAAAAGGGTAAACTAAGATTAAGAGTTGGGGATGAATTTGTGGTTTTGAATATGTTTGAATCATCAAATAATTCCTCCAATAGAGAATCTTTATGTGTTTTATATATCATAAATGCTTCTATAATTGATTCGTCTTCTAAAATTGTTGCAGGAAATCAAATCTTAAAAATGCATAAACCTTTAAAGGAAGAAGCAACACTTGCAACAAAAAAGTATAGAAGAGAATGTAAAGAAAAAAATTTTTGCACGTAAGGGTCAAACGGTAAAGGAGAATCTGAAAAGGAGAAAAGCTATGAATGGAGGAGTTTATCTTCTCAAACATCCTCCTTGATCGTCGCGCTTATAAAGGAAGTCAAGCTCGAGATTATAAACGAGAACTAATTTTATTTTTATAATTTATTTATTTTGAGTCTTTTTCTTGTCGGAGGTTTAAGGTTTTTTTCTTAGTAATCTAAATTTCTCTTAGTTTACTTTCCTTTTCTTAATCCTTCTAGTCCCAAAAATATTAAAATATTTTTAAAAGTTCTAAAAAAAATTTTTCCTAACTTTTGAGATTAATATTTACAATTTCTTTTTTTCTAGGATCTTATCGAGCCTCAAAGAGCCTTCCGAACGACGCCCTAAACCGAACGAACTGTCTTGGACACATCTCTCTACTTGGCTAAGTTCCCTTACTTTTTTTTTATGCTTCTTGGTTTTCAACATTAGAGACAATGTTGAGTTTAAGTGTGGGGATAGGCTTGCATTTTTTGGCTATTTTGAAAAAGAAAAAAAATCGAAAAAAAATGAAGAAAAATGTTTTCATTTGAAAGATGATTTATTTTGAGTACTTTTTAGAAATTCTTGAAGTGTTTGACTGCTAATATATGAACTTGGTTAATATTCTTGTGTTCTATAGCTTTTATAACTTTTGCATGACTTTTAATTGAGCAAATTGGCCATGTAAGTGTTTAATAAATCCTACACATTGTTTTTAAGTTGCATAAAGTTGATGGATTTTTTTATGCCGTTGTAGAACTTATTTGATTACCTTTTGAGGCGAAATAGAAATGTTTTTCCTTACTTGACTTAGAGATGATGATCGTAGGCCTTCTTTGACTCGTTTGTGTCTTTCAAGCCCATCCAAATTTTAAAATTTTACCTTCGTACCCTTTCGAGCCTTATATATTATTTTCTTTATTAAGTTACTTAGATATTGACCCTAAATTTCATAGAGAGCTTAATGATTAATTCTAAATTTTACCACTCCTTAGAATATATTTTTGTGATTTGGGAAGAGTTTGATGAATGTTATGAAAAGAGGTGTAAAAAGGAACACCATGAGTAATTTGTTGAAAAGAATAAGAAAGAGAAAAGCAAGGAAAAAATATGGTGCAAGAAGCTTATAGGTCATGATAAAAAAGGTAAAATAAATGCCAAGAAAAGAAGAGAAAGAAAAAAAATAGCGTATGTTAAAAGAAAATTTTGAAGGAAAATAAGTATTGTGAATGGAGAGACATTGCTACAAAGTGCTTTGGTTGATAAAGTTTTTATTGGAAAAATATAGGGAGTAAAAGCAAAGTTAGAAAGTTTGTTGTAGTTCGATCGAATTTTGCAAGCTCTCTCTTCCTTTGATATTGATTTCTTATTCTTTGTTTTTAACCAATGCCCTAGCTTTACATTACAAGCTTAAAAGTCCTAACTGATCTAAGTTGAGCTTGGGAAGCCTCATTATTGTAAAGAAAGGGTAAGCCTATGGAACTGTTATTTTTCTAACTTAATCTCCTTTGTTGTGATTTGGAAATTTTGTCTAGTATTTATTTTACACTTTCTAATGGCCATAATAACATTTTAAACAAAGTCTTGGTTTAGTTATGGAAGATAATTGAATACTTATTTAGTTAAATCAACTTTGGAGATAAGTGGATGAATGTTCCATTTTGATGAATTTGAGATTTTGATGAAGGATGCTTAATTTGGATTTTTCTTTATTTTTCTAAGTTGCTTTGCTTGAGGAAAAATGAACATCTAAGTGTGGGGGAGTTGATAGATGTATATTTTCACTAGTTTTTAGGCTTAAGTTGATATTTATTTTAATTAAATTCTAGTTAAAATAAATAACTTCTTTTATACTTTATATTATTTCCAGGTCCAAATTGAAGACGAAGTAAACTTGGAGGACTAAAGTACAAATAACTGAAAGAAAGTTAAAAAGCAGGTGCTACAGTTTTTTTTTTTTTTTTTTTAGTTTTTTAATTTTCTGTTTAGAAATTGTTTGTTTAAATAATTTTAGAATTATAGTTTTAAATAACTTCCTTTTTCTTTTTTAGTTTTGATTAATTTTAGTTTTTAATAATTTTCTAACCTTTTTTGGGTTTTGATTTGTAACCTCTATAAAATAGAGGAGGGGCTTCAATTGAGATCATTTCTCTTCTTTGTTGAAGACTCAGAAGATGGATTCGGGAGTGGCTCTCTAGGTTTTTTTAAACCTTCTTTTTATTTATTTTTTAATTATGAGTAGCTAAGTCTTTTGTGACTAAGGCCCTCTTTGAAGGTCGAAACATTTTATAAATATGGTTGTTTTTATTTAATTTAAGATTTTATCTTTTATCTTGTACTTGGTTGATGCTATTATTTGTTCTTAATGCTTGCGATTTTCTGGCCAATTACTGCATGTTCATAAATTGTTTTTAGTGACCGATAGGTACTAGATTTAATTGGATTAAGGTAATAACAACATATCGTAAAACTGACTAAAGATAGATTCAGTTTCTTTATGCGGTTTCTAATAAGTAGGAAATTATGTGGTTTTTTTTTTCTTAAAATCACGTAGAGATAGGATTGGTTTATTAGCGAGGCTAGGAGCTTTATTGCACGAGAGTGAGTCTAGACTTATTCACGGGAATTCCACCATTAACCAAATCAAGAATTAATCAAGAATAAATCAATCATAAACTTTTTCTTAAACTAGTTTTCTTTTAATTTTAATTTTCATTAGTTTTTAATTATTAGATACAAACATATCACCTTTCTTTTTGTTTAAGTTTGGTTAGAAGTAGGCGAGTTCACGACTTAGATAGCAATTCTTGTGGAACAATCTTTATTCATCATCCTATTACTTGTCCGATATTTGTATACTTGCAAATTTCACATCAATCTTTAAGCTAACCAGCACATGCTATTAAATAAAAAACACAAGTGAAGTGTTCCATTTCTTGATTGAAGCCAAATCAGCACTCATGAAATAGAAAAATTCGAGCACCTCATTTACAACATCCGAATGACTGCAGGTAGAACACACAGTAGTGAAGGTCAACGAGTTGGGAATAATGCCAGAAGGAGTAATTAGTTCTCAAGATAGTTTTTTTCAAATGTCATTATGAGAAGGAAATAAATCACACATGCATAAGCAATATCAAGAAGAGAAAAGAAGTACGAGAAGGATAGGCAAAATTAATAATGATCTCCAGGACTTAAAGATATATTCCAGGAATTCTGTTTCATTTAGCCCCAAGGTAAAATTTTTAATGCTAAATGGCTAATCCAATTACAAAACGCAACTAATGCCAAGTCTAGGAGATCCATTTTCCCAAGACTAATGTGACTAGTGCAACTAATGCTACTTGATTGAGGTACTTAGTCTTATTTCTGTTTCATCCATTTTCCCACTTAACGCATTTCTTATTTCCTCTATCCTTTTTGACACTTTCACAAAAAGTACTCCAAAGTGAGGGAATAAGAGGGAGATGAGAAAATGATGAGTTTTCAAAAGTAGTTTAAACATATGTAAGCAAAGGAACTTCTAACTCATATAACACTGCACATTAAAGAAAATTTTGACCTAAGAATGTTTGTTCAAATAGTTAATTACAATATTTAGAGCCTACAAAGTGTTAACTTCTAAATGGGCATTCACATTAAGGTGATAGAAACCTATTTGTAACATTGAACATTGACCTTAAGAAATGACTGAAACCATTGCCAGCCATTACTTGACAATAACAATAGAAGTTTTTTTTTTAAACTAAAAATCAGTTTCTCCTGAACTCAACCATACAAAATCCAGCTAAATATAAAGAAATAAATAAAAGGTAAAACAAGTTATAAATACCATTAAAAATATTTACGTTTCTTTAAAAACTTCCATAATCTAATTTTGTTTCAATTATTAATAATGATGAACTATTTTTGTTTGACTATTTATACCCATCCGCCACTCAAGATGGTGTTTCATACTCATAATATGTGTGGTGCACATAACGGCTTTTAAAGCTATGAAACTATCATATCTCTTTATTAGAGGAAATAAATATGTATAGGGTGTTGGGAAAAAATATTTCGTGAAAAATAATTGGAGGGAATGTGATATGTCCCCAGATACTCAAGAGACAATGGACTTGATGTGCGGACCGGTCACTAGGTCGATGGCATGAAAGGTAGAAGAGGAGAACAAGGTGGAGGGAGGTTTGGAGCTAAAGGGCAAGGAAAATGGGAGGGGGTTTGGTGGGGGTTTTGAAAGGAACATTGTGAGGATACCTAGGGAACAAGAGAGATACTATGGGTCAAGAAAGATATGTTAAGGAGTTAAATAGAGATGAGGAGGGGTATTAAAAAGAGAGAGATTTTGGCAAAATCAAGTTGATGATTCCTTCATTTCAAGGCCAAAGTGATCTGATGGCCTATCTTGAGTGGGACAAGGAAGTAGAATTAGTCTTTGATTGTCACAATTATTCAGAGATCACTAAGATCAGGTTGGTGGTGATTGAGTTGACCAATTATGTGGTCATTTGGTGGGATCAATTGGTGACAAATCAGAGAAGAAACTTGGAAAGGCCAGTGGAAACTTGGGAGGAATTGAGAACCTTTAAACCAGCAGTTACCTATCCTTCAACTAAGGAAGACCTTTATAACAATTTTATCTCCATTTCCTTGAAGGCCTAATCCTTCTTTCAGTCTTATTGGCAAACACTCGATTAAGTACATGTGCCACACTATTGACACTTGATTATAGAGAAGCCTTGTGAATGGTTTTATACACTGCATTGAGAAAGACCAACTTCCTATGTACGTTATACCTCGGGTACCCCTTGCTGATGTGATGTGTTTTACCTTGCACTGACATTATTGTGTTTATGTGAAGCTTGAGAGTCAACAAATGCAGTTCATACCTCCTTACTGTCAAAGAGATCTCTACAACAAGCTCAAAAAATCTCAAACAAGGTAGCAAAACTGTGGAAGATTATTATAAGGAGATGGAAGTAGCCATGATAACAGCAAGTATTATAGCATATCGAGAGGCTACCATGGATAGACTCATGAGCGGATTGAACCAAGACATAGCTAACACATTGGGCCTTCAAATTTATGTAGAATTAGATGAGATGGTTCACAAGGCCATTAAGATAGAAGAGCAATTGAAGAGCAAAACATTTAACAAGACTCTATTAACTTGTTCTATGTTGGTGACTTCAACTATCAAGCCTACTACATTAAAATGACCCTCCTAAGGTAGCCTTCAAGGAAGGGTGCAAGAGAAAAAAATAGGCCAAGGACAAAGGCAAAGTGGAAGTGGCATCTGGTAGAGCTAGAGACATTCAATATTATAAGTGCAAAGGATATGGCCACTACTCCAACAATTGTCCTACTAAAAAAGTCATGACCTTTGGACCTAATGGGAAAGCAATTTCCAAGGACGAAGATGAAGGGGAACAAGAAAATCAGGATTCTGATGATCAATCTCATAAGGAGGGGAGCTCTAAAAAAGTCACCTGGGAGCTCTTAATTCTCAAGCTTTTGAAGATGCAAGGTGCAACATAAACAACAAGGCTTGCAATGTCATCATTGATAAAGGTATTTGTACAAATGTGGCAAGTACTTACTTGGTGGAGAAATTGAATTTGCCAACTATCAAGCACCCTAGACCTTATTGCTTGTATTAGGTGAATGATAGTGGAGAGGTGAGGGTTACAAAGCAAGTGTTGGTATCTTTTGCTATTGGGAGGTACGAGGATAAAGTCCTTTGTGATTTGGTACCTATGCAAGCCAGACATCTCTTATTTGGAAGGCCTTGGCAATTTGATAGGAAAGCCATCCATGGCAGTTTCAAGAACACTTGCTCTTTCGAGAAGGATAAGATCAAAATTTCTCTCAAACCTCTTACCCCATTTCAAGTATACCAAGATGAAGTTAAAACTAGAGAGAAAGAGTTAGAGGAGAAGAAGAGTATTAAGGGAAGGAAAGAGAGGTTAGGAAAAAGAAAAGAGTGGAAAAATACAAGAGAGTGGGGAAAACCAAGAGATAACAAAGAAGAAATGAGTGGTAATAAATGAGGGAAAAGGAGAACCTATGATGAGTTTTTTGGCAAAAGAGAGTGAGATACATGTGAGGCTATAGATGCTAAGGGACCAGTCTTACTCCTTATATTCAAAGGAGCTTATTTCTCTACTAATGATATTTGCTCTTTGTATCATGCAATTATAGATGTCATCAAAGAGTTTGAGGATGTTTTCCTCGAGGAGGTACCTGGAGCATTACCACTATTGAGAAACATTGAGCATCAAATAAACTTTGTGCTCGCAGTTGTGCTACCAAATCGACCCACTTATAAGAGATCATCCGAGGAGACTAAAGAACTTCAAAGACAAGGGGGGAAGCTACTTGCAAAGGGACACATTCAGGAGAGCCTTAACAATGTGTGGTACCAGTACTTCTAGTCCATAAAATGGATGGTACTTGGGATATGTGTGTAGATTGTAGAGCTATGAATGGTATAACTATTGAATATCACCACCCAATTCCTCAGCTTGATGATTTACTTGATGAATTCCATAGTTCTAAATTTTTCTCCAAAATTGATTTGAAATCGGGTTCTCATCAAATCTAAATGAAAGAGGCAGATGAGTGGAAAACCGCATTCAAAATAAAATTTGATCTTTATGAGTAGCTAGTTAAGCCTTTTGGACTAACTAATGCACCTAGTACCTTTATGAGATTGATGTATAATGTCTTGCCTCAATTCATGGGCAAATTTGTTGTTGTGTTCTTTGATGATATTTTGATTTATAGTAAGACATATAAAGATCATTTGCCTCATATAATAAGTGTGTTTTGTGCTTTCGAATGAACAACTATATGCCAATCTTGGAAAATATAGTTTTTTTTGGAACAAATAACCTTTCTAGGCTATGTTGTTAGTTCAAAAGGATTGCTACTGAATCTTTACAAGGTGAAGGCAATAGAAGATTTGCTTATTCAAAGATTATCACCGAAGTGCGAAGTTTTTATGGTATGGAAAGTTTCTACTGGAGGTTCATCAAGCACTTTATCACCATTACTAGTCCTCTCAGCAAAGTCATTACGAAGACCAATGGGTGAAGCATAAGAGTTGGCATTCAAATATTTGAAAGAGAAGTTATGCAATGCTCCACTCCTCACATTACCAAACTTATAGAAGATGTTTGATTTAGAATGTGATAATTCAGGGGTAGGCATTAGAGGTGTTTTGGTGCAAGACAAGAAGCCAATGGCATATTTTAGTGAGAAATTGTCGGGAGCTATATTAAATTATGCAACCTATGACAAAGAGTTTTATGCTTTAGTCGAGACCTTGAAGTATTGGCAACACTACTTGTGGCCAAATAAGTTTGTCATCCACACTGATCATAAAATCCTTGAAATACTTGAAAGGAAAACAAACTTAACAAGAGGCATGCTCGTTGGATAGAGTTTATAAGGACCTTCCTTATGCCATATACTACAAAAAGTGTAAGGAGAATGTTGTGGCATATGTTTTTTTCTTGGAGGTGTACTCTCTTCACTTCTTTACATTCTCACTTGCTTGGATTTGAAATGTTGAAATACTTATACACTAGTAACGATGATTTTGGTAGTGTGTTTGAATCTTGCTTGATTACTCCTTGTGATAGATTCTATGTGAACGATGGGTTCCTCTTTAGAGAGGGTAAACTTCGCTTTCCTTATGGTTATACTAGATGTTTGTTGGTTAAAAAGCTTATGGAAAGTGGTCTTATGGGGCATTTGGTGTAGCTAAAACTTTTGATATCTTGCATGAGCATTTCTTTTGGCGTAGAATGAAAAGGGATATTGAAAAATTTATAGCTATTTGCTTAGATTGTAAACGTGCTAAATCTTTATCTTGGCCCGATGGTTTCTACACACCCTTGTTGGTTTCTAATTTTCTTGGGAGGATATTTCAATATATTTCATCTTAAGACTTTCTAGGACATCTTCTGAGAAGGACTCCATCTTTGTTGTGGTAGATCGTTCTTCTAAGATTTCTCATTCCATTGCTTGTAGTACAATGGATTATGCATCTCATATTTCTAGTTTGTTCTTTAAAGAGATTTGAGATTCATGGCATACCCAGGACTATGGTGTCGGACCGTGATATAAAGTTTGTTAGTTATTTTTTGAAAGTGTTGTGGAAGAAACTTGGAACTAACTTTCTTTATTCTACTACTTGTCATATACAAATAAATGGTTAAATCGAGATTGTTAATAGGAATATAGGACAACTTCTTTGAGCTATTCTTAAGAAACATTTAAGTAAGTGAGAAGATTTCTTATCATTCATTGAAATTGCATGCAATCGAGCTTGCTATTCTACTAATACTTTCTCTTCTTTTGAAGTTGTATATAGTTTTAACCCCTTAAACTCTTTGGATTTAATCTATTTGCCTATTGAGTTTAGATGGTAAGAAGAAGGTTGACTTTGTTAAGTCGATTCATGCTAAGATCCGTGAGCAAATAGAAAAGAAGAACGAGATGGTGGCTTCTAAGAGGAACAAGGGACGCAAGAAGGTAACTTTTAAACCTGGAGATTGAGTGTGGGTACATTTGAGAAATGAGCAATTTCCCAATCTTCAAAAGGGCAAGCTTAAATCTAGAGGAGATGGTCTATTCCAAGTTCTTGAAAAGATCAACGACAAGGCCTACAAGATTAATCTTTCCAGTACATATAATGTTAGTGCAACTTTTCATGTTTCTACTTATCTTTGTTTGATGTAGATCAGGATTTGAAACGAATCTTTTCAAATGAGGGCAAATGATATGACATAGGATGCTCAAGAGACAGTGGACTTGATGCGTGGACTGGCCACTTGATTGATGGCAAGGAAGGTAGAAGAGGAGAACAAAGGGATGGCGGCATTATTTGAGAAGAACTTTTAAGACCTTGCTTGGAATACTTTGGAAGGAGAAGATGAAGACCAAAGGGGCACCAAACCACTCCTAATATCCATGGTGCAAGAGTAGAAACCAAAAGAAGTAAGTATGGAGGACTTAAGAGGATAAAACAACAAGTAATTGCTTGGAAGAAGACCCACCGCATGACGGGAGGGTACTCCTATCGGTAGAAGTAGGGCTCAGTCCAAACACTCACAAATGGTGGGACCCTTACCGCAAATGGTAGCTCGAGACCTACCGACTCCAGTAGGTCTCGTCAGAGCTAAGAATTTGGCTGGTTTTTGTGTTGTTCTGATTCTCAGCTTGGTTTCTAAAAAACTTGACTTGTAATTAAGATAGGAAGATTTTGTTTTCTTACTTGTTCCTTCAATTTTCCTTTTATCTTAAGAGTTTTGCCAAACCAAATTCCATCAAAGTTCCCCTTGATGAGAGAAGGATCTTGATAAAGAGCTGGACTCTAATCAAGCTTGGGAGAGTTCACACCAGAATGTGTAACACGTTATTGTATATAGAATGAAATAAACAAATGATGTTTTTACCCTTTTAAAAAGGGTCATGTATGTTGTACGTGCATTGTGCAGGCAAAATCAACGTCTCAGAAGGAAAATGGGTATAAATAATCAAACAAAAATAGTTTATGTTATTAACAATTGAATAAAAGTTTCTTTCTAATAAATAAGAATGAATTGTTTATTATTTATTCATTAAAGTTTAATTATAATATTTATAATATTTATAGTTAATGTTTAATTATAATATTTATAATTACAAATTATTATTATCAAAAAATGAGGTTGTTGCTCTTTTTGCTACTTGTGTATGACTGATTTGGTTTGCTCAGAATATGGTTGAACATGAAGGAGCATGTTCGAATGAAAGCTTGATCGCTAATCAGGCTTTGTAGCATTATGAAGAATATTTGAGACACTGTCAACACGTGAACTCTTTATCTGGAGGAGTGTTCTTTAGCCCGCCCCGATGACTTGTGTGCCCATCGAATTGGGTTTTCTAAAAGTCAATACTGATGTTGCCTTTTCAGAAGAGAGGATTGACATGGGTATTTTGGTTTATAATCATCTACGCATCCCTTGGTTTGCTAAAATTCTACAATATATGAGGCAATTTCTCTGCGGATTATGGTGAACTTTTATGTATTATTGAGGAAAATGTGGTTAGCGCCCCTCTATCAATATGGCTAATCATTGAAAGTGATTCTGTACTAGCCGTCAACTGTCTTTTTCTTGATGGAGATGACCTCTTGGAGCTTGGAGCCTTAGCTTCCCATTTCCTTAATAGTATAGATACCTCTAACACTATTTTTTCACATGTTTATCAGACAGCAAAATTTCTCGGCTCATCATTGAGCTTAACCTGTCTTACAATCCCCTGTTCCCCAAGAATGGACTCGTGACACTCCCACAAATATAGTGAATGTCATTTTGATGAATATTAATAAACTATAATCTTCTTTTGTTTCAAAAAAAAAAAAAGAAAAAAATGTGCCAAATATGAAAGAGAAAAGTGAAATTTTTAAAAATAAACTAAACATAAATATATTAGAGAAAAAATACCATTAAAAATATGAGAAATTGATTATATAGCCTTAAACTATTTTCACCTTTCTAATATGCACATAGTAAACTTTATTGATAATTAAAAGGATACTAATATAATAAGGGAAAAGTTTATTAGAGTTCAATGAACCAACAGTTTATTATCCTTTTTTGCTTGCATGACCTCTTATTAATTAAAGTTTTGGAAGATGAAGAGGAAGAATCGGTTTTTTTCCTGTGTAATTGATGGTTTCTTTTTGTTAATAAAGTTATATGTCACTGGATTTACAAGTTCCATATTTTAATTGTTAATGTTCCATGGAAATATAATTATAGCTCTATAATTCAATTGCTAATGTTTCATGAGAATATAACTGTCTATGTTCATATTATTTTATATTTTTTTATCTTATTCAGTGTATTGTGTAAGGTAAATCTATTGAAAATCACGGATAACTATTCGAGAAGATGAGAAGTAAGAATATTTTTTCATGTATGATTGATACTTTTTCTTGTCAAAGTTCTATGTCACTGAGTTACTGAGTTCCATATCTCATTTCCTAATGTTTCATGAAAATATAACTATAGTTCCATAATTCGATTGCTAATATTCCATGGGAATATAATTGTACATAAGTAACTATCCATGAAATTTAAAGTTGTTGGTGATAAAGCTATATGTTACTAGTTCCACCTAACATATAATATATGGAACATTATTACAATAAAGCAACCTAGCACAAAACTCATAAAAAATCGCATACAGCTGATGGAACATGCAGTATATTATCATGAAACATTAACACATAACCTATGAAACATTAATACTATTTTCATGTAACATTATGTGCACTCGCTCATAATAAACTTTTAACCTTGATAGTATCTGATAGAGTCGATTTTTAGCACAAATAAAAACCTTAAGTTTTAATTATTAGCCTTTGAAAATATTTTATTTATTTATTAGTCATAATTATTATATTTAATTTATTTTATTTATCTTTGTGCAGATTTCTTAAAAAAGAATGGAAAATAAAGATTCCATATTAAATTTGGTAAAGGGAAGCTGCAGTATTTGAATCCTTTAAGGATTAGGATTAGAACTTTAGTAGAATCCTTTAAGGATTAGGATTTTTCTTCTCTTTTGTCTATATATAGAAGAGCCACACAAGAAGAGAGGGGGAGAGAAAAAAAGAGAAGACCTGCAGCGACTTTCAATTGGAGAAGAAGAAAGCCATGATCTACTCCAAGAAATTGGTTCCTTCTGTCCCTTTAGCCATGAACTAAATTTATTTTTAGAATCTTGATGAAACCCTAGCTATGAGACTTTGGTTTATTTTATTTTTGGAGATTTATTATAATATTTATGTGATTGCATATTTTGGGGTGTTTATTAGTTTGATTCAATTAATTCTTTGTAATTGTTCTTCTAGAATAATTATTTGGGTTAATTGATATTTTTATCCATGCTTGATTCTTGTAGTCTTGAGTATGAGAGATATGTAATTTTTGCAAGTATATTGTGAGTTTTAGAATTGAATAGTTCATGCTAATTTTAGATGATTTATGTCATAGGAATGAATAAGTCATGCTGATGGTTAGATGGATTATGTCATACATTTAAACACAATATATTTCTTTAGTGAATCAAAGCTTGTAGCCTAGATCACCACATAAAAGTTTAATCTTTTCTCCTAAATAAAATTAAATCATTGTTATATAGGTTAGTGGTGGATTCAAGGTTCTAAATCATCTTCTTTGGTTAATCTCCTATTAGTTTCAGTTTATTTATTTTATTCATTAGTTTTAATTAATTTAGGAATAATAATAAAATCTCATTCTTCTTTTTATAAAATTAATTTAGGGAGATTATAATTTTAGTAGTTAAGCCTTTCTCTATGGTTCGATACCCTTATACTTCCGTATTACATTGATCTTGTACACTTGCGAGTATTGGGTTTAAAACTTAGTTAGAAAATCCTAATCAAGTTTTTGGCGCCGTTGCTGGGGAAAGGTTGAATTAATTGCTTTTGTTATTGCCTCCTAAATTTGTTAGTATTTTTTTTATTCTACTTTCATTCTTGAAAAAAAATATAAATTTTTTTTTTTTGTCTTCAATGTTTTTTTTATTATTATTTTTTTTATTTCATTATTTGATAGTTTATTCATCATTATTATTTGTGGTAATTTTTTTTATTTTTTTAATTTGTTTATTAATGCATGGTCGTCGTTCGCTCTCTGTTGATTTGAAAGAATTTGATCCTGAGATAGAGCGTACACTTAAGGCACTTAGAGCACAAGGAAAAATTTCTAACACTGGTTAGGTTAAAATGGCTGAAAATCCACGAGCATTAAGGGAGTAGTTTACTCCTAACACATATAATTCACCAATAGGTAATAGACTACCTGAAATTGAGGCTAATCACTTTGAAATCAAAGCTTCTACTATTCAAATGTTACCATCTTTTTATGGGCTTGATTCTGAAAATCCTTATAAGCATATTGATGAGTTTTTAGAAATTTGCTCTACTTTTAAACTGCCTAATATAAGTGATGATGCTATTTGATTACGCCTTTTTCCTTTTTCTTTGAAGGATAAGGCTAAACATTGGTTGCACACACGTGAGAGAATAAGTACTTGGGCTGAGATGTCTAGGGAATTTCTAAAAAAAAATATTTTTCTATGGGTAAACTTACAAGGTTAAGGAGAGAAATCACTACTTTTTCCCAACAAAATAATGAACAATTTCATGAGAGTTGGGAGATATTTAAAGAACTTCTTCGTAGTTGCCCTCACCATGAAGTCCCTAAATGGCAACAAATACAATGCTTTTATTCAGGATTAGATGAGAGAAATCGCCAAATGGTTGATTCCTCTTGTGGTGGTACCTTTCTTCATAAAACTGCAGATGAGGCATGGGATTTATTTGAAAATTTGAGTGATAATTCACAACAACACGCCACCTCCTCACGAGTAGGTACATCTAGGCAAATAGGAAATAAAGGAATGTATGAAGTTACTCAAAATGTTGATCTTTCTTCGAAAGTTTATGCTTTATCTAAAAAATTTGATCAATTATTAGCTTTGAATACATTGCCTACTAATTCTCCTAATGTGCAAAGTGTTTGTGCAATTTGCTCTAGTCCTTTTCATGTTATCTATGACTTTCCTAGTGCTTCACTATTTCCAGAATTTGTGCAGGAACAAATCAATGCAGCCCAAGGATTTCACAGACAGAATGACCCATATTCAAACACGTATAATCCAGACAGGAGAAACCATAATTTCTCCTGGAGGCAACAAGGAGGGGAAGCTCAATTAGGCCAACAACAATATCAACAAAACAGACAATCTGGTATGACTACTCCCCCTGGTTTTCAATCTCAAAGGTATGTACCTCCTCATCCTCCTCAAAGTGGAAACTCTATTTTTGAAGAAAAAGTATTATCTGCTTTGAAAGGTTTAGAATCTATGAAACAAATTCTAGATTCACACATCCAATCTATTGCTAGGTTAGAAACTCAAATAGGGCAACTGGCTAATGCAATAAGTAGAAGAGATAAGGGTAAGCTTCCTAGTCATCCAATAGAGAATCCTAGAGCTAATTACCATGAGCAAGCTAAAGCTATAACTACTATTAGAAATGGGAAGTTGGTAGATAATAAAGTAGGGGAACCTATTAAAGATAGTGAGTCAAATAATAATGAAACCAAGGGAATATCTATGACTAAAATTGAAAGGAAGATAGAGAAGAAACTAGCTTCTTCCTCTAATTTTAAGAATCTAGAATCATCTCCTTCGGCTTCATATAAACCAAAGGTTCCTTATCCAGAAGCTTTATTGCCACCCCCACATCTTAGAAAGGATAATAAAAGGGAAGATATTTTAGAAACTCTCAAACAAGTTAAAATTAATCTTTCACTTTTAGAGGTTATTAAGCAAGTCCCATCCTATGAAAAATTTCTTCAAGACATGTGTACTTTTAAAAGAAAATCTAAAACCAGTGTTTCTAAGAAAATCTTCCTAACTGAACAGGTGAGCTCTGTTTTGCAATATAACACTCCATCTAAATATAAAGATCCTGGTGTCCCTACTATCTCTTGTCTTATTGGTAATCATAAAATAGATAGGGCACTCTTAGATTTAGGTTCTAGTGTTAATTTGATTCCATACTCTGTTTATGAAGACTTAGGATTAGGAGCATTGCAACTAGCTGATATGACCTTACAATTAGCTGATAGGTCTATCAAGGTACCTAGGGGAAAGATAGATAATGTTCTAGTTCAAATTGATAAAGGTATCTTCCCTGTAGACTTTGTAGTCCTAGATATGGAACCTGGTAGATCTTCTCAAAATCATATCCCCATTATTCTAGGTCGTCCCTTCTTGGCTCATCTGACGCCACTATTAATTGTAGAACTGGGTTTATGGATGTCTCTGTGATGAATATGAGGATTAGATTAAATATTTTTAAAACTTCTTCACAGCCATTTATGGAAGATGATTATGATTGCTATTTGGTAGATATAAATGATGAATTAATTGAAGAAACTCTACCTTTAATGTGTTCAAAAGATTATACTTTTATTGAGAAAGAAAACCTTATCTTCACTGAAAATGTTAATTCTAATCTTGCCTGCATTGCTCCACCTGAAAACTCTTCTTGGATTGTGAATCATGAGCTTAATATGAGAGAAATAGATCCTGGCTGAATGCAAAAGAATTAGGGAGTCTGGCTGAAGACTTTAAAATTAGCGCTTTTGGGAGGCAACCCAAATTTTATTTTATTTATTTTATTTTTATAATTTTATTTTATTTTTATTTATTTATTTATTTTTATTCCACTTGATTGGTAGAAAGGTACGAAATGTTTGTTTTGTAGGGTAATAAAACAACTTATCATTATCATGGAGATTACAGAGATTGTTTACTACTCTTGCAGACATACATTAATACTGCCTCTTCTACCAGGTTGTATTGTTCTTTTCTTTGTCTCTTCTCTACTCTTGGTACTCTTTTATCACATTGTGGACAATGTAGGGTGTAGGTATGGGCGAGAAGATGCTTTTATTCTGATATCTACTATTTTTTTAATATTTTCGTTTTTTTTTTCTCGTATTTCTTGTTCAATTATTTTTTTTATTTTTTTATTTTATTTATTTTTCTACATTATTTAAAAAAAAATCAAAAATATGATTTCACTTAAAAGATGATTCTTTTTGAGTTCCTTTAAAAATGTCTTGAATGAGTTGAGAAAAGTACTTATTTTCTTGTGTTTAAGTAGGGTGACGGACTTATGTTCTATATTTGTTATAACTTTTGCATGACTTACACTTGAGCACATGGGTTATTGTTAGTATTTACTAAATCCTTTACATTATTTTTGAGTTACATAAAAATGATGAATCTCTTCCCTACATTCTAGAACTTACTGGAGTACCTGTGGAGGCGAAATAGAAAGGTTTTCTCGATTTGACTCAGAGACGATGGTCATAGGCCTTCTTTGAATCGTTTGTGCCTTTCAAGCTTACCAAATTCGATAATTTTTACCTTCGTACCCTTTTGAGCCTAAATGTTATTTCTTTCTTTAAACCACTTAAATATTAACCCTTAATCTTGTAGAGAGCTTAATGTAAACTTCTAACTTGTGCTTCAATGGTGGGTTATTGTCTTTTATGTTATGGAAAGAGAAGAAGTTATTTTAAAAAAAGGGAGAAGAAAAAATATATATATAAGTATATGACTTGCTGTGCTGAAAAAAAAAAACAAATGTATTGAGCTGAAAAAAAAAAAGAAAAAGAAAGAAAAACTGATACATGACTGTTACAATTCATAAAAAAAAAAAGAAGAAAAAAAATTCAAGATGCCCGAATTTATAAATGTAAGAAAAAGAATGGCCTTAAATGATAAAATTTTGAGCAAAAGAATATGGTAGTTGGTGAATGTATTACTGAAAAAAAAAAAGAGCAAAAACAAGGTTAGAAAGTTTGTCGAAATTTTAAAGTATCCATCTTCTTTGTAAGCTCTCTTTTCTTTGATTTTGAATTCCTTACCTTCGCTTGATAACCAATGCCCTAACCTTACATTACAAGCTTTAAAGTCCCACCTGATCTGAGTTAAGTTGATTTTTAGCACAAATAAACACCTTAAGTTTTAATTATTAGCCTTTGAAAATATTTTATTTATTTATTAGTCATAATTATTATATTTAATTTATTTTATTTATCTTTGTGCAGATTTCTTAAAAAAGAATGGAAAATAAAGATTCCATATTAAATTTGGTAAAGGGAAGCTGCAGTATTTGAATCCTTTAAGGATTAGGATTAGAACTTTAGTAGAATCCTTTAAGGATTAGGATTTTTCTTCTCTTTTGTCTATATATATAAGAGCCACACAAGAAGAGAGGGGGAGAGAAAAAAAGAGAAGACCTGCAGCGACTTTCAATTGGAGAAGAAGAAAGCCATGATCTACTCCAAGAAATTGGTTCCTTCTGTCCCTTTAGCCATGAACTAAATTTATTTTTAGAATCTTGATGAAACCCTAGCCATGCGACTTTGGTTTATTTTATTTTTGGAGATTTATTATAATATTTATGTGATTGCATATTTTGGGATGTTTATTGGTTTGATTCAATTAATTCTTTGTAATTGTTCTTCTAGAATAATTATTTGGGTTAATTGATATTTTTATCCATGCTTGATTCTTGTAGTCTTGAGTATGAGAGATATGTAATTTTTGCAAGTATATTGTGAGTTTTAGAATTGAATAGTTCATGCTAATTTTAGATGATTTATGTCATAGGAATGAATAAGTCATGCTGATGGTTAGATGGATTATGTCATGCATTTAAACACAATATATTTCTTTAGTGAATCAAAGCTTGTAGCCTAGATCACCACATAAAAGTTTAATCTTTTCTCCTAAATAAAATTAAATCATTGTTATATAGGTTAGTGGTGGATTCAAGGTTCTAAATCATCTTCTTTGGGTAATCTCCTGTTAGTTTCAGTTTATTTATTTTATTCATTAGTTTAATTAATTTAGGAATAATAATAAAATCTCATTCTTCTTTTTATAAAATTAATTTAGGAAGATTATAATTTTAGTAGTTAATCCTTTCTCTGTGGTTCGATACCCTTATACTTCCGTATTACATTGATCTTGTGCACTTGCGAGTATTGGTTTTAAAACTTAGTTAGAAAATCCCGACCATGTTTTTGGCGTCGTTGCTGGGGAAAGGTTGAATTAATTGCTTTTGTTATTGCCTCCTAAATTTGTTAGTATTTTTTTTTTCTACTTTCATTCTTGAAAAAAAACATAAATTTTTTTTTTTTGTCTTCACCGTTTTTTTATTTTTATTATTATTTTTTATTTCATTATTTGATAGTTTATTCATCATTATTATTTGTGGTAATTTTTTTTATTTTTTTAATTTGTTTATTAATGCATGGTCGTCGTTCGCTCTCTGTTGATTTGAAAGAATTTGATCCTGAGATAGAGCGTACACTTAAGGCACTTAGAGCACAAGGAAAAATTTCTAACACTTGTTAGGTTAAAATGGCTGAAAATCCACGAGCATTAAGGGAGTAGTTTACTCCTAACACATATAATTCACCAATAGGTAATAGACTACGTGAAATTGAGGCTAATCACTTTGAAATCAAAGCTTCTACTATTCAAATGTTACCATCTTTTTATGGGCTTGATTCTGAAAATCCTTATAAGCATATTGATGAGTTTTTAGAAATTTGCTCTACTTTTAAACTGCCTAATATAAGTGATGATGCTATTTGATTACGCCTTTTTCCTTTTTCTTTGAAGGATAAGGCTAAACATTGGTTGCACACACGTGAGAGAATAAGTACTTGGGCTGAGATGTCTAGGGAATTTCTAAAAAAAATATTTTCCTATGGGTAAACTTACAAGGTTAAGGAGAGAAATCACTACTTTTTCCCTACAAAATAATGAACAATTTCATGAGAGTTGGGAGAGATTTAAAGAACTTCTTCGTAGTTGCCCTCACCATGAAGTCCCTAAATGGCAGCAAATACAAAGCTTTTATTCAGGATTAGATGAGAGAAATCGCCAAATGGTTGATTCCTCTTGTGGTGGTACCTTTCTTCATAAAACTGCAGATGAGGCATGGGATTTATTTGAAAATTTGAGTGATAATTCACAACAACATGCCACCTCCTCACGAGTAGGTACATCTAGGCAAATAGGAAATAAAGGAATGTATGAAGTTACTCAAAATGTTGATCTTTCTTCGAAAGTTTATGCTTTATCTAAAAAATTTGATCAATTATTAGCTTTGAATACATTGCCTACTAATTCTCCTAATGTGCAAAGTGTTTGTGCAATTTGCTCTAGTCCTTTTCATGTTATCTATGACTGTCCTATTGCTTCACTATTTCCAGAATTTGTGCAGGAACAAATCAATGCGGCCCAAGGATTTCGCAGACAGAATGACCCATATTCAGACACGTATAATCCAGACAGGAGAAACCATAATTTCTCCTGGAGACAACAAGGAGGGGAAGTTCAATTAGGCCAACAACAATATCAACAAAACAGACAATCTGGTATGACTACTCCCCCTGGTTTCCAATCTCAAAGGTATGTACCTCCTCATCCTCCTCAAAGTGGAAACTCTATTTTTGAAGAAAAAGTATTATCTGTTTTGAAAGGTTTAGAATCTATGACACAAAATCTAGATTCACACCCCCAATCTATTGCTAAGTTAGAAACTCAAATAGGGCAACTGGCTAATGCAATAAGTAGAAGAGATGAGGGTAAGCTTCCTAGTCATCCAATAGAGAATCCTAGAGCTAATTACCATGAGCAAGCTAAAGCTATAATTACTATTAGAAATGGGAAGTTGGTAGATAATAAAGTAGGGGAACCTATTAAAGATAGTGAGTCAAATAATAATGAAACCAAGGGAATATCTATGACTAAAATTGAAAGGAAGATAGAGAAGAAACTAGCTTCTTCCTCTAATTTTAAGACTCTAGAATCATCTCCTTCGGCTTCATATAAACCAAAGGTTCCTTATCCAGAAGCTTTATTGCCACCCCCACATCTTAGAAAGGATAATAAAAGGGAAGATATTTTAGAAACTCTCAAACAAGTTAAAATTAATCTTTCACTTTTAGAGGTTATTAAGCAAGTCCCATCCTATGCAAAATTTCTTCAAGACATGTGTACTTTTAAAAGAAAATCTAAAACCAGTGTTTCTTAGAAAATCTTCCTAACTGAACAGGTGAGCTCTGTTTTGCAATATAACACTCCATCTAAATATAAAGATCCTGGTGTCCCTACTATCTCTTGTCTTATTGGTAATCATAAAATAGATAGGGCACTCTTAGATTTAGGTTCTAGTGTTAACTTGATTCCATACTCTGTTTATGAAGAGTTAGGATTAGGAGAATTGCAACCAGCTGATATGACCTTACAATTAGCTGATAGGTCTATCAAGGTACCTTGGGGAAGGATAGATAATGTTCTAGTTCAAATTGATAAAGGTGTCTTCCCTGTAGACTTTGTAGTCCTAGATATGGAACCTGGTAGATCTTCTCAAAATCATATCCCCATTATTCTAGGTCGTCCCTTCTTGGCTACTGCTGACGCCACTATTAATTGTAGAACTGGGTTTATGGATGTCTCTGTGATGAATATGAGGATTAGATTAAATATTTTTAAAACTTCTTCACAGCCATTTATGGAAGATGATTATGATTGCTATTTGGTAGATATAAATGATGAATTAATTGAAGAAACTCTACCTTTAATGTGTTCAAAAGATTATACTTTTATTGAGAAAGAAAACCTTATCTTCACTGAAAATGTTAATTCTAATCTTGCCTGCATTGCTCTACCTGAAAACTCTTCTTGGATTGTGAATCATGAGCTTAATGTGAGAGAAATAGATCCTGGCTGAATGAAAAAGAATTAGGGAGTCTGGCTGAAGACTTTAAAATTAGCGCTTTTGGGAGGCAACCCAAATTTTATTTTATTTATTTTATTTTTATAATTTTATTTTATTTTTATTTATTTATTTATTTTTATTCCACTTGATTGGTAGAAAGGTACGAAATGTTTGTTTTGCAGGGTAATAAAACAACTTATCATTATCATGGAGATTACAGAGATTGTTTACTACTCTTGCAGACATGCATTAATACTGCCTCTTCTACCAGGTTGTATTGTTCTTTTCCTTGTCTCTTCTCTACTCTTGGTACTCTTTTATCACATTGTGGACAATGTAGGGTGTAGGTATGGGGGAGAAGATGCTTTTATTCTGATATCTACTATTTTTTTAATATTTTCGTTTTTTTTTCTCGTATTTCTTGTTCAATTATTTTTTTTATTTTTTTTTATTTTACTACATTATTTAAAAAAAAAAATCAAAAATATGATTTCACTTAAAAGATGATTCTTTTTGAGTTCCTTTAAAAATGTCTTGAATGAGTTGAGAAAAGTACTTATTTTCTTGTGTTTAAGTAGGGTGACGGACTTATGTTCTATATTTGTTATAACTTTTGCATGACTTACACTTGAGCACATGGGTTATTGTTAGTATTTACTAAATCCTTTACATTATTTTTGAGTTACATAAAAATGATGAATCTCTTCCCTACATTCTAGAACTTACTTGAGTACCTGTGGAGGCGAAATAGAAAGGTTTTCTCTATTTGACTCAGAGACGATGGTCATAGGCCTTCTTTGAATCGTTTGTGCCTTTCAAGCTTACCAAATTCCATAATTTTTACCTTCGTACCCTTTTGAGTCTAAATGTTATTTCTTTCTTTAAACCACTTAAATATTAACCCTTAATCTTGTAGAGAGCTTAATGTAAACTTCTAACTTGTGCTTCAATGGTGGGTTATTGTCTTTTATGTTATGGAAAGAGAAGAAGTTATTTTAAAAAAAGGGAGAAGAAAAAATATATATAAGTATATGACTTGCTGTGCTGAAAAAAAAAACAAATGTATTGAGCTGAAAAAAAAAAAGAAAAAGAAAGCAAAATTGATACATGACTGTTACAATTCATAGAAAAAAAAATGAAGAAAAAAAATTCAAGAGGCCCGAATTTATAAATGTTAGAAAAAGAATGGCCTTAAATGATAAAATTTTGAGCAAAAGAATATGGTAGTTGGTGAATGTATTACTGAAAAAAAAAAAAAAAGAGCAAAAACAAGGTTAGAAAGTTTGTCGAAATTTTAAAGTATCCATCTTCTTTGTAAGCTCTCTTTTCTTTGATTTTGAATTCCTTACCTTCGCTTGATAACCAATGCCCTAACCTTACATTACAAGCTTTAAAGTCCCACCTGATCTGAGTTAAGTTGATTTTTAGCACAAATAAACACCTTAAGTTTTAATTATTAGCCTATGAAAATATTTTATTTATTTATTAGTAATAATTATTATATTTAATTTATTTTATTTATCTTTGTGCAGATTTCTTAAAAAAGAATGGAAAATAAAGATTCCATATTAAATTTGGTAAAGGGAAGCTGCAGTATTTGAATCCTTTAAGGATTAGGATTAGAACTTTAGTAGAATCCTTTAAGGATTAGGATTTTTCTTCTCTTTTGTCTATATATATAAGAGCCACACAAGAAGAGAGAGGGAGAGAAAAAAAGAGAAGACCTGCAGCGACTTTCAATTGGAGAAGAAGAGAGCCATGATCTACTCCAAGAAATTGGTTCCTTCTGTCCCTTTAGCTATGAACTAAATTTATTTTTAGAATCTTGATGAAACCCTAGCCATGCGACTTTGGTTTATTTTATTTTTGGAGATTTATTATAATATTTATGTGATTGCATATTTTGGGATGTTTATTGGTTTGATTCAATTAATTCTTTGTAATTGTTTTTCTAAAATAATTATTTGGGTTAATTGATACTTTTATCCATGCTTGATTCTTGTAGTCTTGAGTATGAGAGATATGTAATTTTTGCAAGTATATTGTGAGTTTTAGAAATGAATAGTTCATGCTAATTTTAGATGATTTATGTCATAGGAATGAATAAGTCATGCTGATGGTTAGATGGATTATGTCATGCATTTAAACACAATATATTTCTTTAGTGAATCAAAGCTTGTAGCCTAGATCACCACATAAAAGTTTAATCTTTTCTCCTAAATAAAATTAAATCATTGTTATATAGGTTAGTGGTGGATTCAAGGTTCTAAATCATCTTCTTTGGGTAATCTCCTGTTAGTTTCAGTTTATTTATTTTATTAATTAGTTTTAATTAATTTAGGAATAATAATAAAATCTCATTCTTCTTTTTATAAAATTAATTTAGGAAGATTATAATTTTAGTAATTAAGCCTTTCTCTGTGGTTCGATACCCTTATACTTCCGTATTACATTGATCTTGTGCACTTGCGAGTATTGAGTTTAAAACTTAGTTAGAAAATCCCGATCAGTACCATTTATGTGCATTCGCACATAATAAACTATTAGTGATACTAAAATTATTATCTATTTTATCTAGTCTCTTTTTTTATTAGTATCTTTTCCATCATAGTTATATTTATTTCAACAATTTTATTTATTTTACTTACAAACTTTATGTAATTTTTATTTTAATTATTTTCTATATAACTCTTTAATAGCTATCTAATTGCTAAGGATCCTCCAATCCTCCATGTGTTAAACTACATTTTTTTTGGTGACCCAATTTTTATTTACTTACAAACTTTATGTAATTTTTATTTTAATTACCTAGCTCTCCAATTATCAAACACTTTCAACTCCTCCATGTATTAAGCTTGTATAGATCTCTAATATTAATAAATGTAGAGATGTGCATGTTTAATTCATTTAGGAGGCTTTGCCCTAGTTTGGTTCATAGAGGAGGATGGAGAGCGAAAGGGGAGGGGGAGTGGTGTTATTTACTTCCACTAGGGGGAGTATAATCATTTACTTTAGAATTATTTGGTAGGGGTTGATAGGAAAATAAATCACATTTACTTCCCTTTGTTTGGCTGTGGTGAAAATGGAAGGTAAATATTTTTTATTATATATAATTTACTAATATATCCATTGCAAAATATATTAATGTTATGTATATTGGGTAGGAGTTTGGTGTAGGATAAATTTTTAAGAGGATAGAATGGTCTTTTAATGTTACTAACGCCTCAATATGTCCGTTTTAGGAAGAGCTAATTTACTGACGTGGGGAAGGGGAGAGCTCCCACGCCACATTTATATCCCATCAACTTTTACGTTTCAACCAAATTACATACTAGGAAATTTACGTTCTGATTTTCATCTCCTCCTACTCTGATCCTTGATTTCACCCAAACCAAACTAAGACTTAATTTATTTAGAATGAACAAGAGTACACCCTTTTCATGTATCCATAAAGGGGTTTTTTAATTTATGTTTTTAGTATATCCATAGAAATTTTATATGGTTACTTTTAGCTCATTTAAATGACTTTAATTACATAAATAAAAAAATTAAAAAAAAACAAAATGGAACCCACTAATTACTCATTATATGTTAGGAAATGAAGCAGCTAGTGGCTTTCTGTATGTTCCAAATGATGTTGAATGATCGTCAAGAGCATAAAATTTCGTCCAAGAAGTGAGGGAGAGAACAAACAAAACAAGTGTAATAAGTAGAAAAGAGAAAGTGCCTTTGAAAGGACTTGAAAATGTTAAACTTCAAGCAATCTTGGATATATTAAATCCAAGACCTCAAGAAGGTTTAAACAAAATTTTTTCTTCAAAGTTCAAGCAACCTAAGGTATTTTGAACCTTAGACCCCAATGAAACAAGAAGAAGACCTCAAGACTAGTTTTCTACAAGAGTGCAATAACTAGTATGAAGGAATTTTGATGATCAACCTTGAAGCTCTTGGAACTTTCAACAAGTCTTCAAAGTGATTTTTCTTTCAAGGAAGTTCACCCTTGAAGAAGATAGAAAAACTAAGCTAAGAACTAAGAATACTAAGAGAAGAACCTTTGTCTTGAAAAATTTCTTGATTAGCTTCTTCAGAATGGAAGACTACATATTTATAGAGACTTGAGGGCGAAAATAGGAATTTTTCCCTCTCATATTTTCAGCCCAAAGGATAGATATAACCTATACATACACTTGATAAGACAATAGAGGTATTTTAATTGCATTTGGACTATTCTAGAGCACTAGTCAACACATTGCCAAAAATAGGAGGCAATTTTTCAGCTTAGGCAAACGGGATTCCAACCATCTACCAAGGTGACTTTTCAATTTCTAACTTATTCAAAAATTTAGGATATTGCCCCGTAAAGTCTTGGACATCAAAATTTAAGCCCCATAAAGTCTTGGACATTAAATGGACATCACAATTGAAGCCTTGAAACTTCTCTTACTCAATTTGATCCTTGTGACTCTTTAGTTGTTTTGCCTTGGCTCTTGTCACAACTCCTTGATGTTCTTGCATTTCTAACCGGTTCACATCATCCTCCCCCTCTTGAAAGGATTCATCCTTGAATCTCCATCACCTATATCAAAGAGAGATCAGAAACATTAAAAGTTTCACTAACATTATAATGTCTCGGAAGATCAACTTTATAGGCATTGTCATTAATTTTCTCAAGGATTTGAAATGGCCCATCTTCCCTATCATCAAGCTTAGAATTTCTTTGTTGGGGAAATCTTTCATTTATAAAATGCAGCTTTTTGTTAGAGTTAACAATGGCTTCATGGACCTTTGCATGAATTGCTTTCACAAAATCAGCCTTCTTACTTGCATGCTTGCTTAATGCTTGATCAATAGGCAAAGGAACCAAATCAAAGGGAGTTAGAGGGTTAAAACCATAACTAACTTGAAATGGAGAATGAGAAGTAGTAGAGTGAGGTGCCCTATTATAAGCAAATTCAATGTGTGGCAAACACTCCTCCCATTGCCTCAATTTCTTCTTCAAAATATCCCTAAGAAGTTGGCCAATTATTCTTTATACCACTTCGGTTTGTCCATCCTTTTGTGGATGGCAAGCTGTAGAATAAAGCAAGTTAGTAACAAGCTTCTTCCAAAGAACTCTCCAAAAATGGCTCAAGAATTTGATATCTCTATCCTACACAATAGACCTTGGAATTCCATAGAATCTAACTATCCAACTAAAGAACAAGCTAGCTACATGACTAGCATCATCAGATTTCCTACAAGGAATAAAGTGTGCCATTTTAGAGAACTTATCCACAACAACAAAAATAGAATCCATACCTCTAGAGGTCCTAGGTAAACCAAGAATAAAATCCATATAAATATCAACCCAAGGTTCTTAGGAACTTCTGATGGTGTGCAAAGTCCATGTGGAAGAGTTCTAGATTTAGCTTTCTTGCATTCAATACAACTTCCTACAAATCTTTCTACATCTCTTTTTAAATGTGGCCAAAAAAAATGTTCATGAAGAATTTCATAGGTTTTAGTGACACCAAAATGTCCCATTAAACCCCCCACAACTAAAAAACCCACTTTCTTACGATTACGAGGTTCATTCGAATATGAAATCCAATCTTGGAAATACAGCATCCCACTTTTTTTTACTACCCAAGGCTTCGATACATTTCGAAATCAAGAGAGAAAGGCATTCATCCAATTAACTGATATGTGTTGTAATCATCTAATCAGACATGATAATAGAATTCGTATCTTTCGCCCGTTATCTCCTCATCTTCCTATTTATAAGCCACAGCTCACTTCGACGTTTCCAATTTTCCATAGAATCTCTGCTTCTTTGACAAGTAGATTTCTAGTAGAACAAGATAGTATGCATAATCTACCTTCACAATAAAGAAATCCTTCATGCAAAAAATATTTTCCAAAAGGTGCTAACAAGCATTTTTCAAAAATTTCCTTAAAGTCATGATCACTAGAATACATTTCTTTAAGAATTTCAAAACCCAAAATTTTTGTTTGAAGGGTGGATAAGAGAGTATACCTTCTAGATAGAGCATCGGCCACCACATTCTCTTTACTTTTCTTGTAACGGATGACATATGGAAATGTTTCAATGAACTCTATCCATCTTGCATGTCTCTTATTGAGTTTATGTTGGCCCTTGAGAAACTTCAAAGCCTCATGATCAGTGTGCACAACAAACTCCTTTGGCCATAGTAGTGTTAACAATGCTTTAATGTTCTTATTAAAGCATAAAGCTCCTTGTCATAAGTTGAGTTTCTCATGGCTGCCCCACTAAGTTTTTCACTAAAATAGGCCAAGGGCTTTGCATCTTGTATAAGTACACCACCTATACCAATGCCGGATGCATCACACTCCACCTGAAAAGGTTTCTCAAAGTTTGGTAGTGACAAAAGGGGTGCACTACACAACTTTTCCTTCAACAATTGAAATGCTTGTTCTCGCTTTGTTTCCCACTTAAATCCTTCAGTTTTCTTGATCACATCAGTCAAAGGGCTAGCAAGTGTGCTGAAATTTTTTATGAACCGCCTATAAAAACTTGCTAGGCATGGAAACTCCTCACTTCCGATGCGTTTTTTGGTGTTGGCCATTCCTTAATTGCTTGGACCTTACCTTCATCTACTTGAAGTCCTTGTGAGCTCACCACATAACCTAGAAATGTAACTTTCTCCAAACAAAACTCACATTTGTCAAGGTTAGCAAAAAGTTTTTCAATTCTCAAGATATTTAGTACTTCCCTAATATGTTGAACCTGCACTTCATATGTCTTGCTATAGACCAAAATATCATCAAAGTATGCAACAACAAATTTCCCAATTAAATTCCTCAATACATGATTCATTAATCTTATAAACATACTAGGAGCATTAGTTAATCCAAAGGACATAACCATCCATTCATACAAACCAAAGTTAGTCTTAAAAAAACGGTTTTCCACTCATCCCCTTCTCTCATCCTAATTTGATGGTATCTGGATTTCAAGTCAATTTTAGAGAAAAGATTAGAACCATACAACTCATCAAGTAAATCATCAAGTCTAGGTATGGGATGCCTATACTTAATAGTAATGTTGTTTATGGTTCTACAATCTATACACATTCTCCATGTAGCATCTTTTTTTGTAACAAGCAAAACCGAAACCGCACAAGGACTCATGACTCATGCACATACCCTTTTGAAATTAGATCCTCAACTTGCCTTTTTAGCTCCTTAGTCTTTTCCGGTGGACTCCTATAGGTCGGTCGGTTTGGCAAGACCGTCCCGGGGACAAAATCGATTTGGTGTTCGATTCCTCTAATTGGTGGAAGAACTCCGGGCATCTCATCGGGAAATACATTTTTGTAATCTTCAATAACCTGCAAAATTTCACTTGAAAAAGAGGGTGAGTGTTCTTTAGATGAAGTAAAAGATTCCCTACAATACAAGAGCAACACAACTTCTTTTCTTTCAATTGCTTCAATCACCTCACTAGGCTCTGATACCAAATGATATAGAATGATCTTCAAGAGCATAAAATTTCGTCCAAGAAGAGAGGGAAAGAACAAACAAAACAAGTGTAATAAGTAGAAGAGAGAAAGTGTCTTTGAAAGGACTTGAAAATGTTAAACTACAAGCAACCTTGGATATATTAAATCCAAGACCTTAAGAAGATTTAAAAAAAAAAAAAAAATCTTTTCTTCAAAGTTCAAACAACCTAAGATATTTTGAACCTTAGACCTCAATGAAACAAGAAGAATACCTCAAGACTAGTTTTCTACAAGAGTGTAGTAACTAGTATGAAGGAATTCTGATGATCAACCTTGAAGCTCTTGGAACTTTCAACAAGTCTTCAAAGTAATTTTTCTTTCAAGGAAGTTCACCCTTGAAGAAGATAGAAAAACTAAGTTAAGAACTAAGAATACTAAGAGAGAACCTTTGTATTGAAAAATTCCTTGATTAGCTTCTTCAAAATAGAAGACTGTTGGACTCTGTAGGCAAAAACAAAATAAAATAAAATTTACGGAAATCCACCAACAGGATCTGCACATACTAGAAAAACCGATTGGATGGAAATTACCTCAATGTTTTGATTGTTCGTTGTGGAGGCACTGCTTTGTACGCTTCGCCCTCTACTGGTATCCATGCGACGAACTCCTCTGCAAGCGATCGGGATGCTAGCCCCTTCTGTGTTCTGAAAACTGTTCGGAACTGATCTGACTATCTGGTAATCGGTCGTATTTCGGAGAGAGGAGGCTAGATACTATATTGCCATTCTAGGGTTTAGGGTTTTGTTTTCTTTAATCAGATAAAGGACGGCCACCAAGAAAAGGTTAACATAACCTTTTATAGCTGTCAATATCAAAACCCTAACTGTCATCTAATGACAATTTAATCTCGTCCGTCTATTCCTATAATCATCCAACGGTTAGATAAGTAATATTAAGTAATTAAATTCATTTATTCGATTAAATAAAATTAATTACTTATTAACTTACCAGAAAATACAATATGGAATCTGATTCCCCTTTTGTATACGTTCAACGAATCTGGACACAATCTAGATTCATTGAACGTGGACATTATGCTCACAAGATCGTCTATGCGTGTGACCCTGTAGGTTCACTTAACGTTGGCAGTGAATGAAAAATGTCCTAGACATTTATTCACAAAACATAAGCGGCCTCTAGCAAGACATTATGCTTACCCAAGTTAAGTAAATGTAATAATAACCTAGCATCAGATTTAATATTTAGTCCTTTTGTCACACGACATCCTAATTAAGTATAAGGCATAGACCAAGTCATCCTTATAAAACTTAATTAACCATTTACTTGATCACCAGGCAGACTGTTTCAACAAATAATCTTAATAACACCTTATTAGTACTTATTTGAGCATGGCCATGCATATTTTCCAGTCTTCCTTAACAAGGGGCCCATGGATATCTCTCTCTAAAAAGAGAGGGACAAATCCCTTTCACTATCTCCAATATTCAAGTCATGACAAGAAAATAAGCCAACCAATAGTCATAATGATCACGTAATTAAAAGTGATGTTTGACTATGTCAAAACATATTTTCTCCCCATGCAAGAAACATTAGAAACATTAGGTCAAAGGACACCAAATATAAAACTGAGAAGAAATACTTATAACTTAAACCCATGCAATATTTCTTCTTCACTTTGGGTCATGTCCAATATAATATTCTCAATATGTATTTATGAATTGATTTTATATCTCATTCATGATCAGTAAAACTTGACCATCAATCAACTTCACACTAGTTTACAAGATGTAATAAACTAGGGACAAATAAGAATAGTATTTTATTAGCTATAAGGGTTTTACTATCAAGTCACATACTTGATGACCAAGAGCATAAAATACAATTCAAAAATACATGCTTCATAAATCATAAATGTGAGTCAATTGGTCTTAGAACATATACTAACAAAGACTACATATTTATAGAGACTTGAGGGAGAAAATAGGAATTTTTCCCTCTCATATTTTCAGCTCAAAGGATGGATATAACCTATTATACTTTGATAAGATAATAGAGGTGTTTTAATTGCATTTGGAGTATTCTAGAGCACTAGTCAACACATTGTCAAAAATAGGATGCAATTTTTCAACTTGGGCAAAAGGGCTTCCAACCATCTACTAAGGTGAATTTTCAATTTCTAACTTATTGCAAAATTTTGGATATTGCCCCATAAAATCTTGAAAATCAAAATGTAAGCCCCATAAAGTCTTGGACATCAAAATTGACATCAAAATTTAAGCGTTGAAACTTCTCTTGCTCAATTTAATCCTTGTGACTATTTAGTTGTTTTGCATTGGCTCTTGTCACAACTCCTTGATCTTCTTGCATGTCTAACTGGTTCACATCAATAGGTTTACAAATAATTCTTTCAAACTAATATTTTTCCCATATAATTCATATAATTCTTATCCTCAACTACTAAATGCCTTTACAAATAGTTCTTTCAAGCTACTATTTTTCTCATGTAATTCTTATTCTCTCTGGTGATTCAGATTATATAAAGATGGTATACAGGGCTTTCTTTTTCTTTCAATGATTATGAGATCATAGCTCCTGCTAGAAAGATAACGATGAAAATTAAACTTGACAGAACTTTAAGATCACTACAAGAAAAACTACTTGTAGAGGTGTATAGAAACGCTCTAATAGGTAGGTTTTAGGGCGTTTAGTTATTAATGGTGTTTATTTAAACGTCACGTGTCTCAATGTCTTAATAGTTCTTTGACGCTTGTAAACACCTCAGTAGATATGCCTTTAAAAATATTATATTAAGGCGTTTATTAATGATGGCTTAAACACGTTTAATGACATTTTAACTATGCCTCCATACTTTTATATAATTTATGAATTTTTAAGTATATTGGTACACAAATACCCTTAAAAGTATTTTTAATTTTTTTCTTGGTAAATACCCTTAAAAGTCCATGTAAATGCCTTAAAAGTCTTTTTTTAGTTTTTTTGGCTAGGTAAATGTCCTTAAAAGTACACGTAAAGTCATTTATTTTTATCTAAAAAAGAGTATAAAGACATTTCTTCAACATATTATAAATATCTTTAAAAACTCATGCTTATCTATACTTGTATATTTAAATCTTGGAATTCAAATATAAATAGTATAACATAATATTTACTACTATATAACTAATTACTATAATAATATTTAAAGTTCATACACAATAATAATATGCTTCATATTCTTCGATTAAAAAGGCAAAGTCAAGTATTATAAAAAAATAAAAAAAGAAAAAAAGAAGAAAGTAATAAGAGTTTAGCAAAATAAATCCACCAAATTCATTGTTTGATACAAAAACTACGTGGAATCCCAATGTGCATGACTAGCAATTAAAGAAACATTCTTGAACCTCACATGAAGCCATATCATTATCTCGATCAAATATTCATTGCCATCCAACTCAAGAATGAAACCAAAAAATACTTTTACACTCAGTAGATATAAAGTTGATTTATTTAAAAACGATCAAAAGAATATAAATATTAAGAAGTATACCAATAAGTGGGACCATGCAATAGAAGTATACCAAAAAGGTTTGATACTGCAAACTTGTGGAATTAAGAGGAAAAGAAGTGTAATAAGAGAAAGAGAACTCTAAAAACGATTTACTACTTTATGAGGAACCTATACATCTATCTATATGCTAAAGACCATCCCACTGTTTTACACATGCCATATCATGAGTCTCTGCGATGTGGTTTAGAAAATATGGAGACTTATTTTTCAATGAATATCATTGAGGAAAATATTAACAAAAGTGACACATGAGAAAGCAAATTTTAGTAGTAGTAGAAAATCAAACACAGAACTAAGCCTTTTTCAGTTTGGTTTAATGAAACACCAACCTTGCTCAAGGTATAAGCCCAAGACCTAGCGAGTAACTTATGTATAGAAACTTCTTGAATTGCACATGAATCCATATCTTAAAATAGTCAAGCATTTATTGCCACCTTGTCAAAGAATGAAAATGAAATCACTTGCACTCATGGTAAATACAATGTTTTCTAATAGTTTTCAAACCATTAAAAGAAAATAACAATTAAGAAGTAGAGCATCCTCTAAAAATTTCATAAAGTAATATTGTGGGAGTTCAGGCATTTGTAACAAGTAAATAAACTGTATAAAAAGTCACATTTGATTAGAAAAGGTTGATGTGATGATGTTCACTCAAAAACGACCATAAAGTGGAGACCATTTATCACCTCTCATTCATAAAAAAAATGTGTGCGAAGTTAGAGAGAAAAACTCTCACTGTGTGAGAATGTGTGCGATTTCACACACATGACCGCATAGTGCTTCTGATCTGAGTGTTTTTCATCAATCGAGTTGCTCCATTGTGTTTTTTCACCTTTACAACAACTGATTTAAGGTTTGTGAGAATTGACTTTTTGTTCTATTTCGCGATTTGAGGAGAAATTTCACATTTTCAAAACCGGCTTCGCGAGGGAACTTCAGCGACTGTGCACGCCGGCAACAGCTGCGGCCTCTCCGGGATGGGGAAAAGGTTCCGTGGGTTAGAAGAAGTGTGGGTCTACTCTCGGACCCCATTTTCTGTTCTCAATCGGTGCCTGAAATTCAAATAGATGTGCTTCTTTAAGAGTCGGAACTTCACCATTGACTGTGAAATATTGCTTGCTGGGTTTTTAGTTGAAGGTGGAAGCTCATTGTCAGAAATTAACCAGTGCTGTTAAAACGGTCATCTTCTACGATTGAAGCTATCTGCTTTTTGGATATCATCGTTGCTGAAGAAAATCCGTCGTTCGTTTCTTGGTCTTTCAAAAAGTTGGCCGTCCGCTTCTTGCTGCTCCAAAATCGGTCGACCCATTCAACTGAACTCCGGGAAAGGTCTGACTAAGCTATTATGTGACTGAGTTTGACTGGGCTGTGACCCAACGGTGCTGAGTTGTAATTGTGATGTTCTTTTTGGAACCTTGTCGATTCCATTCTTATTGAAGTTGAAGTTTATTGCTCTCTGTAATTTAGCTTTAATTTCTTGTAATTGAACCTTGCCGGTTCATCTGTACTCTTCTGGGCTTGCTGCCCTTGTACTGTGCTGCTGTGGCTATCTTGTTGCTGTTACTTGTTATTTTGCTAGACAATATTACTTGGCTGCTGGGGTTTTCTGGGTTTGTCTACTGCTGGAAGAGCCGTTCTAGGTGTATTTAGTCTAACTGTGAAAGACATTGCTGGGTGGGTTCTTACTACTTTCGGTCTTGCATTTCTAGACTATGTTGGATCTGCTGGCTTGGTTTTCTGGACTGCTACTCTACCTGGGTGAACCGTGGGAAAAAAGAAGTTTATCAAGTTGGCTGAGCACTTCAAAATCCATGAGGAACAGATAGATGTTGAGGAAACTGAAAGTGAGGAGGATGTTGGTGATAATTCGTTGTACCGGAAACCTCTCAATCAGTGTAAAAAACACTTTGGGTGGAATAAACACCTTCACCTTCCAAGACTGTAACAGATGATGGTGTAGGAGGAAAAGCCGAAACAATCCTTTGGCTCATTGCTTCAAGACAACAGAAATCCTAGCAGGGGGATGTCACTTTAAAAAGTAGAAGACCACGATGATGTGGTGGATATGGAGACGGATGAGGTAAGTGATTTGGTGGCTACTATGGGTTATGCTCTTGTTAGTTATGTTGCTGGAGGGTTTCCAAGTTGGACGCCATAGCAAAACTGAGAAACACATGGAAAACTCCTCATAAGTTCCACATACATAGAACGGGTTGGCTAGTCTTCAAGTTTGATAGTGAAGTGGACAGGCAGAAAATCTTGGATGGGGGTCACATGATCTATGGAAGGCTACTTGTCTTAAAGAATATGCCGCCATTATTCGAGTTCGGTGCTTGTATAAACACTATGCTGCCGGTTTGGGTGACTCTACCGGGGTTACCGATTGATTTATGGAATGAAAGGGTTTTGGCCAAGATATGCTCAAAATAGGAGAACCGATGTGTGCGGATGCAATGACTGCAAGAATGTAAAGGATTTCCTATGCAAGAGTCCTAGCGAAAGTGGACATAGCTAAAGAATTGATAACAGAGGTAACTATAAAGCTGTCCCAATGGGAAATGAGATCACAATATGTGTTATATGAGAACCTACCAAAATTTTGTTCCTTATGCCATGTAATTGGACACTCCTAGGAGATGTGCAAGAAGAAGGAAACAGCCCATGTACAGGGGAAAGAGAAATAGATTGCTAGCCCTCAAACAAGTAACAACTTGAAGGCAGAGGGAGGAAATAAGATAGAGAACAATCCGACTGTACCTGAACAATGGCAAGGCAACAAAGGAGCTACTGATTCAGGGTCTGAATCAATCCCTGATTTAGGCGGTAACCAAAAACAAAATGGGAGCAACAAAATCTGGACAAGAGGAAAGATAATTGTGAGCAGGCAGACAACATAATCACAAATCCTAGACCGAATCAGAGCCAACTCAACAAGAATGATAGTGGACAAGGCCAAGAAATGTAAGAGACTACACAGGCTGGTGGAAAATCTCCAGCTGGGAAATATTCAGAGGAGGTTCAAAAGGGGGACAAAGGGGTAATCAAGTGTAGTATACCAATTCCAGTTGATAAAGGACCGACAAGATTCTATCCAAAGATAAGGGAAAGATGGCAATGGGTAAGGATGAACAAGCATTGTTGGAGAGGAGGAAGGGATAATCACTTCACATCTCTTCAAAATGAAGATAGGATGGTGGAATATTAGAGGGTTTGCAAAAGCCCTTAAACATATAGAGGTGTATAGATTTTTGAAGGCGAAAAATATTGTTGTTTTTGGTCTGTTAGAGAATAAATTAGAAGAAGGTAAACTTTTTGATATAATGGCATGGAAATTCAAAGAATGGAAGGTGTCACATAACTTTGGCGAGCATGGAGCAGGCAGAATTGTTATTCTTTGGAAACCCCTACTTGTCTCGGTACATGTACAGGAGGCAACTCAACAAACAATCCAAACATCAGTCACTTGTATGATCTCACGCAAGACCTTTTGGGTTTCTTTTGTGTATGGATTGCATTCCATTGCGGGAAGAAGACCTTTATGGGACTCACTAATCCGGTTTGGCACAAGCATAAACCTACCATGGCTTGTAGTTGGTGACTTTGACATTGTACTCAAAGATAGGCTCCGGCAGACGCAGGTTTCTTCATATGAGGTCTGGGACTTCCTAAACTGCTGTGTAGACTTAGGATTGACTGATGTTAACTACTCGGGCTCCCACTACACCAGGTCAAATGGGTACACTTGGTCCAAGATAGACAAAGCAATGTGTAACCAGCAATGGCTTCTAAATGGGCTACATGCTAGGGAAGAATTCCTTGCGCCGGGTTGTATTTCTCACCACTTACCGAGAGTAGACACCCTTTTTGATACACCTAATAGGCCTAGAACTTGCTTTATGTTTTTTAACATGTGGGCGGACCATGACAGATTCCAGTCTTGTGAAAAACGGTTGGAATGTACAGATTTTGTGGGCATGTCAATATAGACTATGCAGGAAGCTTAAACTCTAAAAGGGCCCTTTGAAAGACTTGAACAGGAAGGATTTTGCACATATATCTTCTAGAGCTGAAGCAGCAAGGAAGGAATTGAAGCAGCAACAAAATCTTCTTCATGATAACCCGATGGACCATCTTCTCCAGGAGTCGGTTAAACAACTGCAGCAAAAGGCATTGTTTCATATAGAAGCTGAGATGAAATTATGTGCACAAAAGCTCAAATATGATTTTTTGATAAACGGAGATAAAGCGACTAAGCTGTTTCACTCCTTGATTAAAAGGAATGCTAAGAAAAATTTCATTGCTTCCATCACTAGAGAAGACGGCTCCCTTACAAATTCAATGAAGTACGTGAAGAATACCTAAAGTTTTATGTGGGACTGGTGGGTACAAAACAGGAGACACACGAGTTTGATAAGATGGTTATGCCAAAACAAGCTGACTTTTTGGTGGCTGACTTCTCTAAAAAGGAAATCAAACCTACCTTGTTTAACATTGGAAATGAAAAATCATCGGGCCCGGACAGTTATACCTCTTATTTATTTAAAAAAGCTTGGAACATTGTATAAGATGATTTGTGTGATGCAATTCAAGAATTTTTCACTTTTGGAAAGCTGCTCAAACAAGCCCACCATTGTGTTATCTCATTAATTCCAAAGAATGAACAGGGTACTTCAGTCGGGGATTTTACACCTATCTCATGCTGCAATATATTCTACAAAGTTATCACTAAATTACTGGCTGACAGAATGGGTAGCATCTCGCTTGCATTAATTGACAAGGCACAATCGGCTTTTGTTAAAGGTAGAAGTATGTTAGAGAACTTCCATTTGGCACAAGAAATTTTGAGGGGGTATATTTGGCACAAGAAATTTTGAGGGGGTATAAAAGAAAGAGAACTTCACCGAAATACACATTGAAGATAGACATCCGGAGGTGTATGACACCATTTCATAGATCTTTTTGGAGAAGGTGCTCTCAACTCGACTTTCCCACTATTTTTATTGAATGAATCATGGCTTGTGTATCTTCACCATCTTATTCACTTAAAGTCAATGGTGAAATTATTGGATTCTTCAAAGGTGAAACAGGTTTGAGATAAGGGGACCCTATTTCCCCTTTTTCTATTTGTGATATGTATGGAGTACTTATCTAGATGCTTGAACAATGCTGCAAGGAAGCATAGGTTTAATTTCCATGCCAAATGTGTGAAACTCAAGTTATCTTTTGCGGATGACCTAATGATCTTTGCTAGGGGTGATTTTCTCTCAATCAAGATTGTGTGTGAAGTATTACAAGGGATTGGTGAAGCCTTGGGACTACAGGCTGATTCCCTCAAATCCAGCATATTCTTGCAGGGGTGGAGGAATATGAGAGAAGCATAATTTTTTACCATACAGGGTTCACCATATGCAGCATGCCTTTTAGATATCTTGGCATTCTTTTATCCAATGAATACCTGAAGATTGTTGATTATAGCCCTCTTTTGGATAAGGTGGTAAGGAGTACTTGCATGGTCAGGCCTCAATCTCTTATATGCCAGTAGAATTGAAGTTATTTGTTCAATAGTGCAAGGTATTGAAAGCTTTTGGTTGGGAGTTCTACCCATCTCTGCAGCAGTACTTGGCAAGCTAACGAGCCTATGCCGACAGTTTGTGGGGCAGCCGCTATGCCAAAGTGGCTTGGAGCATAATGTGTCTAAGTAAAGTGCAAGGAGGCCTTGGATTGAGGGACAATAGAAGATGGAATGATGCTCTACTTGCTAAAACTCTTTAGAATATACACCTGAAAAATGATACTTTGTGGTGCAAATGGGTACGTCATTTCTATATTAAAACTGGCACTATATGGACTGTCTTGGTAAAGAAAGATTTCCCACTCTTATTCGAACAGTTGCTTTCTATTTGGGATAAGATGGTAGAGACTCTAGACTCAATCGATGCAGCTATGGAAGGATATCATCCTTTATCTTTCCATCATGTTCCCACTCTCCATATTTTCAGTTAAAAACAAACTCACGTTAGCACATTTATACAAGAATCTAAGCGTATGTTGTTTGGAGAGGGGAAGTTTGAGGCACATGCTATGCCAAGTTAGATTGCTGTATACCTAGCTTAAAACAAAGTAGATAGCACATTTATACAAGAATCTAAGCGTATGTTGTTTGGAGAGGGGAAGTTTGAGGCACATGCTATGCCAAGTTAGATTGCTGTATACCTAGCTTAAAACAAAGTAGATCTTGATTAATAGCATAAATGATCTGTTAACAGAGAGAGAGAGCTACAAAACATATCTGATACTGCATATTCAAAAAAGTTTAAATGAGATGAATCAGGGCAACCAATATTAGCATATAGCACAATCTTGCAATGATTAAGAATGTTTTTGTATTATTAAGGAAAAGGAATGAGTGAACAAGCAATTTAGAACCATAAATTTAAACTTACATTGATTGATTTTCTGAAATTTCTTGGATCATCAGGATCTTCAAATGGATATGCACCAACTAGCATCACATACAATGTAACAGTAAATGACCAAACATCTGCAATCTTCATACCCTGTGGATCCCACGTCATATTATTTATGCTTTTCTAATGAAAATGGCCAGTATATCCGGAAAGTTGGATGTCAATCGCACTCGGATAATATTTTATGAGCTATTAAAATAGTGAGTCACTATTTTCCTAAGCAGAATTTGTTCGGAAAAAGAAGCATATGACCAAAAAAGAAGCATACATATAGCACGTGATATTTCTATAAAACATAGGTACCGTAATAAAAGTGGACGAACTATTTCTTCACAAAAATACTTTAAAAATGGTAATAAAACCACTTTGGCAGCACATAGAACGTTTGATTACCATATTGGTAAAAGAAATTAGGAATCTAAATGGGATTGATCCTAAACTTTGAGGACTGTATTCACTGATTTTTCCAAAAAAAATATAGTAACAATTATTACCTTGCCATCATATTTTTTCCTTGAGAAGACTTGGGGTGCAATGTAAATAGGTGGTTCTACAGTTGATTTTAGCTGGGAATGAAACACAGATGACGAAAAATAAATGAGAATTATCGTTAGTATATCGATTAATTCGATGATTGTTTTGATATAACCTAAAGTTTGAGAAAAGCAAGGAAAAGATGATACTATTTACTTTAGAATAGCCAAGGTCACATTTACCTATGGCAAATTTGCTGCATCTACCGTGTAAGTCCCAACAGAGCCTAAGAGGGAGCGTCAATTGGACTAATTAAAATTTAAAGGAAATAAAACTTTTGCTGTAAAAACTCTGAAAGGCTAGATTGACAGAACTATTTAAGTTTTTTACATAAAGTTAAATTATCAGCAACCTAATTCTCATATCAGCCAAGCCTCACTGTAGAGATATTAGCAGAAATACAATAAGAAAGAAGGCATAAATGTAAAAGACAAAAGATTTTATAGTGATTTGGTTACGTACCCACATCCACTTTTTCCAAGATCACAATCTTGAAGATTCCAGTAAAACAAAGTTATCTCGATCAGGGTGAGATAAACCCTTACAAAATCACTAGTTTTCTACTAGACAACAACTAATATAGTATACTTATCCCAAAGGAAACCAAACTACAAGTTTTTACTGGTTCTTGTAAAACCACTTTCACGTTTTTACAAAAGAACTTGATGTAACCTGAATAGAATAAAGATAAGAAAACTAAACTGAATACATATCATATGCTTCTTGCTCAAAAGCTCCTATGTCGGTGCAGTCTTGCTGCAACTATTACTGTTCTTCAGGATAATAATATTCTGTCTAATGTGCACCCCTCTCCTTTGCTTTCATCTCTTTTATAGACCACCTCTCGAGTCTAGGAGGCCTATCTTTCTTTCTTGCTTCCTACGAAACAGCTCACACCAAAAAATATAGCACCACTTCTAAATATGAATAAAATCAACAAACTGTTAGCAGCAATGTGTTGTGTTCAAAAAAGGAAAAAGATGGCAACTAGAAAATTGGACCACAAGGATAAAGTATAAGCAATTAATTCTTGAAGTATAATACCATTCCTTATTCTCTTGCAATGTGCAAATCGGACAACGTACTGCAGTGCACGTTCATAAAGCAAATCTTTTTGGTCCCCACTAGTTCTAATAATACAGTACTTTTCTGCTGTTCTAATGATCTTAAAGTCATTAGCTCAAGACTCCCAAATATAATAATAACTCAAATGTCTTGAGAAAAAACTAAGAGTGAACTAAGAACAAACAAGTTAATCAGCAAAACGAAATATACAAACAATCCCTTGAGCAAACACACCATATTAATTAGGCTTAATTAGTTTTCTTCTTTTTTCTTTCATTTTCTAATTGATCCAAATTCAGGAACTATCCTCCTCGCCTGACACAATCTGACTTGAAAAGTCCAGCCCCTTTTTCAATATCCAAAATTTGACAAGTTCAATAGAATGTCTAAATAGAAAAACTTTGAAAGGCAAAATAGCTTAAATGAATCGATGCAAAGAACTTTGAACTATATTCTATCAAGTTAGGTTCTCTTTTGTGCTATACATATCGATTTTTTCATTTAAAAGGTAAAGGAGAAATTGATAAAAAGTGAAATACTTGGGAAGAAACCAGTTGTTAAATTACAAAAAATAGGAAGCAAGATATAGACTTTGCGTTCACATCAGAGAACATAGCTCTAATTTTTTTAAATAATGATTCAAGTGAATTTTATAACCGGAAAGACAATAGAATCTCATGTATCCTACATAAACCAAACTCAAAATAAAGAAATCCACCAATATCAAACCCACAATAAGCAGTCAGTCGAAAATCCTCAAAATATCTAGTAAAGCCAGAAACTTTTCAAGAATAATCTACTGATCGAGGAGATATAGAGACTTAAACTAACCTCAAAATAAAGAAATCCACATGTAATCAAACCCACCACAATAATCAACCAGTAAAAAATTCTCAAACTTTGTACTACAAACGTTTTCAGGAATAATCTGCATATCGAGGACATATTAAGAGTGTCGGCGCGGTTGAAAAACAAAGAATTCCAGCGCTGAAATTTCTCGTAGAAAGCTGAATATAAAGAACAAACCCACAATAATCATCCTCAAAAAACCTAGTAAAACTCGGAATTTGTTTAGCAAAATATGGGTACAGGGGAGAGATAGAAAGAGAGCGTCAGTGAAATTCCTCAATACCTTAGTGTCAGAGCTGTGGTAACTTAGCATCAGCAGATACGACGAAGAGAAAAATCCGGAAAGGAAATTCGGGAATGGCTCAAAGAGAAAGGTGAGTGTCTACCCGTGAAATTACTCTGGGCGCCGAACAGGGCGCGGAACAGAGGAATCTGGCCTGAGAAGAGGGAAACCGGCCAGAGGTGGACTATGAGGCACGGAGAAAGTTGGTGGCCCGACAGCAATCTTTAGATGGAGACCTTAGGGCTTTCCACTCTCAGGAATGAGAGTATACCCTCTGTTAATTCTCTCCCCAACTTAGGAAAAAAAAAGAAAGAAAACTGGCGGGCAAATTTTCCAGCATCGCGTTTTAGACCCTACAGGTTTTAGGGGCATTTATGTAATTTCCAGGTGTTTATAAATGTCAGGATAAGGGTTGTTCAAGACATAAAAGAAAATGTAGAAAGGGATCTATATTGAAGCATTGTTTTCTAAATGCTTTAAAAGAGTTTTCTAAATGCTTTAAAAGATATGTCACTATAGATACTTTTTGTTGTAATGAATATTCTTACAGAAAGTAATGTGTACAATTGCAACGATACAACTTGACCGTCTCATATATGCATCGTAATCTTCATGACCTGCATTGAACACACTCATTATTACACTAGACCTTGTACTTTATCTCTAGGCTAGAGGGCTTGTTGAATTTACTGAAGAAGACGTTTACAATCTCATGTGCTGAAGTTTGTGAAAAAAAAGTTATTCCTCATGGAGATATATCTAAGTTATATGATTGAGACCTCTTTTAATTGATAAAATTTCAACCTCCTATTTATGGAATGTCGATTAGCTAAGTACGTTAAATGATTATACTTTGTTTGTTGATTAACAACATCCATCATTGAATGATAATATTTCGGATCACGTGCATTTTATTGTTTGTATATTCTTGGTAACCAATACCAGATAACACTTAGATAGTTCTATTTTTAAAGCCAAAATAAAAATGGAAAGAGTTTTATTTTTTCCAGAAACCTTCCTTGGTGAACTAATCCTCCTTGCTGTATGTAAATTCTTTGAAAAGACGTTTATTTATTTGCTGGAAGGGACATAGAAAATCAGATGAAGGGTATGTTAAAAATAAACAAGATTTGAGTTGAGGAACTTCTTCACCAAAATAATGGGATTAGACAGAAGCGAAATGAATTTGATTGTTACTTAAATTAGTGTCGGAGGGTTAGATAATGATGTGTAGCTCACCCCTTTCATGTTTTGGAGATGTGTTAGAGGTAAGAATAGGAGAAGAATCTTGGGTTGATAAGTTCTTGGGTAAAATTTTGTTAAATCATTTGTTTCGATGACGACTTCAAGGATATTTTAGTTATTTAATTGTTTCAGAGAGATTTTAAGTTATGGCATACAGTGTTCTAAGGTTTGGTTAGGTTGAGCATTAATTGTCAGACTTTATATATGAGGTTTCGGGATTAGGTCATATACTTTTGAGGTTCAGTATCTTTGGGGTTTTTCCTAGGGGATGCTGTCGAGTCACATGTCCAGATTTGGAGTGTGACAAGAACCCGTCAGAGAATAAGTAAATTCTACAATTTTCGGTAAGCTAATCTCCAAAAGCTTGTGGATACAATCTCATGAAACATACGTAAACATATGCATAAAAGAATCAAGGTAAAAAGTTACCATATGCTTGATGATTTTGTGCTTACTATACTATTAAAATTACATTTTAGGCAAGCTTACCTATTGGTGTAATATGGCAAGGAAAATTCCCAAATTTTCGAACTCAGAGACGTCCAATCACTAGTACTAATTATAACTCTACTGTTTAATTAATAAGAATTTTTGAAAAAAAGTTTTAAAAATAAAGAAAACAATTAATAACTACGAAAGCAATTAAAGGTTTTAAAATCAAGTTTAGAAAAAGGTGTTCGAATGGTAGAATCTCCTATAGAACCTTTAGCTAGTTTTTTTAAAAAAAATCATTGTAATTAATTATTAAAACTCGTTGTTTGGATCTCATTCAAATATCAGAAAATCCATATCTCTAGGCAAGATCCTCCTATTCACTTAACCATTTAGAGAAGAATCGTTTCTCTTCCTAACCTTATCATGAACGAATTATAGATTAGAGTGATTTTAATGAACGAATTATCCGGATCCGGAAAGTTAGGATTTTCCAACAACTTTCCCATCTTTGTGTTTTCTTCTCTATTTTGCATCATTTTCGCTCCAAAGGCCTTTATTTCACTCTGTTTTCAACATATCTTCATTCCAAAGGTACCTATGACAATAAGAGAAGAAATAGGGCTCAATCAGTCCATTTTATAAGCAATTAAACTAAAAAATTGATGAAAACAATGACACTCAAAAGGGTAAAAATAGACATCAAACTCCCCCACACATAAGCTTTGGTCATCCTCGAGCAAATGCAAAAAGAAGCAAAGATAAAAACTACTACACAAACAAACTCAAGCCACTTTCATAGGTCTCACAATTGCACTTAACACATGCAACAAGCCCTTTAAACCCCTAAGTTACTCAACGAGGACGAGTAAGGTCTCATGAGGGTTTGTAGATGAGATACCCACAAAGTTACGAAAACAAAGCCATAATGAAACAAAGCTAAACTTACAATTTTACAAAGGACAAAGCCAACAAAAAGAGATAATGCATCGCCACTTTCAAACATAGACAAACTACACAACTGCCAAAATGTGTCAAAGCACAATTCATAAGTCAACCAACACATCCAACATTTTGTTTTAGCACGTATGAATCAATGGTGTGTATGTATGTATACTCTTGTCTAGTTTCAACAAATGAGAAGAAAATGTCAGTAATTGACAGCATGATATACCTTACAAGGCTATAGACTAAAGACTTAATTTTCCAACACCCTTCCACTCTAAAGTAGGATTTTCAAGCTTGTAACGTTAGGCTATGGGACATAATTGTGGTTATCAAACGAAGGTAAAGGGAAAACAAAAGAATGAGAATACGAGCTAATGCAACAAAAAGGAAAATAAACTCGAGTTAACTATAACCTTTAAGCCGTTTTCACTCAAATTCTCACGAAAAATACTTTACCTCACAAATCCCATTAAAACTTTCCACTCTCATCATCAATCATTAAAACTCAAAGGAAGTATATATATGAGAAAAGAGGGATATAAACATATTTAAGAGAGATAAAGGGCTTATAATTTTTCTTTGATGAATTCATTCTTTCTCTCTCTTTTTCTTTCTTTCTTTTCATTCTTTCCTTTCTTTTTCTCTTTTCAGTATTTTTTCATCGTCCCAATTTTTCTTTCTTTAAAAAACTAATTAAATAAACACAAGCTTTTTCTCTCACCAAGGAGTTTTTCAATACTTTTCTTTGTATAAAAACTCACTTCTTTGTTTATTTTCTCGTTTGATTGCTTTCTCACAGAAATTTTCTAAAATACCCTTTCTTTCATATTTTTCTTTTCTCACTCTTTTTCACCCACACTTATCTACGATGCTCACACAAACAGACTCAAAATTATAGAATCATCAACTCATCTATTGACGGTTTTATATTTAAATGTCATTTTAAAGACAAAAAAAAAGAAGGGAAAGAATCCTTTAGGTGTGAAACTCAAAAAGGGTACTAGGGATTAAATGCTAAATGAACAGGAAAGAAAGGCTCAAACGAATCAAAGAAGGCCTAAGACCATCATCTCCGGGATCAACCTAAACTACACTATTCGTTTCAATTGGGAGGAAGTCAAGTTCTAGACTAATGCTCAAAAGTAAATCACCCAGACAATTTCTCAAGATTTTCAAAGCATTCGCATACCTCACAAACAAAAGTATTGTGCAAAAATACCATCAATTCATAAGCCATAAACAAAAGAAGGATAAAAAGTAAACCAAGGAATATCCCTATTCAAAGTTTTCAACAAGTTAATGCAGGTCTTTTCTATGCCTTTCAGATACAATAAGAAGAAGGAAACTTTTTTTGATTTTTCTTTTATATTGACAACAATAACTTACAAGAAAATAGCTTTAATGGAAGAAACAAAATATTTTTTGAGAATTTTAAAAAATTTTCCATGTTTTTAGGGTTTTTTGAATTTATCAATATTTTTTACTTTTTTTTTTCGTAAAAACGAACAATAAAACAACTAAGCAAATAAGCACAAAGGAAACTGGTTAAAAATTTAAGGAAAATAAAAAACTAAACACCCTCTCCCCACATACGCACACACTCTTAAAACCTCAATTTCCTTAATGTGGGGGTAAACAATACTATACGAAGAGAATAAAAACAAAAACATAAAGGCAAAGTGACAAACAATGAAACTAACAAAAATAACTAAAAGAAAAAGAAAAGATAAGAACGGGAAATAAAGTGAGTAGGGATAAGAGAACCCCCTACATGGTCGATCCGCCCTTTCCCCCTCTACCTCTACTTATGCCTTCTTTCGAAAAGATACGCCCATAGATTCGTTCCATCATGAATTCTTGGCAATGGCTTGGATATCGGCCAAAGCATCTGAATGTAAGGTTTGCATGATTTTCATCTCCTCGAGAGAAGCTTGGAACGTGGCATACTCCTCGTCCTCCTTATTATTTATTGTCTTCGGCCTCATAATGCACCTCTTCGTCCACTGCCTTTACGGGGTGTCATGTAGGTCTTGCACTTTCAAATCAAAATGTTTCCCTCTCACCCCTTTTCGCACATTTCTCAGCAATGCTCAATCAATTATTCTCTTACTCATAATTCTCGAAACCTCTTTGAGAACTGTTAAGGCTAGATACGATGTTCAGGCATCCGTATTCACTTACTCCTCACCTGAAAAATCTACATTGAAATGGCAAAAAATGTTTGTGAGAAGCAAGGGATAACTAAAGATGCAATTAGCTTTTTTAGTGCTAACTGTATCTCTCATTCATCGAATAATAACAGATGCCAAGGAAAGAGGAGCAATCGAGAGCATTTTATTCGTAATATATATGTGTATATATCAACAAATCGTAACTCATTCACTAGGGGCTATATTCGTACCAATAAGGATAGAAACAGTCTTCAACCTAGGTGTCAAGTCTTTTGAGTGCTAGATAGTTAGGGAATTTCCAAAGTTAGGACAATTATGGATGCCTACCCTCCCACACACAGAAGCATGGTTCTGCTCTGTGCCCCCGAAGTTGATTCTAGATGGGGACCCAAAAGTAATGTTCGGGCCCTCATTGGGAATAGAAGCAATCTGAGATAAGAAGGCCAAATCAAAACTAATAAGGAAACCTTTGACTGTGGTTTGTACTATAAGGACATCTTTGTTGGTTTCCTGGGCCATATTAGTGTAGAATTCTTTGACCAATGAGAGGTAGTAGGCACCACTTCTCCTAATCATGTGTTGCCACCCCATGGCTTGAAAACGGTCGGATATATGTAGCTAACTATCGAAAAAGGATTCAACCGTTTGTTCAGTGACTAACTTATTACCCCCTCTCCCCCCTTTCGTTTATTGTACCAAGCTAGGGAAATTCTTTTTGTGACTCTTTTAGGGAAGGGTAGAATAGAGAGTACAACCTCGAGTAACACAGGGTCCACTACTCTAGCTCATTTAGAAAAGAGGTGGAGGTTCTACGAGGCATGGTGAAGAATGGATAGAACCTATGTATGATACAGATCTTAATCTCAAAGAACCTGTGAAACCTTCAAAAGATTGAAGTCGAGGACTAAAGAAGGATGAGAGGTCATCAAACGTTGTACGAGTCAGTAAGAATGATGAGGGATCATGACCATGGATATGGAAGAATGTTTGGAAGTTTAAAATCCAAGAGATGGAGCTACAAGATCGGTTGAAATGAAGGCAATAAAGGTAAATTGGAATTTCTGGACTCGTTTTGGAAAAGCTTAATTATGAGGGATTTAAAGACTTAAAATTAACAAGTGACCTTTATGAAGATTTTGGAAGATGTCTTGAGTTTTTTTAAATAGTATTGCTCATTTCTACATGAGTTCCTTTGTATATCCTATGACTAGTATTCAATTGGACTTTCTACCTTCGATTCTCAAGTTGACACATTTCGGTAAAACAGCCATAACTAGAGTAATAGGAGTGAAATTCAGGTGATTAAAGTTTCATTAGAAAGATAAGACCAAGATCTACAACTTCGATGTAGACCTCATGAGCTAATTCGGAAGTTTGAACTCCCAGAAATTCGCCGAATTCGGAAGGATGCTTTTCTAGTCAAAACAGGAATTATTTTTAATTTTTGACCACTTTCTGTCTATTTTTAGGTTGTTGAATTCACAAGACTTGTAATTTACTTTTCTGATGTCTAATTCGTTCTTTTAAACACATTCTAATCACTAGGGTTAGGATGTAGCTAGGGTTTTCCTTTAAATACCTCATTGTGCCTCATTTTTAAATAGATTTTGATGAAATGATAATTTGAATAGAGAGGATTCTCTTTAGTGTTCTAAGGTTCTTCAACCTTCTTTAGCTATGTGCGCTAAGGGTTCTCTTCCTTAGTGGGTGCTCAATTGATGTTCAAAGATTGAATATCTATGAAATCTAATTGATCACTTAAATTCCTTTTCTATGATATTTACAATCTTGAATTTGTATAGATTTGGTCTTCTCTACACAAGCTAACTAGGTGTTGGGTTTAATATACCCAATGTTGAATTAGATTATTGGGGAAAGATTAATTTTATGAGTTCAAGAGGTCTTAGCTTTAATATACCTATGGTTGCTTAAGGATGAAAGTAGTTAAGTCCTTCTTAGAGGCGAAGGTCCTTGGGGTTGATTTGAATAATTGATCCACTTTAGATCCAATTCAATATCATTTTGTGTCGGAAATACATTTAAGTAAGCTCAATTGTGTTTTGATTGCTGCAAAAATTTTAAAAAAAAGTACATGATGATCAAAAGCAAAATCCATGAAGATCATGCAAAATTCGTACAAAAACATCAAGCCAGAAAACTCGAACGAAAAAGAATGTCAAGTGCAAATTTGTTAGCAAAATTTGTGATGGATCTAATTTCCTGTGAGTTGGGGATCATTTGAAACAAGTTTCACTCAATTTGGAGTTGATTTGGCTGTTCAAATAAAAACTTCCGATCTGTCCAAAATGTTCTGTTGTTGAGAAATTGCTGCTTAATCTAATCATGTCTCATGCTTTACTGGTTCAAATTGGATGAAATTTGTTCTTAATCTCATCCTAATCGATTTTTGCTTCTATCTAAACTCATTCCACTCAACTTAAAGTTAATTTACTTGATCAATTCAATTGAAAACTGAAAGGTGTTTTGAGATCTCAGTTTCAGAAAACAATGTGTACATTAATTCGAGCATATCTTGCGTTATAATATTCCAATGAAAATTCAATTCGTTCTCATTTTCATTTCATCTGTACGACCTGTGGTTCTTTCTAAATTGATTTTACTCGATTTGGAATTATACTTGTTGAGATATCTTGTTTTTAGTCACAGTCTGTCATTATCCCCTATTTTCTAGAAAATTATTTTCTAGTACTCTTTATTACTTTGGATTAGCTCAATTTTTCTTTGAATTGTCTAGAATTTTATTTCTAATTTCTTCTTTGTGTGTTCTTAATCTTTGATGATGATCAATGATGTTTATTGGCTCATTTTCCATAGATAAAATTTTTGAAACTCTTTACGCTACAAGTGATTGATAGAATTACTTTTTGAACTCTTTATTTCCAACTAAGTGCATTGACAATGATACTTGCTTTGGGTTGGTTCTCTTTGTTGATTTGGTAAAGGAGTTTAAAGGATCTAAAGGACCTTGTGAGTTGAGAGTTCGAAAAAAGGCAAGAGTGAGCTTATTAACACAAAAGTCATAAAGAGAGTTATATACGAGTGAACAGAGTGATCATCCAAAAAGAATAAATACTAAGGGTCCATTTGGATAAGATATCAAAATGAAAATGGTTGATATTTTTTCTCAATTTTCATTAAAAGTAAATTTATGTGAGAGAAGATGTAGGGTAAGTGTGGGGTCCAATGCAGAAAAACAAATAGAATTAGGTTTTTAAATCTAATCCAAATTCAACCTAAGAGAGTGATGGGAGGTCCTTGTTTTGTTTTCTAATCTTCTTGTACTGGTATAAACACGAAATAAATGGAGTATAATTCGTCTAATCCATCACAAAAAAGGGTAGAAGCAAAGAGCAAACAAGGGGATCTTCATAACAAGTTAGCAAAGGATAAGCATAATTTCTATCATGGTGGTGGCAATGGAGTCAATGCTTATGTTGGAAACAAACATGGAAGTGGAAACTTCACCCCTAAAAGACATAATGGAGTTGGTAACTTCTCTTCTTATGCTAAATCTTATGAACATACTCCTTATAATGATTATGGAGGTTATGAAAGTGTTAATGCTAAACATGTTGAGCATAGTCCTAATGATTGTTATAAAGGATCTCATGATAGTTATGACTTTACTTTGAGATATTGTATAGTGAAAATGTCTATGAGAGGGAAAATCAAAGTGAGCATGTTGTCCATACCAAATGCAAAGTGCAAGATAAACTTGATAATCTTGTTGTGGATGGTGTTAGTTATGTTGATGTGGCTAGTACTTACCCTGTTGAAAAGTTAAATTTGCCTCTTCTTGAATATCCGAGTCCTTACATACGCCATTGGTCAAATGATTGTACTGAGATCAAAGTTACCAAGTAAGTGTGGGTGTCTTCGATGGGATCTTATAAAGATGATACGTTATGTGATGTAGCACCCCTGCAAGCAGATCATTTGTTGTTTGGAAGCCCATGGATATATGATAGGAAAGCTGTATACAATGGGGACAAGAATACTTTCAACTTCACCAAGGATGGCAAGAGATTCACTCTCAATTCTTTGGCACCTCATCAAGTTTATGAAGAGAAAAAGAAGTTGAGAGAAAGGGTAAGAATGTTTGAGCATGAGAAAAAGGGAAAGAGCTTCATGTTAGTATATGCCCTAAGGCCAATTGACTCACATTTATGATTTATGAAGCATGTATTTTTGAATTGTATTTTATGCTCTTGGTCATCAAGTATGTGACTTGATAGTAAAACCCTTATTGCTAATAAAATACTATTCTTATTTGTCCCTAGTATATTACATCTTGTGAACTAGTGTGAAGTTGATTGATGGTCAAGTTTTATTGATCATGAATATGAGATATAAAATCAATTCATAAATACATATTGAGAATATTGTATTGGACATGACCCAAAGTGAAGAAGAAATATTGCATGGGTTTAAGTTATAAGTATTTCTTCTCAGTTTTATATTTGGTGTCCTTCGACCTAATGTTTCTAATGTTTCTTGCATGGGGAGAAAAATATGTTTTGACATAGTCAAACATCACTTTTAATTAGGTGATCATTATGATTATTGGTTGGCTTATTTTCTCGTCATGGCTTGAATATTGGAGATAGTGAAAGGGATTTGTCCCTCTCTTTTTAGAGAGAGATATCCATGGGCCCCTTGATAAGGAAGACTGGAAAATATGCATGGCCATGCTCAAATAAGTATTAATAAGGTGTTATTAATATTATTTGTTGGAACGATCTGCTCGGTGATCAAGTAAATGGTTAATTAAGTTTTATAAGGATGACTTGATCCATGCCTTATACTTAATTAGGATATTGTGTGACAAAAGGACTAAATATTAAATCTGATGCTAGGTTATTATTACATTTACTTAACTTGGGTAAGCATAATGTCTTGCTAGAGGCCGCTTATGTTTTCTGAATAAATGTCTAGGACATTTTTCATTCACTGCCAACGTTAAGTGAACCTATAGGGTCACACGCATAGACGATCTTGTGAGCATAATGTCCACGTTCAATGTATCTAGATTGTGTCCAGATTCGTTGAACGTATACAAAAGGGGAATCAGATTCCATATTGTATTTTCCGGTAGGTTAATAAGTAATTAATTTTATTTAATAGAATAAATGAAATTAATTACTTAATATTACTCATCCAACCGTTGGATGATTATAGGAATAGACGGACGAGATTAAACTGTCATTAGATGACAGTTAGGGTTTTGATATTGACAGCTATAAAAGGTTATGTTAACCTTTTCTTGGTGGCCGTCCTTTATCTGAATAAAGAAAAACAAAACCCTAAACCCTAGAACGGCGATATAGTATCTCGTCTCCTCTCTCCAAAATACGACCGATTACCAGATAGTCAGGATCAGTTCTGAACAGTTTTCAGAACACAGAAGGGGCTAGCATCCCGATCGCTTGCAGAGGAGTTCGTCGCGTGGATACCAGTAGAGGGCAAAGCGTACAAAGCAGCGCTTCCACAACGAACTAGTAAAACATTGGGGTAATTTCTATCCAATCGATTTTTCTAGTATGTGCAGATCCTGTTGATGGATTTCCGTAGTTTTATTTTACTTTGTTTTTGCCTACGGAATCCAACACTTCATGAAAGCTAAAGGATGTGAGGATACGCAACTTTCCATGCCATCTCAAGGAGTTGAAAAGGTAGAACCCTTGACATCATTAATGCTTGATGAATTTCCAAAAACAAAGGAGCTTCTACAAGCTAAAGTTGAACACCAATAAAGTGCTAAAATGCAAGTTGGAAAGGAGACATCCAATGAGAATTCTTATGATTTCAATAGTGAGGAGAAACACATTGAAATAGAAGAGTACATAGAGATAGAAGAAAAGGAAATAGTGGAAGAAAAAGAGAGATTAATTGAAAGATTATGTGTATTAGATTCCATTCATATTCTATCAAAAGAAAGTGAAAATTTTGATTGCTCAAAAGTGAAAGACCATGAGCTTGAGAAAAATGAGAGAACAAACAAAAATGAGTGCCTCACTGAAAAGCAAGAGAGTGCAAAAGAAGAGAAAAGTGAAAAAGAGCTAATGGCACTTGAAAGGAGTGAGGAAGTGAAATTATTTGTTAATCACCCTAACTCTTTCTTGCTAGAAATTTCTCATTTGTGCAAGATTTTGAAGCACCAAGCAAGGATGAAGAGAGAAGACCGATCTACAATTCTATCAATATCATAAGCTTCTTTCCTTCAAAATCTTACTTGTGTTTTGATATTTAGTTTAAGGATATTAAATTGTTTTCACTTGTTTGCATAGAATATGGGAATCATTTTATTTTCCCTTACTCTCTTGGAATATATCTTGAAAAGAAACATTTCATAGAGTTTAATTTCTTATCTTGTGTCATTCCTAGAGTTGATAGATATTATGTCAATTTTGCTAATTATTCTTCTTGTGTTATAAGAAATGAAGACAAAGGAAGGAGCATAGAGAAGGAGCTTGGCATTTGTCTTTAAGACTTACCAATAAGCCCATTTCTTATAACCCTTCTCTTTTATTTTATGAAGTCTCCTTCGTTAAAGTCTTTGTTGGTTTCTTATACTTTTCATGTGGGCATACTTGGTGATATATATGTTATTTCTTTTTACGAGAATTCTTTCTTCTTATGCTTTGTATGACTAAGAGCCTTTCTTCTCATATTTCTCTTGAGGATTCATTGTTAAATACCGGTGCTAACTTTGATCCTACTTTCTATGATTTTGGATTGTTGAATGATGTATCCTTTGTTGAATCTGAAGTTGTTGGTTTAGGATTAGATTGTTCTATACTTGATATTCTACAAGATAAGTGTTTAGGAAAGTTTGTTGATAATGTTGATTATTTTTCCTTTTTCCTTGATACTTTCATGGAGAATCAAAATGATTTTGTGCTTTTAAACCAACTTATGGCCTTTTTGAATGATCAAATTGAGTTCTCTTGCAACGAAATTGAGCTACTAAATGTTTTGGAATCCTTGAGCCCTTTGTTTGAAAAAACTTATGGATTCGAATTCTACCATTTACATTTTAAGAATTTCTTGTTGAATTTGTTTTGAAAAGTTTAAAGCTAATACTTTGTCCTTTGTGAAATCTAATTTGAGAAAGGATTCTTTTGAAAGTCATGGAAAGCTTTTATTGAAACACATCTTTCCTACCAGCTACCTTTGAAGAAGTAGTGTAGGATGTTGTTCATTTTAAGTGTTTATTTTAAAACGAACTACAATTGTGCTTCATTTCCTAATGTTTCTAAGTTCATTTCAAAGGTTCATTTTTAATATCAGTACCCTTTAAGGTCATGTTTCAAACTCTTTATCTTCTTGATTTACTCTTTGATTTGGAAGAGGATAAAAGCTTTTATTATCATATTCCTTTTAAGGATGTTGATATCGATCTTTTCTTTGAAGGAATGTCGAAGAAGTTGTTCCTAAGTAGGTTCAATGTAAACTTCTTATATAAAACTTTTCAAGGAACGCTTCTTACTTTGGATCTTGATGTTTTCAAAACTTTTTGTGCTTAATCTTGAAATCTATTTCTAATTTGAGCTTTATATTTTATTCATACTTTTAAAGAAGTTTTGCAAATATTGTTGATGTGCTTGAATTACAAGATTTCCATGGTTTTTAATTGTGTTCCTTTGGGGAAAAGTCTTGTAAAGCAAAAGTGGTATATGCATCATTCTTTTCTTGAACTTTTATGCCTATATATCTTTTGAGTTTCATAGACCTTTCAAGGAAGATTTGATTTCATTGATTTATTTTTGATTGAAATGGTTGGATAATGAATTTGATGCATTATTTTACCATTCTTGTCTAGTTCTTGAGTCCTAAAATGATCATATTCATAGCATTACTCTTTTCATTGATAATATCAATTCTAATGTTGCCCGCCTTTCATGGTTTCTATGAAGGTACGAATTCGAGGATGAACCTTTTAAACAAGGAGGGGATATGATATGACTATGGATATGGAAGAATGTTTGGAAATTTTAAATCCAAGAGATGTAGCTACAAAAATGGGTTGAAATTAAGGCATCAGTGGCAAACTGGAATTTTTGGACCCATTTCGGAAAAGCTCAATTATGAGGGAATAAAGACTTCAAATTAACAAGTGACCTTTATGAAGATTTAGAAGACTTCTTGAGGTTTCAAGAATAGTATTGCTCATTTCTACATGAGTTCATTTGGATGTATTGTGACTAGTGATAATTTGGACTTTCTAGCTTCAGTTTTAAAGTTCATAGATTTCGGTGACATGAACATAACTAAAGTTATAGGAGTCCAAATCATGTGATTCAAGTTTCATTGTAAATCTGAAAGAAATGTCTACAACTTTGATGAAGACTTCAAGAGCCAGTTTGGAAGTTTAAACTCCCAAAAATTTGCCAAATCTAGAAGAGTGCCATTTCAATTAAAAACATGAATTATTTTTAATTTTTGACCATTTTTTTGGGTCTAATTTTGTGTGGTTGAATTCAAAATGCTTGTAATTTACTTTTTTAATATCTAATTTGGTCTTTTAAATACATCCTAATCACTAGGGTTAGGATGTACCTAGGGGTTTCCTTTAAATACCTCATTATGCATCCTTGGTAAGTAGATTTTGATGAAATGATAATTTGAATAGAGAGGATTCTCTTTAGTGTTCTAGGGTTCTTCAACCTTCTTTAGCTATGTTCCCTAAGGGTTCTCTTCCTTAGTGAGTGCTCAATTGATGTTCATAGATTGAAGATCTATGGAAATCTAATTGATCATCTAAATTCATTTTCTATGATACTTACAATCTTGTATTTGTCTTAGACATTTTCTTCTCTACACAAGCTAATTAGGTTTTGCATTTAATATACCTAATGTTGAACTAGATTGTAGGGGAAAGATTAATTTCATGAGTTCAAGAGGTCTTAGCTTTAGTAAAGCTATGGTTGCTTGAGGATGAAATAAGTTAAATCCTTCTTGGAGGCAAAGGTCTTTTGGGCTAATTTAAAGAATTGATTCATTGAAGATCTAATTCCATGTTAGATCAGGTGCTAGGAAAATGGGCATAAGTAGTACGAGCAGTCCAAAAGAGAAGAGACCACAAGGTTCACATGGAAAAGAAGCTGCTGTTCACTCCATGAAGAAGTGCTAGAAAAGATGGATGCTTAAACATAAGAGAGAGAAAGGGAAAGCAAAACCATCCTCGGATTCTAATGATCTGAGAGGTGCTTTAAGCACCTGAGAGGGAGTATTTAATTTACTTCTTTTGTATACTATGTTGTACCTTTAGTGCATAATCGAGTCTAGCATGCCAATCTTGAGATTCAAAACAATCCATTATGATCGATTGGTATCTAAGTTCTTTATCATTTTTTTTATTCATAGTTTAACTTTTGTGTTTTATTTGAGTCTTGAGGTGAACAATGGGTTTTTTTTTTGCAACTTTTAAAGTGTAAATGTGATTTTATCTTTATGCAGGTTGTACGGGAGGAATACGAGGCTGAGAGCTTAGAAAAGAGGGCAAAACAACCCATTCCAGAAGCCAGCAAAATCCCGTATGCACAAGGCCGGATCTAGCCAGCCATTAAACACCAAGACTAAGTTTCTCTAACTCCATTTTTTAACTTAGTCTGGTGTTTCTTTGGAATTAGTTGTTGGAATTTCTTATGTGTTGATGCTTATGTTTGTTGGAGCTTTGTGGTGTTGCACTTTATTTCCTCATTCGTGTACTTTTGAATGCAAACACCTTGCAGACATGGACGAAACGCATTGTACACATGGGCGTTTAGCTTTGTGTTTTTGGTTTTATAGTTGTTTAGCTTTTCCCTTAGATCGTTTCATATGTCTTTGTTGTCGTGAGGTTTTCATCGCATCTTTTTGTTCTTTTTGCTTGGGTTTGGCCCCCACATTGAGGACAATGTGATTTAAAGTGTGGGGGGGGGGTGAGGGGGGTGGGGGGGATATTTGTGTAGTCTAGTTTTCCCTTTTTCTTTTTATTTGTTTAGTCTAGTTTTTTTTTCTTTTAGACGAAAAACTAAAAAACAGTGAAAACTTGAAAAAGAAAATCCAAAAAGTTTTTATTTTTTTTCAAAGCTTTGAAAGTTTCTTGTCGTAGTTTTACCTAGTTAAAACATCCAAAAAAAGTTTGAAAAACTTAAACCAAAAAATACTTTGTCTTTTGTGTTTTTTTTTTTTTTTTTGCTTACTTTTATTGAAAAAGTCAACAAAGATTTTCTTTGCTTTTTGTTTGTAGTTTACTCGTTGATTTCCATTAAAAAGAACTCCAAAAAGATTTTTCGTCTTTAAAATTGCTATATGAGATCTTGAATAGGTTTGCATTTGTCATATGGAACATTGATGAGACATGCTTACTTGGTTAAGGTGTGAGACCAAACACTTGTGTAATCTTTTATGAATTGATGGTCTTAATGCACATACAAGTGTCTTAAAGTAAACGGATGCCTTTTGAATCTTAGGATATTAACTTTGTGATTTGCTTTATGTGTGCCCTAAGATTTACCTTTTCACGCCTCGCGGCGATGTTGTGTCTAGCATAGGTTGACCCTAGAAATGATGGTCTTAGGCCTTTTTTGACCTGTTTGATCCTTTCTTGCCTACCATTAAATGTTAAATCCTTAGTATCTATTTTGATCCTAAATTGTATAAGGTGTTCAACCCTTCTTCTCTTTGATTTTAAACTCACACGATACATATAAACCCTCAATTGCAAGAGCTAATAAATATATACCTTTATGCCAATTTTTAGTGAGTTATATAGATAAGTTTTGGGGAAAGAGTGAAGAGGAGTGATGTAATTAAAGGGGTATCTTGGGAATATTGGGAGAAAGAAATCAAATAAGGGGTATGAAGTGAATGAAAAAAGTGAGAAATATTCTATTTGTTGAACAAAGCTTATGAATTCTAAATCATGTGTTGAAAAAGAAAAAAAATGACCATGAAAACATGAAATGAAAAAAAAAAAAAAAAAGAGAAAAAGAAGTTATTGAAAAAAGAGAAGAAACGAAAGAAAGAATTCATAGGAATATCTTACTTTTAGTCAATTTCTTGAGAAATTTGTTATACACCTCATTTCTCTTACAATTAGAACTTCCTCATACTTCATATGTTATTGAGAAGAGTTGAAAGTGTTAGGTGGGTCGTGTTTAGTGAAAATAGTGGAAAAAATGAAATGGTTAAGTGTTCTACGTCGATGTTTTTTTCCTTTCGGTTGCATTAGCTTCTCTTTGCTTTTGTTTCTCCTTTCCTTTCCTCTAGCACCTAGTTATGTCCCAAGCCTAATATTACAAGCTTCACAGTCCTACCTAATCTAAAGATGACTTTAGTTAGATCGACTAGTTAAAAAGATTTAGGAAGGTCGAGTTGATGGGCATTGCAATTGAAGAGGGTAAGAATTGATGTTTTGTTCGTTACTTCATTATAATGTAATTAATAACTGTGTTGTTTTCTTGCCGCGAGCAGATTTAACAAAGAGGTTCTCCAAGAACAGACACTTGAAGGAGCTCCACAAGCATAAGACCGGGGATAAGAAGGGGTAGTATGTGAATACCTTTTCAGAGGAGTTTTGGGTAAGTTTAGTGAAATTTATAACTTAAGTGTATATAATGTTTTATAACTTATAACTTTAAATTTTATATAATATTTTATCACTTATTATCCAACTAACATTCCATATTGTAGACGAAATATCATGAGGCCCTACTGATAAGTGTATATTTATCTATATTTCCTATATGTTAATTTCATCATTTTCGGTGTTTTTAATATGTAAAAGTATATATTTTAGCTAAATATATCTTATTATTTTCTTAGGTGCCTTCTGGAAGTGAAAACAATGAAAGGAAACAAAAACGGGATGAAAACAGAGCAAAAACAACGAAAACAGAGCTATCGACAAAAATTCAGCAACTTACCGCGCGAGTTAGGCTGACCTACTATTGTAGGTAGGTGCCAAGGATCAAAGCGGCATTGTCAATAGAGACCTACCACGGACGGTAGGCCTCGTCCTACCGTCGATGGTAGGGTATGATTGTAAGGAGCAGTTGAGTCCAAAACAAACTCGATTTTCTCGATTTCTTCTCCAATTTCAACTTGGCTTTAATGTATTTTTCACCTCTATATAAGGGGTCTTTTTGCAACTATTATAGACATCAATATACACAATTAGATAGGATTAGATTCTTAGATGCATTAGTTGTAGATTTTAGTTAGGTTAGATTAGATTAAACACTCTTTAAATTCTAGCTTTTATACAATTAATTAGTTAGTAAAGTTTCAAGATTCCTGCAATTTAGTTTCTTGGATTCAAGAATTGAAGACTTTAATTCAATATTTCGATCTTCAACTTGGCGACTCGAAAGATGAGCTTGGAAGACATGCGGGATTTCAATTATGACTTCGAGTTTAATCCGAAGCTTTCTTTTCATTTTCTTGTTATTGAATTTTGTGTTAATTTTCAGTTTTAGTATAATGAATAGTGAGTAGTTCTTTTTGTTTGGTTTGGGATTGAACCCTAATTCTTGATTATGAAGTTCTTGGTTTGATTTCTTGAATTCGATGTTTGTTTTAATTTAAGTTGTCTTCCAATTGCATTTGTTTGTAATTTAATTGTCGCGAGATTAGATTATTCGCAAGGTTGTTTGGAATTGAAAATGGAAGAACAATCTAGGGCAACCAATTGAGGGTTAATTGGGGCAATTGACTAGAGATACAATATTGAACTTTTAGGTCTTTATAAATCACCTAAGATTCTCCTCTAAGGGTTAGTGAGTAGGGTGGCTTTCGCCTAGAGATAAGGATTACCTGATTTGAGTGATGACCCAACTTAATTAATTCAACATCATTTTCATTAAAGTTTTCCAATTGAATTAGTAACAAGGATTAGAGGGATTCCACCATTACAAACTCTTATCTTTATAATTTTTTAAAGCCGTTTTATTTTGCTTTCTTTTAATTGATTTACTTGTTTTCCGTTTTTTTTGTTAATTTCTTTTTATCAACGACCAACTTTTCTGACTAAACATTAGAAGCACGATTAATGCTTGAATCTTTGTCCGTCCCTGAGAGATTCGACACTCAGATTGAAACTCACTTCTCATTGTTAGGTCCACTTGCCTTGCATTGTAGTGATTAGGATTCCACCCCGTTTTATAAGTTTTTAACACATGAACTTTTTGGCGCCATTTCCAAGGACGGCAAGTTTAAGGAAAATCGTTTTGTTTTAGTGCTTTAGTCATAGTCTTTTATTTCTTTTCATTTTCTCTTTTTCCTGATCGAATTGATTTTTGGTTTTGCACCATTCCATTATTTTAAGTTTATATTCTTGAATTGTCTTTGTGTTCATAGAGCTAATTGTTTTTTTTTTTTTGGTTATTGCAGATTGTGTGGTATTAGTTTATGCCTCGAGAGAGTAAGTTAGTACCGTTCGATCCTGAGCCCGAACGTATGATGCGAGGTGCTCGTCGCACCCTTTAGTCCGGAACAGCTGGCATTAGTGCAGTTGTTCAGCAGGAGGAAGAACCAAAATAACCTCTATTCAACAACCCTCTTTCGAATCAACACTCCCGATGGTGGTACAATCGGTACGGGAGAAAACAATGGGGGATTATGCTCGATCGTCCATCTTGGTGATGCAATTGAGTATAGCAAGGCCATGGGTAGAGGCAAATAACTTTGAGATTAAACCGAATATGATTTATATGTCGCAGAATCATGTTCAATTCGATGGACTTTCTTGATGAAGATCCCAACGCGCATATCGGAAATTTCTTGGAGGTGTGTGACCCCTTTAAGCTTTTCAGGGTATCAGAAGATGCTGTTCAACTCCGTATTTTCTTGTTCTCTCTAAGGGGAAAAGCGAAGTCCTGTCTAAAGTCTTTACCATCAGGGTCCATTGCGGAGAAATTTTTAGGGAGATACTTTCCTCCGGGGTGGACAACACAAGTAATAAACAAGATTCTGTCGTTTCAAAAAATAGACGGGGAAAGCCTTTACGAGGCATGGGAACGATGGAAGGAGTTGTTAAGAAAGTGCCCCCATCATAGGTTGGATGTGAGGATTCAATACAAAGTCTTTATAATGAAGTTTTGTTTGGGGCTAGGCAACTGATAGATGCCTCGGCTGGAGGATCTATAGATAATAAAACTCCTTAGCAAGTATATGATCTAATGGAACAGATTGCAATGAATAGTTATGCTTGGGGAGGACAAAGAGTAAAGCCAAAGACGGCTGGGGTCCATAATATAGACGCTATATCAGCTATGGAAGCAAGGTTTACATCGGTTACCGAGCAAAAAATAGGAAACTTGGTCGGTACATCAACAAGTAAGAATAACCAAATGGTCATATTTTGTGATTTTTGTAATGGGGAGCATTCCAATCAAGAGTGCCTAAGTATGGGAGGACAAGTAGTGCAAGTAGACTTTGTGCAAGGGAATCGAAAAAATAATCCCTACTCAAACACATACAATCGGGGATGGAGAAACCACCCTAATTTTTCTTGGGGTGGTCAAGATAACAAAGACAAAATCAACCTCTGGGTTTTCAGAATAGAGGTCCTCCATCTCCTTTGCTTTAAACAGGTCCACAAAACCATCCTCTTGCACATAAGACAAATTTGGAGGATTTGATGGTAAAGTTTATAAATGCAATAGAGAGTAGAATGACTACCTTCAAGGCAGCCCAAAGGAATCAAGAAGCCTCCATTAGGAGCTTAGAGAAGTAAATTGGGCAATTAGTTAAAATTGTATCTGAAAGAACTCCGTGAACTCTTCCAAGTAATACTAAAGTAAACCCGAGAGAGCATTTACATGCTATCTCGATGACTATTAATGAAGAGATTCTAAAGAAAGAAGGGATTATCATGGAAGAAGAATGTCCAGCCCTCCTAATCATGAAGGAAACACTAGCTAAAAGGTTAGAAGATACAGGGAGTTTCTTTTTTCCTTGCACTATTGGTAGTATTCAAGTAGATAGAGTTTTAGCGGACTTAGGAGCAATCATTAATGTTATTTCTTCATCTATGTGTGAGCGTCTAGGTTTATGTACCCGAAACATGTTAGAATGTCAATTAATCTAGCAGATATAAGCATTAGATATCATAAAGAAGTAATTGAGGATGTGTTATTCAAAGTCAAGGATTTAGTCTTCCCCATTGACTTTGTAGTTTTGGATATAAAGAAAGATGTTGACTTAGTTATTATTTTAAGTCTCGCCCTACCATCAGCGGGAGGGTCAATTTTCAGTCCTTGGTCAGGTTTTTCAAGGCAAAACGGGTTGGGTCGACCCAATGGACTCCAAATTGTAGCTTCTAATTGAATTTTCTACACTCCTTTCCCCCTATTCTCCTCCAAAACCCTTGAATATTTTCTTTCCCTCTTCCTATTCACTCAAACTCTCTTAACCTCTCCACACCTCTCCAACTTCTCCAAGCACTCTCCCTTTCTTCCTCTATTTTTTTCGGTGATCTCTCCTCGCCGGAACGACGGCAGCTCCTCCACCTCTCCATCTCTTGGTTTATTTCTTTGTTTCTCTTCTTCTCTCTTCTCTTACTTCTTCTTTTCTTCTAGCCCTCCTACCATCTCTATTCCCCTTCTTTACACAAAGTTCATGCTAAAATCTTCTTCTTTTTCCCTCTTCCCTAAAAAAGAACACACCTTTTCTTTCAAATTCTTCCCTCCTTTAACCTTCTCTCTTAATTTCTTTTTCTTGCTATGTCTTTTAATTTTGGTTTTTTTATGTAAATTGTTGTTATGAACATGTACTCTATTTTGTTTCCTAACAAAATTTTACAGAAAATAGTCCAATAAAATTTTCTGGCGAACTTCTAGTGGAACTCCAGCGACAATTCGAACGAAGCAAAAAACCGAGAAACTCTTCGTGCTCACAGTTTGTTTACTCAAACAAACACAAGCTATTTCTCAAAACCTTTGTGCCTCCTTTTTATTTTTAGTTTGCCAATGTTTAATTCTTGTTTTGGACTAATTTTATGCTTTTGATTTTGTTAAGAGCTTTGTTTTTGTTTAAATCTTGTTTTGGACTAATTTTATGCTTTTGATTTCGTTAAGAGCTTTGTTTTTTCATAATTTGTTAGTTCGTTCTATTGAGTTTTTGCTACACTTTCGCACCCAAGTGTTAGATAACTACAGCACACACGAGCTACGCTAGTATTTATTCTTTTGTGCATTTATCATGTTCTTATATTTTCTTACTGTGGTGGTGCCATTATGTTGCATTCTTGTGTTCCTTTCTCTTCCTTCTCCTTTTTGATTTTATCCTACTCTATGGTTCCCAAGAAATCTGTCGCTTCATCCTTAAAATCAAAATGGGCTCGTGTTGCAGGGACCTTGCCCGACCCGGAAATCCTTCCCTATCCAGAGCATCTCTCTCAGGTGGCCTGTGAATGGATAACCGAAAGGGCGTCATTCAAAACCATTGTTGAAAAATCGTTCGATGAGTCGGTGATCGAATATTTTAATCTTGAAAATATTTTTAGAGGGTTGGGTTGGGTTCCTCTCCAGCACATTTATGGCAATTACTACCCCGAACTTGTCCGAGAATTTTATGCCAATATGACCAACAAAACGAACAAGGACCTCCAAACAATCATTTCAACAGTCAAAAGGGTTAGGATCGTTCATGATAGGGAACGTCTGGCTTCATTCTTAGGATTCCAGACAATGGGAATACAGTCACCATGGATTCCAATTCAAAATCTATAGATGAGGACCCGAAATAGAATTTTGATGCAGCATGTAGCTGTTTTGAGATCCGGCCGCAGGCAATGGACCGTCACTGAATCATCCACGGGGACAACTTCTCGAATCTTCTTCATCATGCTCTTGCTTATTTCTTTGGGCACACACTCGTTTAAATGGAGGTGGGCTTAGTGAAGTCCGTATTATTGATATTTATTTGTTAGAAAAACTTCACAACCATTCACCTTTTCCTTCTCTTCCTTGATAATGCAAACAATGCGTAATATTGGGTGTGACACACCAAAAAGTGTGTTTTTCATTATCCTGTGATTCTATCTAGAATTTTTGCTGCTTGTCATGTCAATTTCGCAAGAAAACGAAGATTATCAACAATACCGTAGCAAGTTTTTATTAAATTCACAACTTTTAATAACTGTCTCAAGGGACGAGAAGAACCAAGTGTGGATCCCACCATCCGAAGAAGATAGGATACGAGATCGTAACCCGGTCGGTTTCTGCTCAGTTAAGAAAACTACCCAAACTGGCATGGGGCCGTCTTCCTCAAAACTAATTGAGGATAATGATAAGGCCGATGAGTCCTACAACCCCTCAGATAATGAGGAGGACGAGGCCAATGCCAAGAACAGTCTCGATGGATGCATTACAACCCGAGGTGCGGACTGCCTTTAAGCAACTCCGAATCACTCAAGAGATCCAAGGGATGCAGTTGACGGAAATGGTATAGTCCACTCGCCACTATGCGGACGAGTTGGCACATAAAAGGGTATCAATAGATCACTAAGAAGTAATGCTAGCCCAACTATGCCAAAGGTTCATGCCTGATCAAGGCAGAAGTGGAGGAGGCGGCACGGACTTTGGTCCACAGTAGGGAGTTTTTCTTTCTTTTCTTTTATTTTCTATTCTTTTGTTTTGTTCCTTGTCCTTTTAGATTTCATCTTTGTGTTTTTGTTTTTCTTTTCTTTTATTTTTGTGTGGGGATAGCTTCTCAATATATTTAATCGCTTAATATCTACGGGATTACTTGCCATGTATGTGTTTGTTTTCGTTTTTCTTTTAGTCTAATCCCCATATTGAGGACAATGTGATACTAAGTATGGAGGAATATTTTTCGTCTTTCAAGTTTTTTCTGTTAGTTTCTTTCGTTCTTTTAAGTTTTTTTTCCTGTTAGTCTCTTTTATTCTTTTTCTTTATCAAACTTTTTTTCTGTTAGTCTCTTATTCGAAAAAATTCAAAAAAATCAGAAATTTTAAAAACTTCAAAAATATTTTTATTTCCGTTTCTTTTTTACTTTCTTATTTAAAATTCCCATAATATTTTATTTTTTTTTTATCACCTTTGGTAGGGTATTAAATTGTAAAATTCCTTAGTTTTCGAAAAAGGCACACTAAATTTTTTCTAAAAAATCATATTTACTAAATTTCTTACATGATCAATGGTTTTTATGCACTTGTGAATGTTGTTAAGTACTAGAAGCTTAGGAATCTTGGGTTATTAGCATCATGATAATAATTTTTTTTACTTTGCTTGGAATTTCATGATTTTTCTGTCTTTAAAAGCAAAGAAGTCTAGTCTAGGATGGTCCCAGAGATGATGGCCTTAGACCTTCTTTGAACCGATTGTGCCTTTCTTATCATATATCTTTTATGAAATTGATCCCTAGTTCCCTTTTCGTGCCTTCATGCCAAGGGTTACACTCCTTTCTTTTCTTTTTTTTTAACCTCACTATATAAAACCTCAATTCGTGGAGCTAATGGTTAGTATAGACTTTTGGCCGTTTTGAGCGAACCTCAATCTGTGAAGCTATTAGTTAGTATAGACTTTTGGCCTTTTTGAGTGAAAGAAATGAATAAGTATAGGGGTAAAATAGGTGAAGAAAGAAAGAAAGCAAAGCCTATTTTATAAAAAAAAAAAAAAAAGAAAAAGGTATTTTGGGATTTTTATGTGTTCAGTGCTTTTGGCTTTAGAAAAAAAAAAAAGAGGAAGAAAGAAGAAAATCATAATTGATGCTTGAAAAGAAAAAAATAGAAAAAAGAGAAAAGGCCTAAAAAAAATTGAAAAAGATGGCAGAAAAAAAATATGTGCCTTCATTTTATAGAAAAATCTTGAGAAAAATTCAAGCATCTCTCTCTTTTTCTTTTGGCTATTCTTGAAAATTATTGAAAAAGTATGTTGTTAGATGGGGTGTACATCAAAAGAAGAATGAAGTAAGTTGTACAAAGATGAGTGAGAAAAGTGAAAATGGCGGCTAGAAAATGGTTCGTTTATTGTATTATCTTTTCCTTTCAGTTGCATTAGCTCTATCTCGTTTGTTTTTGTCTCCTTTTACCTTCGTTTATAACCTACTTATGTCTTCAGCCTAACATTACAAACCAAAAAGTCCTACCGAGTCCGAGAACGACCTAAAATAGGCTTTAGAGTGGATAAGTGATAGAAAAAGTATGAATTGTATGCATTATCTTTGAAAATATTTCTTTGTGAAAATCACTTAAAATTCCTCTTTTTCTGTGAAAAACGGCATGAGCAATCACACACACATGCTTTGATCGATAATGATTTTTAGTAACTTATGATGGACTTAGTGATTTTGTCATTTTTCTATTTTTGGATTATCTTAGGAGTTGGGCAGTGAAGTGCTCCATTGAAGTGGTTTTATCTTTTATTTTTCTAAGTTTAGTTTTTTTTTTTTTGTAGAGTTTGTTTTGATTATTATGAGCTACCAATGCCCATAATTGTTTTAAGGTTTTAATTGTTTATATTTCGTCTTCTATCAGTTTTTCCTCCTCTTGTCTATTTAGTTTGTGTTGATTGAGGGCAAGCAACGGATAAGTGTAGGGGTATTTGATAAGTGCACATTTGTCTATATTTTCTATATGTTAATTTCATCATTTTCGGTGTTTTTAATATGTAAAAGAATATATTTTAGCTAAATATCTCTTATTCTTGTCTTAGGTCCCTCCGAAAGTGAAAATCTTGAAAAGAAACAAAAATGGAATGAAAACGGAGCGAAAACGACAACAACGGAGCCGTCAGAAAAATTCATCAACCTACCGCGCGAGGTAGGATGACCTATCGTGGCCCAGGTGCCAAGGATCAAAGGGGCATTCGCAATAAAGACCTACCACGAAAGGTAGGCCTCGCCTTACTGTCGACGGTAGGGTATACTGGTAAGGGGTGGTTGAGTCCAAAACAAACTCGATTTTCTTGATTTCTTCTCCAATTTCTACTTTGTTTTCTTGTACTTTTCACCTCAATATAAGGGTTCTTTTTGCAGCTATTATAGACATCAATACACACAATTAGATAGGATTAGATTCTTAGATACATTAGTTGTAGGTTTTAGTTAGGTTAGATTAGATTAGTTGGGTTAGATTAGATTAAACATTCTTTAAATTCCAGCTTTTATACAATTAATTAGTTAGTAAAGTTTCAAGATTTCGGCAATTTAGTTTCTTCGATTCAAGAATTGAAGACTTTGATTCAGGATTGCGGCCTTCAACTTGGTGACTCGAAAGATGAGTTAGGAAGACATTCGGGATTTCAATTATGGCTTTGAGTTTAATCCTAAGCTTTCTTTTCCTTTTATTGGTATTGAATTTTATGTTAATTTTCAGTTTAGTATAATGAATAGTGAGTAGTTCTTTTTGTTTTGTTTGGGGTTGAACCCTAATTCTTGATTATGAAGTTCTTGGTTTGATTTCTTGAATTCGATGTTTATTTTGATTTAAATTGTCTTCTCATTTGTTTGTAATTTAATTGTCGCGAGATTAGATTAGTAACAAGGTTGTTTGGAATTGAAAATGGAAGAACAATCTAGGGCAGCCAACTGGGGGTTAACTAAGGCAATTGACTAGAGATACGATATTGAACTTTTATGTCTTTATAAATCACCTAAGTTTGTTGCACTCATAATTTTTTATGGAGAAAAGAGATTCCCCTCTAAGGGTTAGTGAGTAGGGTGGCTTTCATCTAGAGATAGAGATTGTCCGATTTGAGTGATGACCTAACTTAATTAATTCAACATCATTTTCATTAAAGTTTTCCAATTAAATTGTAACAAGGATTAGGGGGATTACGCCATTACAAACTTTTGTCTTTATAATTTCTTAAAACGGTTTTATTTTGCTTTCTTTTAATTGATTTACTTGTTTTCTGTTTTTTATTTCTTTTTAATCAACGACCATCTTTTCCGACTAAACATTAGAAACACGATTAGTACTTGAACCTTCGTCTGTCCTTGAGAGATTCGACACTAGGGTTGAAACTCACTTCTGCATTGTTAGGTCCACTTGTCTTGCATTGTAGTGATAGTGATTAGGATTCCACCCCGTTTTATAAGTTTTGAACATGTCACCTGCAAAAGGCCGAGGAGGAAGTTGCATCCACGAGCGCTCCTATACCCGATGATCTCCAGCTGATGACCAGTATATCTAGTGGATTCAGCCGCGGCTGGTTATGTGGAGCTCGTCCAGAGGCAGCTCATCTTAGAGCCAAGAGAAGTTGGGCCACAGCTAGATTGCTACCTTACTGTTTGGAAGCGGAGTAGAGGATCATGAGACAGGTTGAGGCTGCTATTTCTAGTGTGTGCGCTGCCTTTGACGAGCACATGAGGCGGTTTGCCGAGTATGGTCACTTGTGGTACACCCCTATTCCACCGATGATAGACATCGTCAGATCTGCTATGGCTGTCGTTCCATCAACATCTTCATCGACGGCAGCTGCTGCAGGAAACTCAGACGCAAGAGTATCTTTCTCTACTCCCCCTCCCCTCTTCCCCTCCTCTATTGGTGTCCAAGGCACCAGTATTGTTGATCCTTCCTGGCTCTCTAGTGATTTTGGGGATCCCGGGGATGTTTGATATTTTTTACATTTTATATTTTATGGATGTTTTTGTTTATAGATATTTATGGTTAGATGTTCATGAATATATACTGTATATGGATCATGTTATGAATATATACTGTTGTTGGTGGGTTTATTTTTGCATTTCTGGGAGTTTCGAGTCCGTTTTACAAATTACTAAAAAAAAAAAATACCGATAGGAGACCGACGGCATAATCATAGCAAACAAATTTTAAAAACTAGTAACCGACTGGAAGTGTCGGTAAAATTCAGCGGCCTTACTAACGAAAAGGAAACCATCGGCATTAAGTTTTAAAACCCTTGGAACAACCGTCGGTAACATTCGTTAATTTGACTGACGGAAAAGAAACCGTCAGCATTGACATTGGTAAATCTTAGCAACGGAAAATCCAGTGCCGTCGGTATTCATTTCTGACGGAAGATTGGTCGGTTCCTGACATGCCACAAAAAAATAAAATTTTGTCGGTAATGTTGTCGGGAATAAGAGGAAACAATATTCTTCCGTCAATACTAGTTCTTACCAACGTCAGGGGCCGACAGTTAGTTCGCTATCATAAGCACTTTGTACCAAGAGGAACACCGACAGCATCGACCATCGGTATTTGCTTGTATTTTTGTAGTGGAATTTTCGTGTTAATATCTCGACATTCCCTTTGCATGTTGAAGGATGATATAAGTAGTCACACACACACACACACACACCCTTGATTCATAATTGCATGAGATGTTTTGTGGAGCAGTTAATCTTTGTAACTTGTTCCTAGATGAGGTTTTTGTTATTTTTGTGAACTCTAGACTTTTTCAATGTAGTGATGTTGTTTTCTTTCAAAGTTTACAAAAGTTTATTTTCCTTTGTTGATTTTGTAGTCTTGAAACTGTTATCATTTGTAGGGAAGTTGTTTTTCAGTCAACGTGCTATTTGCGTTATTGCTTGGGGTTTTTGTTGCTTGAGGGCAAGAAACGGTTAGGTGTAGGGGTGTTTGATAAGTTCATTTTATGTGTTTTAACATTGCTTATCTTTTGCTTTTTGAACTATTTTGTGAATAAAACGAACTAATTACGTGCAAATCCTTCTCTTACTTTTTTAGGTACATCCCATGGTAGTTTTGAGTGAAAACAAATGAAAACAGAAAGCTACGGAGCAAGAATAGACGAAAAAAAAGAGCGGACATGCCAAGTTGCAAAAACAGTCTTCCTATAGTCGAGTAAGGCTGCTTCCGGTGAGTCTTTGAGCTTTTTAATGACCTTACTTGAAGAAGTATCCTTTTTAAAGATTGTAGAGGACTTCATGCAGTTTCTAGAAAACTACAATTCATCTCAATCAAAATTCATTTTTTCATCCGAAGGGTAGTGCAACAATCCACTTTCTCACATGATGTTCAAGTTTGACACCTTTCTGCAGTAAATCGTGATGTAGAACCCTAATGGATATGATTGAAGATTTTCTGAAAAGCTAAGAGCCTAAATAAAAATCATATGAAGATTCCAAGATCTTATTTATCCGTTAAATTGCTCAAACGGACTAAAAAGTAAGCAACTACCCCAACGAGGCAAGCTAACTACCCTGCTCGGGCTAGTCCTAGAGAATTCAAGAATGAGCTAGGCAGTAGCTACCCTGGCCTAGTATGATACACTACCCCGTCCGGGGTAGTCGTGTATCTACAGCAGTTTTCTAATTTTTCATCTTTTTAAAAACAGACTTTTCATTGTTTTTTAGGGAGACATTCACTTAGGGCTTGGAGAGAGACTTTAGCAGCAATATTTTAGAGAGAATCACTACTAGGAAACCTCTCTAATATATTCATAGTTTACGTTAGACCTTTATAATTCAGAGTCTTGAGGGTAGATTGAAGATTGTAACTGGAGCAATTTTGGGGTTCTTCAGGTAATTGGAGAGAAGAGTTCGGGTAACATTCCAGGACTGTGGATTCTTCAATCCTACTTCCTAAGCTTCTAAACCTATCTTTTATTATGAATTCTCATATGAATTTTATGATTATGATGATGTTTAGTGGCTAGGTTTACTTTTGTGTTTAATGGTGTTGAACCCTAGATGATTTTAGCATATTTCTGATGGATAATTTTGGATTAAATTGTTGAATTGAAAGTTGATTGTTGTTCAATTGTGTTTTTGTGTTGCTAATTTTACCAGTAATTAGTGCATTCACATAGATTGTTTGCAATTAAGAAAGGAAGAACAAATTAGGGGCATTAATTGAACATTAGGAATTGGTAGTTCATTAGAGATAATAGCTACGGTTTCTACGTCATGATCTAAAAAAAGAAACTACGGTTTCTAGGTCAATATATTTATCTAATTGACTCCGTTACCTTTAATCATTCATAATTAAGTTAGGGAGAGAAGAGATTCTTTTCTAATTAATTAGGGAAATAATAGTTTTTCGCATAGAAATAGTGTTAATCCTAATAATCAAGTGAGACCCAATCAACAATTCATCATTTTTCCAAAGTTTTCCTAAGGAATTAGCTAAGGGATTCTAGGGACATTCCACCATTTAAACTCTTCTTTGCAAAACTCGAATGAAATCCGTTTTTCTAATCGAATAGCTTAATTGACTAGTTTTTACTTTTAATTTTTTATCTTAAATCTTTCTCAAAATGTATTTTGTTGGTTAAACAGTAAAGGTATAGTAAATACTAATGCTTGGCCGTCCCAAGAGTTCAACAATTCGAGGACTTCCCTAGCTATACTTTAACAATAGGCACGGTTGCCTAGAGTGGTAGTTTCTTAGGTTAGAAACTACACAACTGTCAGGTTATAGTTAAGGTTTTCCACCACAGGTTGGTATTACCTCTTAACTTCATCATAGCATCATCCATCTGTTATTAGCTTTGCCAAATATCTAAATTCAAGAATCTAGACTTGGAAAATATTTTCGCATCACTTTATTTATATCAATGGTGGTGAGTTGTTGTGGCTTGAGGTGAAGGTGGTAGTGGAGGAGGTTGAGATTCTCGAAAAAGAAGAGTTGAAAAAGGGCGAAAGGCTTTTGAAACTTGAGAGGGGAGAATAAGGATTTGGGGTAGAATCGAAGCTGAATTGGGATGAAAAACGGGTGACCTGCGACATTACTCGACTCGGACAAATTCGTATACCCATACCATTGTGAGTTTTCCACTTTTCGTGCCTAGAAAGCGCATCATTCTAGATCCAAATAGTCTCTAGAGGAATATCTTCTTTGTTGGAAATGCTTTCCAATTCTGGAAAGCTCTGTTCTTGCTGGAATTTTCCACTTTCTTCCATTTTTCCAACTTCTTGACATGCACATAAAATATAAAGCTCAATAAACATGTAGGAATGTAACCCCCAACTCCCATACTCACTCTAAAGCAACTAAACAAAAGAAAACAAAAGATAAGAAAAAAACTCACAAAACAAAAGGTTATTAAAAACAATAAGCATGGAGTGATACAATTACAAATACAACAAACAATTTTGTTGATCTTACTTCCCATGAAGGTCCGAATCAACCTTTGGACGATTGCTCGGGTCTTCACCAAAAATAAGGCTTCAATCAGTGCCATTTACCTTAAATGTTCCCTTTTCAGGGCGAGTTACCTTGAACACGCCATAAGGATAAACTTTATGGATGATAAACGGTCCCGACCATCTCGACTTAAGCTTTCCGAGAAAGAGCCGAAGTCGGGAATTGTATAAAAGCACGTCCTCTCCTTCTTCGAATTCCTTCTTCAGTATACGCTTATCATGCAATCGTTTACGTTATCCTTGTAGATGGATGAATTCTCATATGTTTCTAATCTCCATTCATCCATCTCATTTAATTGGAGCAATCGTTGCTTTCCTGCACATATAGAATCAAAATAAACGAGTTGCATCGTCCAATAAGCTTTATACTCTACTTCTACAGGCAAGTGACATGGTTTATGTACAAGAGACAAAACGGGAACCTGCTAGAGGTTTTATAAGATGTCCTATATGTCCAAAGAGCTTTATAAATCTTAATACTCCAATCCTTCCTAGTTTTTTCCCTAATTTTTTCTACGATTCTTTTGATTTTTCTGTTAACTACCTCAACTTGGCCACTAGTTTGGGCGTGGTAAGGTGTATGTTGGAACTATAGGCAAAAACAAAATAAAATAAAACTACGGAAATCCACCAACAGGATCTGTACATACTAGAAAAACCGATTAGATAGAAATTACCTCAATGTTTTAATTGTTCGATGTACAGGCGATGCTGTTTACGCTTCGCCCTCTACTGGTATCCACGCGACGAACTCCTCTGCAAGCGATCGGGATGCTAGCCCCTTCTGTGTTCTGAAAACTGTTCAGAACTGATCCTGATTATCTGGTAATAGGTTGTATTTCGAAGAGAGGAGGCTAGATACTATATCGCCGTTCTAGGGTTTAGGGTTTTGTTTTTCTTTAATCAGATAAAGGACGGCTGCCAAGAAAAGGTTAACATAACCTTTTATAGATGTCAATATCAAAACCCTAACTGTCATCTAATGACAGTTTAATCTCGTCCGTCTATTCCTATAATCATCCAACGGTTAGATGAGTAATATTAAGTAATTAATTTTATTTATTCGATTAATAAAATTAATTACTTATTAACTTACCAGAAAATACAATATGGAATATGATTCCCCCTTTTGTATACGTTCAACGAATCTGGACACAATCTAGATTCATTGAACGTGGACATTATGCTCACAAGATCATCTATGCGTGTAACCCTGTAGGTTCACTTAACGTTGGCAGTAAATGAAAAATGTCCTAGACATTTATTCACAAAACATAAGCGGCTTCTAGCAAGACATTATGCTTATCCAAGTTAAGTAAATGCAATAACAACCTAGCATCAGATTTAATATTTAGTCCTTTTGTCACACGATATCCTAATTAAGTATAAGGCATGGACCAAGTCATCCTTATAAGACTTAATTAACCATTTACTTGATCACTAGGCAGACTGTTCCAACAAATAATATTAATAACACCTTATTAATACTTATTTGAGCATGGCCATGCATATTTTCCAGTCTTTCTTATCAAGGGGCCCATGGATATCTCTCTCTAAAAAGAGAGGGACAAATCTCTTTCACTATCTCCAATATTCAAGACATGACAAGAAAATAAGCCAACCAATAGCCATAATAATCACCTAATTAAAAGTGATGTCTGACTATGTCAAAACATATTTTCTCCCCATGCAAGAAACATTAGGTCAAAGGACACCAAATATAAAGTTGAGAAGAAATATTTATAACTTAAACCCATGCAATATTTCTTCTTCACTTTGGGTCATGTCCAATACAATATTCTCAATATGTATTTATGAATTGATTTTATATCTCATATTCATGATCAGTAAAACTTGACCATCAATCAACTTCACACTAGTGTACAAGATGTAATAAACTAGGGACAAATAAGAATAGTGTTTTATTAGCTATAAGGGTTTTACTATCAAGTCACATACTTGATGACCAAGAGCATAAAATACAATTCAAAAATACATGCTTCATAGATCATAAATGTGAGTCAATTGGTCTTAGGGCATATACTAACAGTGTAGCCATCTTATGTATAACTCCTAGACGCTTAAGAACTTTCTCTATTTATTGATTGCAAAAGTGCGTCCCTTATCACTTATAATGACTCTAGGAATGCCAAAACAGTTAAATAATTTTTTAAAGAACTTAAAAGTGACCCTAGCATCGTTAGTGGGTAAAGCTTGAGCTTCAACCCATCTAAAGACGTACTCAAAAGCGACCAAGACATATTTACTACCAATGAACTTGGAGAAAGTCCCATAAATCATTCCCGAACAATCAAATATCTCACCATTTTAAAAAAAATTGTAAAAGACATTTTGTGGCATTTGGAGATTTTACCTATTCTCTGGCAAATATCACAACTCATGGCATACATTTGGCATCCTTGAAGATGGTTGGCCAATAAAAATCGGACTCTAATACCTTCCAGGCTGTTCAGTTGGCTTGATAATGTCCTCTCGCGGGTTCTTCATATAGTTGCATAAGATATCCTCTATTTCTGGTGGTTCTATTCATCTTGGTCGGCACTTTACCGGAACAAATACGGATCCTCCCTAAAATAGTACTCGATTTCCATGAAGAATTTATGAAGTTACTGCTTAATTTTACCTACTGGAACAACATTAGACACAAGATAATTAGCAATATCAGCAAGCCAAGGGGAATCGTCTTTAATCATACTGTAGAAAAGGAGTAGCTCAGCGGGGAATGTGTAATTTAATGCATTCTTTCTCCAATGGTTCTAAACAAGGATTTTCTAATCTGGAAAGATTATCAGCCTCCAAGTTCTCTACGCCCTTTTTATTTCTTATTTCTAAGTTGAATTCCTGCAACGAAGTACCCAATGAATACGTCTAGGTTTTACATCAATCTTAGCTAATAGGTTCTTTAGTGCGGAGTGATCCATATAACAATACTTTTAGAAATAATAAGATAAGGATGCAATTCATCAAAGGTAAACACTATTGCAAGCAACTTTTTCTTCGTTATGGTGTAATTGGCTTGTGCGTCCGTAAGAGTTTTGCTTACATAGTAGATTGGTTGAAAGTGCTTACTCTTTCTTTGACCTAGCACGGTATCTATGACATAATCACTAGCATCACACAATAGCTCAAAAGGAAGGGACTAATCAGGAGCCACCGACATAAGAGAGTTAGTCAATTTGTTCTTCAAGATTTCAAAGGCATGTCAACAATTTTCATAAAAAACAAAAGGTGCATCTTTTTCAAGAAAAACTATAAGAGGTTTAGAAATTTTTGAAAACTCTTGAATGACCTGTCTATAAAAACCTACATGACCTAGAAAAGTCCTCACCACCTTCACAGACAATAGGGGAGGTAATCTTTCAATGTTTTCTACTTTCGCCTTAGCCACCTCAATGCCATGTTTTAAAATCTTATGACCTAAAACTATCCATTCTTAAACCATTAAGTGACATTTTTCCCAATATATAGCCAAGTTAGTATCCTCACATCTTTGTAAAACCTTTTCAAGATTATGTAAGAAAATATCAAAAGAATTAACAAAGACAGAAAAATCATCCACAAAGACTTCCATAATATCCACCACTAAACCCTCAAAAATAGCTATGATGCAACATTGAAAAATGGCAAGTGCATTACACAAACCAAAGGGCATTCATTCGCCAATAAGCAAAGGTACCATAGGGGAAACTAAATGTCATCTTTTATTGGTCCTCTAGTGCAATGAAAATTTGTAAATAACCTAAAAAACCATCAAGAAAACAATAAAAGTCGTGATCTACAAGTCTCTCCAATATTTGGTCGATGAAGGGTAAAGGAAAGTGATCCTTCCTAGTTGCATCATTTAGCTTCCAGTAGTCAATACACACCCTCCAACCAGTGATAAAACTCATTGGGACTAACTCCTCCTTCTCATTGAGAACGACTGTCATGCCTCCTTTCTTTTGTATTACTTGGACGAGACTTACCCAAATGCTATCAGAAATTAGATAGATAATTCCAACATCAAGTAGTTTGATTGCTTCCTTCTTCACCACCTCTTGCATATGGGGTATTCAATCTTCTTTGAGGTTGAACCACAGGCTTAATCTCTTCTTTAAGCAAGATCTTATGTATGCAAAAAGAGGGACTAATACCTTGAATGTTGATTATTTTCCATGCTATATCCTTCTTATGTTTTTTTAAGGTTCTTAGTAACTCTTGTTTTTGTTGCCTTCCTAGCTTGGAGGAAATGATGACAGGGAGAGTCGAATTCTCTACTAAAATGCATACTCCAAGTGTTCGGGCAATGCCTTTAATTCCAATTCTGGAGGTCCTCTATTGATGGCCTCAAGTAAGGACAAGGTGTAGCTTGTAAATTTTCATTCTTTACATCATTTTCCACGATTTTAGCCTCTTCTAGTTGTGCTACCATTCTTTCCACTAACTCATCGTCTACCTCTTCTCTTTCATTACTTTGTAGTGTCATAAGCAAAGGGTTTCCATTTATTACTTCCTACACATGATAAGAGACTTTAGGATCTGTTGAATTAATCATAAAAATAAGTATCATCATGGTTTAGTGTATTACGTATAGCCTTGGATAATTTAAGAACTACCTCCTCCTCTTCTAATCTAAGGGTCAACTCCCCTTCCAAAACATCAATGATAGCTCTAGCCGTATTAATGAAAGGGTGACCTAATATTAGAGATACTTCATTATCTTCTTCCATGTCAATGACAACAAAATCCACAGGAAAGATGAACTCTTCTACTTGAACAAGGACATCCTCTATAATGCCTTTAGGATATTTAATCATTCGTTAGCCAGTTGAATACTAATCCTAGTAGGTTTTTGTTCCCAAAATCCTAACTTTTTTAATATCTTATATGGCAGCAAATTAATAATAGCACCTAAATCATCTAAAGTCCTACTAACAAATGAAGTTTCTATAGTACAAGGAATAGTGAAACTCCTTGTTCCTTTAGGTTTTAGGCCCATTTGTCCTTATTCAGGAAGATGGTAGAACAATCCTTATTCAAAGTAACTGATAAAATAACTTCATGCTTCTTTTTTTTGGAAAGAATTTCCTAGGAACTTGGCATATTTGGGCATATACATCAAAGTATCAACAAATGGTATGTCAATATGTATTTATTTGAAAAAATTTAGAAATCTACCATACTACTCATCTTATTTTACTTTCAGAAGGCAATATGGATATGGCACAGGAGGTTTGTAAGGTGATGAAGTCACCTTTGGTGCATCCTTCTTCTCTATTTTCCCATCACTTTCTTCTTCACCTTTTTCCTCAGCAATTCTCCCTTCGAGTTCTTTCTCCTTTAATTCCGTCTCTTTTAATACTATTGTAGGAGTAGGACCCTTAATGCTTCTCAAAGTTATTGCTTTAGCATGTTCTCTTGGATTTGGCTCAGTATTGCTAGGAAGATATCCAGGTCATCTCGCTGATATGATCTTGGCAAGCTGGCCATTTGATTCTCAAAGTTCTGAATAAAATCATCTTGATTTTGCATTCTAACATCAATTGTACGTATGAACTTATTCAATAAGTCCTCTAAATTGGCCCTAGCCGATAGATTTGCAGGAGGTTGATGTTATTTTAAAAGAATAGGTTAAACTACTAAACTAAAGTAACAAGCAATTGGACCTATCACTGTAGAAATCAAGCTATACTTGAGTGTTGAATCTCGAGGAACGATAAAGGCTCCAATACTTATCGCTCTTTCTAATGTTTAGTCTAAAGAATAGTTTGAAGAAGAATAAACTAAAAAGATAAAAACGGTTTGTGAACTAAACAAAACAAAGAAAGAAATAACCAAGTATTTTAAAAACTATTAAAGCAAGAGTTTGAATGTTGTAATCCCCCTAATCCTTTTTACTAATTCGATTGGAAAAACTTTGTAGAAAACGATGTTGAATTAACTTAGTTGGGTCATCACAACTAATCGGGTAATCCCTATCTCTAGGCGAACACCACCCTACTCACTAACCCTTAGAGGAGAATCTCTTCTCTCCCTAACCAATTATAAGTGTAGTAATTATAGGTGATTTAAAGGACCTAAAAGTGCAATATCATATCTCTAATCAATTGCCCCAATTAAACTCCAATTGGTTGCCCTAGAATGTTCTTCCTTTTTCAATTCCGAACATCTTTGTTATAAATCTAATCTCATGATAATTAAATTACAACAAAACATAGTATCAAGATAACTCAATTGAAAACAAACATCGAATTGAGTAAATTAATCCAAGAACATCGTAATCAAGAATTAGGGATCGACCCTCATCCAAACATAAAAATCTACTCACTAATCATTGTATCAAAACCAAAATTAAACATTGAATTCAATAAAAAGAAAGAAAAACAAAGCTTAGGAGGAAGTTGAAGCCGAAATCACAATCCCAAACGTTACCCGAGCTCGTCTCTCGATTCGCCCAATTGAAGCCCGAAATTATGATATTGAATCTTCAAATCTTGATCAATAAGTATTTAATTTCAATTTTTTTTACTGATTTCCTACCTAATTGAGGATGAATTAGGGGGAATTTTCTAACCTAAGTTTGCCCCTAATTACCTCTCTAAACCCTAATGGCGGAACTCTCAAATAATGAAGGAAAAATTACATTAAATAGTGTTAAAAAAGGATTAAAACTGCTAGAGTCAGGACCTACTGCACATGGTAGGTTGAGCCCTACCGTCCGCTGTATGGTTCTGTCCCAAATTACACTTGTGTGGTCGGGACCTACCTTTGACGGTAGGGGTAGCTTACCGTCACTGGCAGGTTTTTGTCCAAACTTTACTTTTTGCTCCAAGACCTACCACTGACAGTAGGTTGGCCGACCTCAGGCAGTAGGTCTTTTTATATATGACATCGTCTTTGTTTCATCATTTTCACTTCATTTTTTACCCTTTTTTGTTTCTTTTCATTGTTTTCTCCTTTGGGAACACCAAAGACAAGAATAAAGAGTATTAGTCTAAAAATATAAATTTTATATAATAAAAAATTGTGATGCGTCTATTTGTGTCAGGGGTCCTTAGGTTCCTAGTCTTGGTAAAAAACCACTGTGTTAGCACCGGCGGCGATGAAAACATCGTCACCTAAAACAGCATACCTGTCAAACTCCTTACCAGGATGCGCCTACCAGCAGTCTTAAAACTTATGGCTAACGCCCTCCAAGGGCGGTGAATTGCCTCCTTCCAAAGCTAATGGAAAAATAATTCAACTATTTTATAAAATAAAAAGTCATTTTATGATTTCTTAGTTAGTTCGTGCAATGAAAAATTGTAAAATGATGAAAATATCATATGAAAATGTAGACAATCTAGCACATATCAAATGCCCCTACACTTATTCGTTGCTTGCCCTCAAGCAACACAAACTAAACAGACAAAACGGAGTAGTTTAAAACTTTTATTAAAAAAATACATGAAAAATGAGAAAATGAGACAATTAAGGTCACATATTGGCCACAAGACATGGTAGCAGAAATAACATAAACAAAACAAAAGCAGAAACAAACAAAAACTAAGAAAAAGGCCCTTTCAATAGAACACTTTACTACTAAACTCTAAAGACAAATCAAAATAGACGAATGACTAGAATCACCAATTCAACCACAAGTTATTAATAAACGTTACAGATCAATGGTGTATGTGTGAATGGATTGTTCATGCCATTTTTCATAGAAGATAAGGAATATCAAGTAATTAGCACAATGAATATTTTAAAGTACGATACACCATAAACTCATGTTTTCCATCCGTTATCCACTCTAAAAATCCTATTCTAGGTCGTTCACGGATTAGGTAGGACTTTTCGACTTGTACTGTTAGGCTTGGGAAATGTATAGCGTATCAAACAAAGGTAAAGGGAGAACAAAAACAACTTTGTTGATTGATTCGAATATTAACACAAGATTGCTTTATATTCTTTGTTTTAGGTATATTTTTCAAGACTTAGAGCATCGTCGCTTACCGATCGATGTATAGAGATATTTATTATGCACCATTTTGAACCTTGTTCATTATTATGGGGGAGCCCGGACTCTTAAATATGTAATTTTTGTTTTATTATGAATAAATTATTGTCTTTATAGGGCAGCCTAGACTCTTAAAACTTTCTCAAATTTGTTGTTTGTTTGTGTTGGTGGTGTCTTTATGGCGGAGTCCGGATGTAACGCCCTACCCAGTAAGCACCTACCATGACCCCTAAAATTTCAGGGCTGATGAAAATAGATTTTGGATCTAATGTAGTGAAATATAGTGTTTTTGACTCTTAGAAGTAATTTTGGAGATATTTATGAATGAGAGTAAAAATTTATTATATTGATGTTTTATTATTAAGGTTTATAAGTGCCTTTAAGTGGAATTTATTTTAATACTTTGTGTGTGTATTTTAGAAATTTAAATACTTAACATTTTCATATAAGGTTTCAAAAAAAAAAAAAAAAAACATCACAATTAAGAAACATTTCGCCACCTCCCTAGCCACCCGTCACCACCCAAATTCTTCTTCTTTTTTTTCCTTTTTTTTTCTTCCCCCCCTCCCCAACTAACCGCCATAATGTATACTATATATATGCAAGGCTTGTATGCCATTTGTTTTGGTAACAAGAACAATTTGAGACAACACTAATATGTATGTAAGGTTAGTTTTATATATATATATTTTCTTTCCTTTATATTTTCATTATAATATCTATATAATATATATAGTTTAAGTGTATTATTTTTTTCTAGGCTTTAGCATATAGTGAGATCTATTTCTAGTTAGATTATACATATTAAGTTAATTATTTATTTTAGGATTTAAATATTTTAAATAGATTTTTAGTATAGAGTATATAGTTAATTATGGTTTCTTGGGAGAGTATATTTTTTTAAGAGTATAGGATTTTTGATCTTTTTAAAGAATTATTATAAGTATGTATACACAGATATATATGTCTTAAGTCATTTCGTTTGATCTCTATATTTAGGGATAGGGTTATTTTATTGGTACCTAAATATTAAGTATTTTTCTATTACTATATTTGTAGGATCTTAGCACCAAATCTACATCCAGGTGAGTCCACAAACTTCGTTTTATTATGTTATTTCAAAAGTTACGGGCCATATAATTATGATTTCTAAACTTTTCATAAAATATCTAATATTTTTTAAACGGTATAACCTGCCATGTTTTTTTAATTGGAGATGTTCTTCACAACGTGTTACATGTTCATTAGAAATGTATAGGAGCGGTGCTCCATATAGGTGTTGTCTTTTTAAAACAGATTATTATTATTGTGAAAAAGAACTAGTGTGTATACGATTTTTGATGACGTGAACGGATTTTTGACTCTAAAGGTGGATCCACTTGAAGAGGGGCGTAGTACCTTGAGGGCGTGGCCCAATCGGTATTTACGTGGACATCGCATCACGCTCTGCGGTGGGACAATCGCCTAGTGGAGAGTCAGGAGGGGATCAAAACTGAGGTTGGCCCCAGGGCAGACCTGGTAGGTGCCCAGGAGTCTGTAGCCAGTTTTGACCAGTGATATGGGAGTGCGGTAGTTTGTAATCGAGCGCTCGTATGGCGTTTGGCTGGTATTGACTACGAGATGCCGGAACTTGGTTCCGATGGCCTCGTTTTGGGGATTCGAACTTTGTCCTGGAGCCCCGCTGTTACATTACATGTTCTTTTGAATTCGGGGCATAAAAGCTGCGCTGATGTGTCTTGATTCACTCAGACTTCCCAACTGCGCTCGAAACCCTCGTGTAGGTTCAAGCATCAGTTTTGTTAAAACATTAAAAGAGAATGTTTTTTTATAATATTGCATGAACTGCTTTGTGAAACTATATCATAATTGTTTTAAAGAAATCACTATAGCGCACACACACATACGTAGACTCACTGAGCTTTCACACTCATGTTTTTCCATATCATGTTTTCTTCTCAGATTAACTCAGGACGATCAGGGATACAATAAACCGCTGAAGTTTTAGGCATGGAATTTTGGTTCGAGTCTCTCCGGAAGGACATGTTATTGTGTTTCTCTCTTGTACTCGAGCCGGTTGTAAAGTATTTCTATCTTTGTATCGGAATTACCATAAGATAAGAAGTTTTCTTGAACCCTATATTTTGAGCGCCTTTTTAGTGTTCAGATTGTATAGTTTTCCGCTGAGTATTGTATATATACTTCTAAGTGTTGCCCAGGGGGTTATGCTCTTGTTTTTAGACTTATAGTTTAGTGCCGAGAGGCACGCAGATATCCTACTCACCCACAGTTGACCTAGTGGCAGAGTTTGGCGTATCACAGGTGGTATCGAGGCTCTAGGTCAGATTTAGTAGATCTTAGGTGAGAACTTGGGGCCAAATGCATAGCTTTATTTTGCTCGAAGACTTTTAAGCTCCCTTGCCTCTTTCGGTGTTCTCATCGTGTTATTAATCTTGTGGGAACAGTGCTCCTTTGTATACGATGTCATATCTTTTTCCATAACCGCAATGAGAGGACATATAGATACATTAAGCTTTCGAATTGATTATGGTTCAAATGACAGAGGATTAAGATTGTTTGAGTCATCAAAAGAGGCTACTTGTTTTGAGACTTGTAGCTCGATTAAGAGATTTCGTAGGACATAAGGTATTAGGGGAAGACTCTGATGACTTATGGTGTATTAACTGCACAAAGAGGAAGTGTGAAGTTCTTATTAGGTACAAGACGTAATCTGTATTGATTTTTGTTATCCCTACTTCAGTAATACCAAAGAACTCCATGTACCTTGTAAAATGACACTTGCATTATTGTTGTCACAACACAAAGAGCCCTCCGATCCTTGGTTCTGTATTCGATAAATATTAAGTATTACTTCATGCTGCCGATTGGTGAATGTAAAAATGGAGGTGAGCTTCTTAGGATAGAGCTAATAATGAGTTCAGCTCAATAAGGAGAACAATAAGTGATGACGATAGTGAGTAGACTAGAAGCTAAGTTTCTTAAGATTTAAAATATTGGTATATCTTGTGAATGAGAGATTAGTAGTCTAATATGAGAGCGGGGAATAATTGATATAGTTGTTGAGATCTTTTGTGTGTGTGTTTGCTATGAATTACATCTACAGTGCTTTTGATAAGCTCAGTGTTAGACCATAGTCTTTAGGAAGAAGATATACCTAAACTGGGTTGGTGTACTTGCATTCTTTAGTTTACACTGTACATATGTGTTAAGTATAAACCTTGTTTTGTGAGTGTGATTCTTTAGTGGCTGTATATAATCTGGAAGAGCTTAGGATCGTGTGATCGCAAATTATGTTATGTATGGTACATCAATGGCAGATTTTGTATACATGCTATACCCTGTACACCAATGACCATTTTTATTAATAGAGAGGATGTTCCATATATAGTTCTAGTGTGTGGTGTTTTGTATGTAAGTTTTAACCTATAAGCTAAGATTTAAGTATTTAACATCGGGTAGATGCTTTTGGAAAGGACGATGGAAGTGCAAGGGGATAATAATTATTTCAATCATTTGAGGGAACGTGTGTGATAGTAAGAATGGATTGGTTGACTGGACATGTGAATATGTGCATTGTGGGTGGAATTTAGTCAAGTCTAGTCAGTCAATGTTTCCAATCTTTAGAATTAGGATATCTAACGTACTTGTGTAACTAGTCTGGCGAGAAGTCAATCCAATGATAAAAGAGTTACAAGATATCTTTAAAAGAAATTGGCGACCGCATCTCCAGAATGGGAAGTCGAGACTAGGATAGAATCAAAATAGAGGATGAGCCGATATTTCAAATCACGTGTTGGATGGACTGCCCGTAGACACCGAAGCAGAAGTAGTTGAAGGTACGATTCAAATCTTTTCTCAACCAGCAAGAATACTTATTGTTCCTGGAGCTACATATTCCTTTGTGAGTTTGTATTTCGTAAAACATATTCTTGTACCTTCTGTTGTTATGTGTTATCGGTTGATAGTTAGCACTCCTATAGACGTGAGTATGATAAATAAGGTAAAGTACCCGGATTGTGACATCTATGTCTAGAATGTAATTCTATCCGGTGACTTGATGGCCTTGCAATTTGAGGGCTATGCGTGATACTTGGGATGGATGGTTGTCTAAACATTACACCCAAGTAGATTGTCGACGGAAGTTAGTTAAGTTTAGCCAACCGAGTATGCCAATCCTAGTGTTCCAAGGGAAGCGAACAAACGGGAGAATCTCTTTTTGACTGGTATGGAAGCCAGGAAGTTGTTATGGAAAAGATGTCAAAGGTACCTAGTATATTTACTCAACAAGTTTAAGGAACAAGTAAAATTAGAGACAGTACCTGTGGTAAAAGAGTTTATAGATGTTTTTCCTGAGGAGTTAATCACGTTGCCCCCAGATCGAGATGTGGAGTTCAGCATAAAGTTGGTACCCGATGCTAAACCAATATCTCAAACCCCATAGCGAATGGTACAAGAAGAGTTGAGAGAGTTGAAAGAGCAACCGCAAGAATTGTTGCAACAAGAATATATCCATTCAAGTACATCTCTTTGGAGTGCATTAGGTTTGCTTGTAAAAAAGAAATATGGGGCCTTAGGCTATGTGTGTAGACTACAGATGCCTAAATAGTGTGACAAACCGTTTAACTACCCACTTCCACTTATTGATGAGCTATTTGGTCACTTCGAGGAGTAGGATGCTATTCCAAATTAGATGTAAGACAAGGATACCATCAGGTACAAACAAAAGAAAGAGATATTCCCATGACCTTTTGCAACACTCGATATAGGCATTATAAGTCTGTCTTATGCCATTTGGATTGACAAGTGCATCTGCGACATTCATGGAATTAATGCATAGGATTTTCTGTCTTTACTCGGATAAGTTTGTGGTAATTTCCATTGCTGATATTCTTATGTATTAACCTAACCTCGAAGTACATGAACATTTTTTAAGAATGTTGTAAACCCTATAGAAGCATAAGCTGTACATCAAGTTTAGTAAGTTTTGAAGGGCGACAAGTGACTTCCTTAGGGCATGTGATTACTCTGGAAGGAGTATCAATAGACCCAATAAAGGTAGAGAAGTGACCAATTGGACGCAACCCAAAATATCAATAGAGGTACATATCTTTCTGGGTATGGGAGGGTATTATCGAGATTCATAACAAATTTCTTTTAGAATCATTAGACCATTACCACAACTTATAAGTAATGCATCGATTAACTTCGGCACAAGTTGTGCTACTAACCAATTCAAGTGAAGAGTTTTCCCTATAAAGGGAAGGTCTAGAGACAGTTTTGATGCAAGATAGATAGGTCGTTGATTATATTTGAATTAAATTGAAGGATTATGAGCGGAATTATCCAACACATGATTTGGAATTAGTAACTGTAATGCGACTGGGAGTGATGATTTCACTTATATAGGGAAAGTATGAGATCTTTATTGATCATAAAAATTTATAGTACTCGCTTTCCTAGAAGATTTAATATAAGGCAATGTCGATGGATGGGGCTGCGGAAAAATACTGATGCCAAATTAAAGACCATATAGGAAAAGTTAATGTGGTGATAGATTTAAGTAGAAAGGAGGCAAAGATATCAGGTCTCACCAACACCGCTACCTTGCAACAAGATAGTACATGCGCCCAAAGGAATGGCATGAGACTCCAAGAGTTTAAGAACCGAGTGGAAGCTAAAAAGTAGACAGATTATTGGACATTAGAAACCGATAGGAGCCGGTACTTTCATAATCAATTGTACATTCGTGACGATACCGAGCTTAAGTGCAAAATACTAGAAGAAGCACACAGAAGTAAGTGTTCAATGCATCCTTGAGAGAATAAGATGTATAAAGATTTAAAGCAAAACTTTGGTGGAATGGAACGAAGAGAGAGATTACAAAGTATGTAGCAGCCCGTCTTACGTATCAAAGGGTTAAGACGGAGCATGAAAAAAAAAATCAGCAGGACTACTACAACCGCCATCTATTCCTAAATGGAGATGGGATCATGTGACAATGGACTTTGTCACAAGATTGCTCCGGACCAAGGGGTATAAAGATGGTATCCAGGTGATCGTTGATTGCTTAACAAAAGTGGCTCATTTTATGGCCATTAATATGGCATACCTTCTGAACGAGTTAGCGCAGATTTGCGTAGATGAGATTATCTGACTTCATGGGGTGCCCCGTTAATATTGTATCCGATAGAGACCTAAGGTCTACTATAAGGTTTTGGCCCAAGTTCTAGGCAGCCTTGGAACCAACCTAAGTTATAGCACCACAGCACCCACAAAACTAATGGACAGTCCGAAAGAACAATTCAACCTTAGAAGATATGTTGAAAGCTTGCGTCTTAGACTTTGGGAACAAGTGGGATTGATAAACTTGCTTGTGTTGAGTTTGCTTATAAAAAACAGCTACCACTCTTCGGTAAGAATGACATCATTTGAAGCATTATATGGGAGAAGATGCAGAACACCCCTGTACTGGGATAAAGTCAGAGTTTGATCCCATTAGAGATAAAGAAACTTGATGCCAGAGTTGGAGGACATGCAGAAACAAGTTAGGATAATTCAAGATCGGCTCCGGATAGCTAAAACTAGACAGAGCTATGCCGATAATCAAAGAAGGGATCTGGAGTTTAATGTGGAGGAATCGAGTTTTCTTAAAACTTACGCTTGTCGTAAAAAGTTTAGATACCCAAAGGAGGGAAAAATTAAGCCCTCAATATATCGGACCGTTTGAATTATTGATAGGATAGGTGAAGTAATGCATCGACTGAAGTAGTGCATAGACTAGCCTTGCCAAGTGAACTGATAAGTATACATGATGTATTTTATGTATCACAATTGAAGAAATACTATCTTATACCTGATCATATTCTTAACGATGGCAAATTGGAGTTACGAACTGACCTATCATACGAAGAAGAATAAACTGAGATTATAGAGCAAAGCGCAAGAGAATTACGCGGGATACAAATTTGAATGTGCAAAGTTATGTGGAGCCAACCTGGGAGACTAAGGAATACCTAAAGAAGAAGTATCCAGAACGTATCGGTACGAGACTATTAAATTTCGAGGAAGAAATTTCTTTTAAGGAGGGTAGAATGTAACTCCTTACCCAGTAAGCACCTACCATGACCCCTAAAATTTCGGGGCTGATGAAAATAGAGTTTGGATCTAATATAGTGAAGTATAGTGTTTTTGACACTTAGTGGTAATTTTGGAGATATTTAGGAATGAGAGTAAAATTTTATTATATTGAGGTTTTATTAGTAAGGTTTGTAAGTGCCTTTAAGTGGATTTTATTTTTAATACTTAGTGTGTGTGTTTTAGAAATTTAAATACTTAACATTTCCATATAAGGTTTCAAAAAAAAAAAAACTTCACAATTAAACATTCTGCCACCTCTCTAGCCACCCGTCACCCCACCCAAATTCTTCTTCTTCTTTTTCCTTTTTTTTTTCTTTTTCCCCCCCACTAACCGCGATAATGTATACTATATATATATATATATGCATGCCTTGTATGCCATTTGTTTTGGTAACAAGAATGTATACTATATATATGCAAGGCTTGTATGCCATTTGTTTTGGTAACAAGAACAATTTGAGGCAACACTAATATGTATGTAAGGTTAGTTTTATATATATATATATATTTTTTCTTTCCTTTATATTTTCATTATAATATCTATATAATATATATAGTTTAAGTGTATTATTTTTTTCTAGGCTTTAGCATATAGTGAGATCTATTTCTAGTTAGATTATATATATTAAGTTAATTATTTATTTTAGGATTTAAATATTTTAAATAGATTTTTAGTATAGAGTATATAGTTAATTATGGTTTCTTGGGAGAGTATATTTTTTAAGAGTATAGGATTTTCGATCTTTTTAAAGAATTATTATAAGTACGTATATACAGATATATATATCTTAAGTCATTTCGTTTGATCTCTATATTTAGGGATAGGGTTATTTGATTGGTACCTAAATATTAAGTATTTTTCTATTACTATATTTGTAGGATTTTAGCACCTGATCTACATCCAGGTGAGTCCACAAACCTCGTTTTATTATGTTATTTCAAAAGTTACGGGCCATATAATTATGATTTCTATACTTTTCATAAAATATCTAATATTTTTGAAACGGTATAACGTGCCATGTTTTTCTTAATTGGAGATGTTCTTCACAATGTGTTACATGTTCATTAGAAATGCATAGGAGCGGTGCTCCATATAAGTGTTGTCTTTTCAAAACAGATTATTATTGTTGTGAAAAAGAACTAGTGTGTACACGAGTTTTCTAGAAATATTTATAAGTTGGAAAATACTTTGGTTTTAAAAAGTTATATGATTTGGCATGCGTGAATGTAAACATGGCATGTTTGTAAAATCTATATAAGCTGGAAAATGCTTTGGTCCTGAAAAGTTACATATTTCAATATGCATGAATATAGACCTGGCATTGGCATAATTGTGAAATTTGCATAAGCATGTGATGACTAGCGGATTAGGATTTTTGGTACTCTGAAATGTGTATGACTTGAATCCGTTATGATGGCTGGGCAATTGGCCTTTCGATTTGTAAATACATATGAAAACCTCATTCCAACCAAGGTTAAAGTTTGGTGAAAATCAAGTGAACGGACGCGTTAGCGGATTGCACTGTACGTGGCTAGTCCCTTGTACTAGGGCCTCTTCTGATGACGTGGACGGGTTTTTGACTCTGAGGGTGGATCCACTTGAAGAGGGGCGTAGTACCTTGAGGGCGTGGCCCATTCGGTATTTACTTGGACATCGCATCATGCTCTATGGTGGTCGCCTAGTGGAGAGTCAGGAGATGCTTGAAACTGAGGTTGGCCATAGGGCAGACCTGGTAGGTGCCCCAAGAGTCTGTAATCTGTTTTTACCCGTGATATGGGAATGCGGTTATTTGTAATCTAGCGCTCGTTTGGTGTTTGGCTGCTATTGACTACGAGATGCCGGAACTTGGTTCCGATGGCCTCCTTTTGGGGATCCGGACTTTGTCCATAGAGCCCCACTGTTACATTACATGTTCTTTTGAATTCGAGGCGTAGAAGCTGAGCTGATGTGTCTTGGTTCGCTCAGACTTCCCAGCTGCGCTCGAAACCCCCGTGTAGGTTCAAGCATCAGTTTTGTTAAAACACTAAAGAGAATGTTGTCTTATAATATTGCATGAACTGCTTTGTGAAACTGTATCATCATTGTTTTAAAGAAATCACTACAGTTCACACACACCGTGGACTCACTGAGTATTCACGCTCACGTTTTTCCATATCATGTTTTCTTCTCAGATTAACTCAGGTGGGTCAGGGATACAATAAAGCGCTGAAGTTTTGGGCGTGGAATTTTTGTTCGAGTCTCTCCGGAAGGATATTTTATTGTGCTGCTCTCTTGTACTCGAGCCAGTTGTAAAGTACTTCTATCTTTCTATCGGAATTACCATAAGATAAGAAGTTTTCTTGAACCCTATATTTTGAGCGCCTTTTTAGTGTTCAGATTGTTTAGTTTTCCGCTGCATATTGTATATATACTTCTAAGTGTTGCCCAGGGGGTTATGCTCTTGTGTTTAGACTTATAGTTTAGTGCCGAGAGGCAAGCAGATGTCCTACTCAACCGCAGTTGATCTGGTGGCAGAGTTAGGGGTATCACACCTAACTCTTAAAACTTTGTTTGATTTGTTGTCTATTTGTGTTGTCAGTGTCTTTACACCGGAGCCCAGACTATTAAGCTATCTATTGATTATTTGTCTTTATGGGGGAGCCAGGACTCTTAAATTTTGCTAGATTTCTTTTTGTTTGTGTGGTTGTTGTCTGGTATGGCCATTGTGCCGAGGAATTGTTCATCTTATAGGGAAAACTCTGTCGAAATTTCTATAACATTTAAATTTTAAAGTCTTTGTTCTTAAACTCTTAAGTTTTGTTAATTATTTTTGGAAAGTTTTGGAAAACATATTTGATGTATTTTTGTATAATGCTCAAATGATTACAGAATTCTTTAATCATGCATAATCTATAAGTTTAAATGTAAAATTCTTAATAAAACTCTTAAATTCTTAATCCCTTAAACATTTGGATTTATTTCTAATAAAGAAATGATTATAGAATTCATTAACCTGTTAATCTATAAGTTTAAACATAAAACTCTAAAAATCTTAATCTCTAATTATTTGTAATACTCAAATGATTAGAGAAATCTTTAAACTGTTAAAAATAAAAGTCTTAAACTATAAATATTTCACAAAACATATGTAAGCACCTTAAATGTAAGACTTAATGAAGAATGAGTTCTAATTTTGGACTCTTCATCTTTAAATGTCGTACTCATTAAGTCTGATATTAAAATGTGTGTTTTGTTTGTGAGGTTATGGAGGAGGATCGTAGTTAGATATATTGAAGAACTGTGCCTAGAGTTATGGGGATTAGTAGTGAGTTTTACCCAGGTGTGAAACAGTTTGTGAATTGGTGTCTGAATTACGGTCCTGGTACAACTAACGAGTTACGGTGTCTGCGTGCAAAGTACAAGAACTTAAAGTATCTTAAAGAGGATGATGTGAAGTTTCATCCTTATAAATCAGGATTTTTACATAACTATCATAATTGGACTGCACATGGAGAACCGTCGGTGGTTACCAACCGATTGTTTGGGAAGGTAATGTTACAAGGAATGTTGAAAGAAACACTTACTGTGAGGGTATTTTTTATGCTGCTGGTCCGAATTTTGAACCAGATGCAGCGTACTACAATTATAAGGAGCCACCTAATCCTAAAGCTCAACGGTTTTATGATTATGCTAAAATATGTTGATCCACCGTTGTATGAAGAGTGTACAAAGTATTCACAGTTGTTCGCGATGGTTAGGTTATTGAACATAAAGTCAGAGAACATGTCTGAAAAGTGATTTGATCAAATAGCATAATTCTGGAAAGATGTACTCCCCGAAGGAAATAAGGCGTTGGATGATTGGTACCGGATGAAAAAATTAACATTTGGTTTGAATATGCAGGTGCAAAAGATTGATGTATGTATAAATGGATATATGTTGTATTGGAAAGAGGATGCCCAAAAACATAAGTGAAAGTTTTGTGGCCATGATCGTTACATGTGAAGAAAGAAAACTAAGAAGAAGAAGTCCAAAGACATTACGTACAAGAAGATGTATTATTTTTTACGTAAACACCTAGGTTGCAGAGGTTGTATGCTTCTCAAAGAACGGTTGAGCATATGAGATGGCACTCGAAAGCGTTCTCGAGCCCGAACATGATGAGTCATCCTAGGGATGGAGAAGCTTGGAAGCATTTTGTTTGTACTCATCCTAAGTTTTCGTCCAAAGCAAGGAATGTAAGACTTTGACCGTGTACTAATGATTTCTCACCTTTTGGGATGTCTGGAAAGTAGTGTTCGTCATGGCTAGTGATTGTTACGCCATACAATTTACTTCCTTAGATGTGCTGAAAAACTCCGGTAATGTTCTTGACATGTATTATTTTGGTCCCTCAGAATCCAAAACATAAGTTAGATGTTTACTAGCAACCGCTGATAGAAGAATTGGACCAATTGTGGTTGCATGGGGTTAACACATACGATATTTCAAGAAATAGAACTTTAATATAAGGCTGCCTTTCTATGGACTGCTAGTGACTTTTCTGTGTACGGGATGTTGTCTGGTTGGAGTACTGCTAGCGCATTGGCTTGTCCTTATTGCATGGAAGAAACAAATTCATTTAGACAACAAAGTGGGGGAAAGAAATCTTGGTTTGATTTTCATCGCTGTTTTCTGCCTTCCGATCATCTATTTTGGAGAGATTCGAGGAGTTTTAAGAAGGTTAGACGAGAACATCATTATGAGCCGCCACCTCATTTTACAGGAGAGTAGTTATGGGAAAGGGTTCAAGACATGACAAAGATTACAGAAATCGAAATTGAGATGGGAAAGGAAGATAGAAGAGAAGAATATCATAATTGGACAAGGCGTAGTATTTTTTGGGATCTTCCATATTGGCGTGCTCTTCTAGTTTGCCGCAATCTTGACGTCATGCATAATGAGAAGAATGTCATTGATAATGTTTTTAACAAGTTTTGGAGGTGAAAGGGAAGACGAAGGATAATGTGAAGCTTAGGGAAGATGTTCAAAAATATTGCATCAAGAGGGAGAGGAGGTTGTGGGGATACATGCAGCAGGCACAAGAAAGTTCGTCGGCTTCATGACCTCATTCGCCACTCAGTGTGGCGTGCGGCTAGATTCGGTAACCACTCTCTTCCCTCCTTTTCCACTACCGAATGACGATGCCATATCTCAGCCATCGACTGATCTTCCCTCCTCTAGCTTACCTCCACCTACCTAGACTTTATGATATATTTTTTTATGTATTTTTTATATATTTGACATTTGATATTATATTATATATTCTAGACTTTTTTATATATATTTGTATTTGATATATTTATATATATATACATGTATTCTAGACGTTTTAATTGATTGTATTATAGACGTTTTTGTTGATTTTATATTGTTTGTGACTGTTGTTGGTTTTTAATTTCAGGTGAAGATTTATAATTATAAATAAAATATTTTTAAAAAATTACAAAGTTACACAGACCGATCTGCAGTCGGTAAATAATCTTTTTTTTAAAAAAAAAATTAAATTGACTTACCGACTAAAAATTTGTTGGTAAATTAAGATACCGACTGAATTTTACGATCAGTAACTTACTATTTAATTTGCATTTTTTAATTAAGAAAAATAAAGTTACCAACCGCAATATCGATCGGTACCTCCACATATTTGATCGACAACAGTTACCAACAGACGTTTTATTCCGTCACACCCAGTTACCGATCAAAATACAACGACTACCTTATCGGTCGGTAACTAGCTTTTAGCGATCGATTACCTACCAAAATGTCAGTCGGTAATTTGTTGAATTCTTGTAGTGAAAGTTTGATTTCTAAAGTTTGTTGATCTTGATAAAAGCATCCAGAATAGTCTAGTACGTTCTTTAGTACACTTTCATTAATAGGGCTCAAGATACTTTGTACCACTTTGTGTACCACTCTATGTACCACTTCCTTTTTATAATATATTTTTTTCTTTAGGGGTTATATTTTATTTATTAGGTTTTATTAATAAAATATACCAAACTAGAAAGTGGTACAGGGAGTGGTATACAACGTGGTATAAAAGATCCGAGCTCTTTTAATAGTAACTTTCCCTTAGGGCTTATCTTTTATAATTTAGGGTTTATCTTTTATTCTATAAGATTTATATGTTAATAAAACTGTTATAAAAGATATGTATTAGAGAGTATGCTAGAAGATATAGTAAAGGATATGGTTGTGAAACAAGGGTTCTATTCACCTTTTGTTATTTTATTTAAACGTAAGGAAAGTACTTGTTTCTCTTATTAATCATAATATGTTGAAAGTTTACAACTTTTAATTACCTACTGTTTCTATCAAAGTTTTCTATTAAAGTTAATCAAAATGGAATTGAGAAGAACTATTTACTTTAAAGTGATCATTTCAGAACTTTCCGGCCTAATGAATTTTCGCCTCGAAGGAAATCAAATATTTTATATTTTAAATGCTTGATTTCGAAAGAAATCTGATTGCTTATTGAGTTCTTGAGCTGTTTTTTGTTTTTTTACTTTGCAGATGATCGAATGTCAAAAAGAGGATATTTTCGGTAATTTAGAAGAGTTTCTTTTGGGGACCAAAGAAACTTATGAACAGTAATTTTAGTTTATTTATGATGTTCTTATTGGGCTCTGATATTTAATTTATAATTACTCCTTATAAAGGTTTGGACAGTCCTTCCATCTAAGGTACCTTTTAAGGTGAGTTAGCCCAAACACAAATTTTAACATGGTATCAGAGCCAGCTGTTGGGTTGCCCATATTCAGTCTTGCAAACTTCACGCTCCAGATGTCCAGTCCTGGACGTGAGCTTTTGATTTAAGTATCTAAGTTTTTGAGGTTATATTTGAATAGTTTTTTGAACTTTAAGATATGATGTATAAGAGACCTTGTATAGTGAAGAAAGTTATTTACATGGTCGTGTCTTGGCGTTAGGCACGAAATGTGACACCTCTTCATCTTAGGACTCAAGCCATCAATAAACTTGTTAATAAAATTCTCTAGTCCAAAGTTTTTAATAACCATCAACATCCTTCTTCTCCACCCTTTGAAACTATTAATATAATGCCATGAAGAAATTTCATGAATAAGAAATTGGTAATGCAATTTTTTTGACTCAATGACTCAATTTCCAACATATGATTTTCTCTTCTCAAGCCCCAAAAATAAAACGGCTATGTACTGAGATTATAGTCATACTCTATGTTCCCATTCTCACTATATTCCATCAAATTTCTCATCTCTAAATCCAACTTCACCTTAAACTTATTCACAGAAACCATTAGTAAAATTGATTTTCTATAATGGATATCATATTTGTATTAACAAAACCAGTTGCGCATTACCTTCCATTTGTTTGCTCATATCATCAATTCATTTGTCCAAAATTTTGATTTGATGTACTTGCTACCTAATCATAAATTTCAAGGGACTCAATGTCTCTGTCTGCTCTGCTACATGATGCTTCAACCCATACATCTTAATTTACAAATTTTGAAACTCATCGCTCACCATAGGTTCGTACAGCTCTAATACCATTTGTCATGTCCTGACCAAATTAGCAACACTAAACCTCAATAATGGATGAACTAAAACTGAAAAATAATAAACAGACAGAATAAATGGAATTGGGGATTCAAATGATGAAAGAATGAAGGAAATACAAGAGAAAGATTCTGGGTTAAGCCGAGAAAGAGAACTCAGTTGTGATATTCACAATGATTCAAAAGACCTCCTCTATATTGCTTCTGTTTTTTTAATCAATTAAAAAAATGCTTTTAAAAAGTTTGTTATAAAAATTACTCTTAACATTTTTAATTTTAATTCATCAATAAGTGGAAGAAGTTTTAAAAAGCATCCCTAGGATAGCGTTTCAAAAGTAGATTTTTGAGTTTATTTTAAGTTAAAAACAGATATAATACACAATAAAAAATAGCTTAAAATTAGTTTATAATTTAAAAGATGCTTATTTTAAACAAGGGAGGGCGGAGAAAAAAACTTCTATACAAATGCATAAAATAAGCTTAAATACTATCATTGTCAAAATGGGCTCAAGCCTGCAAGCTAGCCCGGACCATCTGTGGTAAGGACGGATATGGATTAATAAAATTAGGCCCGTCAGAAATGAGCTCGGATCGGATTGGACCGTTTCGAGTACAGACTTTTGCGAGCTGGTCTGGTCTGGTTCGCAGGCTAGCCCGTTTGTTATTCATATTTTATATATAATATATTAGGACCTGATTTGAATTAATAATTTTCTTGAGGTCCTAAATGAAATATGGTGAAAATTTTTTAGGAACCCTAGTCCTCTCTTCTCTTCTCATTTCATCCTCTCTCAAAAACTCTCTCGACAGTCCACACCTCACCCCACAGCCACCATACCAAGCTCGATCTCTAATCTCACACTGCCGTCGACGCGCCGCCCCCTTTCTTCTCTTCTTCTTCTTCTTCTTTTCTTCTTCTTCCCCTTCTTCACCATCAAGCTTTTGTTGAACCCGAAGAAACCCTCCTCTCTGTTGAACCTAACAAAACCCCACCGTCCCCGCACCGTAACCCCTTCACCGCCGCCCCTCACAATTGCCTCTCTCCCTCTTTTCTCTCTCTTCTCTCATCTCTAGCTCCTGTGCTGGACTACACCACTCACGGTAGAGCTTGAAGTAGCTCATTTGGGAGGTTGAAGAAGTTGCCAGAGCTTGACGACACTCACATTGATGCCGGATCTTGACGACACGCACGCCGGACTAATTGTTATTGTTATTAGATGGTAATTGTTATTAAACAAAAATTTATTTACAATTGATAAATTTAACAAAGTTTAAACTTACAACAATCTAAGTCATTTTATTTACTGTTGGATTATAGAATTTGCTATTGATTTTCTGTTAATGAAATTTGCTTTTGCCTATTGTTTACTGTTTGAAAAATTCTCTTAGGAAAACTCTATTTTTCTGATTGTTTTTATACTAGGCTAAATGGATAAAAATGTTTAGTCTGGACCGTGCCAGTGTTGAGGACTTGGTAAAAAATGAATAGTGTTTGAATTCTCTAGTTTGATAAAAATATACACCTCATTAGGATTTGGTTCATAGCATTATTACTAGCTTTTGTTGAGGACTTTTAAATTTTCATCTAATGCTCCTAGTAGAATTTCTTTTTGTTCATTGAAGTGGCTTAGGTGAAAATTTTGCTTACAATTAAGACTCCTATAATATGTTTATGGATTGGCCCATTTGTTATTCATATTTTATATATTATATATTAGGACCTTATTTGAATTCAGAATTTTCTTGAGGTCCTAAATGAAACATAGTGAAAATTTTGCTTACAGTTAAGATAGGTATGCGTAATGTTTAGAGTTGGAGGTGAATAACTACTAACAAATGGGGTTTACTTGCTGTTATTTCGTTTCTCCCTTCCTTTTTCCTGCTTCATTTTTGGTCAGTTATATGCATTCTGGTGGAGCACATAAGGGGAGAATAGAGAGAATACACTCACTGCGAGTCGCAGTTTTATTACCGTACATACGTACATTCTTTTCAACCTAATTTGTTGGTTAGTAGAGTTGTGGAAATCCCATCCAATTAGTGGGATATATTGGATGGGAACTTTTATTATTTTTGGTGTTGTAATAGTTTCAATATTATTAGGAACAAATTTTCTACTTTATACAAGGACGAATTTGATCATGCATGGAAGAAGTTCACAGCCTGGACTGTAATAGTATGTTCTTAGTATGAGTCACAGGCTAAAAGTGAACATACTATTGAAGTGGCTTAGTGTGAGTCACAGGCCAAAAGTGAAATGTCCTGTTTGAGTTGGGGAACTGTAACATATTGTCATAGATGTGTAACCAGAACTTAAATCATTTTCTTTTCTTATTGATGTTATGATGTACAATATTTATATTATATCCCTATCTTTGATTCTTGCTATGAACTATTCTTTGTCTCCGTTTTTTTTTTTTGGGGCTAAGCATGTTCGGTTTTCTGTTGGTTCCTTTGTTTCATATCATAGGTGCTTGCTATGTATATGATTGTACAATGTGTGCTATGTGGAAAATGGATAAAAATGTTGTTGATGATACTACCAATAAATATGATGAATTAAATACTGCACAATCTTCAAAGAAGGCGAAAAAATCCTATAAATAAAATGTATGGACTCATACCAAGAGCTTGATATTGGTAAAGATAAAGAACCTACAGTTGAGTGTCTTGGTTGCGGGAATGTGTATATTACAGGAAGGAAATATGGAACATCTAGCATTTCACGTCATGTAAACGTATGCTTTGATATCAATGAAATGTACCAACTTTAACTTGGTCCCTTTCTTTCAGGCCTACTTAGAGAGTAAGTACAACTTTTTCTTCATTTATATTCAACTTATAAATACTATTTATTGACATTTTTATTTACTATGTAGTCTATGTTTTGTGTCTTATAGGTAAAGATAATGAGGAGAAGAGGATGTTATTAAGTTGACTCAAATTAGGTGTTCCTGAAGATGAGTAAGATGATTAAGAAGAAGAAGTTGGTGTTCAATTCTTCATATTGATTTTTTGTTAAATAATTATTAATTAGTTTTGTTGGATGATTGTTTATTGTTACTTATTAATTTTTTTATTTTGGTCTTTTTCTATTTTGATTGATTTGGATTAATGTATATTATAAGCAAGATTTTAAAAAAACTAGAAAATTAGCCAAAAAAAACCCGCGGGCTAGATCGTTTATCTGCGGTCCCAACCGCGGATGAATATGGATTTCTATATTTGAGCCTATTAAAAATGAGCCCAAACTGGACTGGATTGTTTTCAGTTCGGACCTTTACGGTCCGGTCCAGTTTAACCCATTTGACAGTGCTATTAAATACTAGGGTTGGCTGAACACTTTTTAACTCCTCTCCATCCATAGATTCTTCCAAGCTTGCATCAGCAGGCTCCTAATGATCAAATTAGAATACGGTGAGGAATTCGGGAGTTCAACCGCTCCACGCCTACTAACTCTCATATGATTAAGTTAAATCTATGTCATCCACGTGGCAACTTTTCTATTTTAGGATCTAATTTTCACCGCTCGAAAGTTGCGACACTGTATGGCTGATATGATACCGTCCAAACTTCTTTCCTTTCATTTTTATTTTTATTTTTCCATAATTTATTGGATGTAACAAAGCCACTAAGGAGTTGGGGTTGGCGGTAGCTGCGAGGAGGAATCAGAATTGGACAACATGTCGAATCAGGATTTTAGAAGAATTTGATGACTTCTAAGGAAAAATTAGTGTCATCAATGTAACAAATTATAGACTACATATCAAAATTAAGGCCTTAATCTACAATGAGAAGATGGGCTTTGTAACTAACCCATCCATGCTCAATTACAATCCAAATGCAGAACATAAAATTATGCTAACAATCAAATCGAATAGAAATAGAGAAGATAACCTAATCTATTACAAAATTTTCAAACATCACATAGAGATCATCGGAGTAAGTAATCTGGAATTTTGAATTGAAACACCCTCAGAAAGGGCAGAACCTCACAACAAAGATCTCTTCTAAAAAAAACACTCTCTATCTCAAATGTTCCTTCCAAGTAAGCCTTATGAATGACTAGGCTACCGTGAATCACCAAGAAGCGGTGCAAGAGGAAGGAAACCAGGAGTTCACAGAGAACACAAAGAGAAGGCCAAAAAACCCTAAAGAAGAAGGCGGCCGAAAAGAGGAGGAGAAAAAGAGATTAGGGCAAATAATTCAGCAATAATAAGTATATATAGGGAGGTCACCAACCGACTCGCTCGGCATCCATAACTAATATACTATGATGTAGAGCCCAAATCAAATGTGAGGTCTAGCCCAATACTCATCATTAGGTACAAAGGGTCCAAGTAAAATATGGGCATCGGCTGGATGGATAATCCTCCATTTTTTCAAAAAATTAATTAAAAGCGATAGCACATGTTGGTGGGGAAAGAAGCCACAGATGGGATACTCTTAAGCTTTCTGCCAGTGGATGAGGTTTTAACGAACCTGTAACGGGCATTCTGTCTGTCCTTATATACTTTATCCCCCGGGATGACCAAATCATCACCTAAGATTGCATAGTCAGTAAACTTGAGTCCTGGATAACCTGTTCTGCTGCATACTACACCACATAGTGAAGTGATGTGATAATGAAAACAACTGCCAAGAAGAGTAGTGCCAAGAGGCTGACCTGCGACAAATGATACAAACAATGGCTTCTCTATTGAATTGATTGCTCCACTCGCTGGGAGAAAAAGAATTCATCCATACGACCAATGGCCTTACCGCTCCGTAGGCTTCTTAACAATTGGGCCAAGGGCCAACAAACTCCACCTTAAATATATTTTACATATGACAACGCAAAAGACTCAAAGAGTCAAGCTTTATCAACACAAGCAAATCCCTGGACAAAGCAAATTTGTCAAAAGACACCATTTTGGTGCAAAAATCAGCTGGATTGTCCTTGGTGTTAATCTTGTTAACATCCACAACACCATCGGTAACTTTGTCATGAAGGAAATGATACTTCACATCTATGTGTTTGATATGTTCATGATAAAAGGGGTCTTTATAGAGATGCAAACAACTTTGACTATCAGTATAAATGACAACTTTAGAATGCAGTACATGCAGTACAGACAAAAGACCTTGAAGCCAAATGGATTCCTTAATGGCTTCCGTTGCAATAATGTACTCAGCTTCAGTAGTTGAGAGAACAACTACAGGTTGGAGCTTAGATTTCCAAGAAACACAATGGATTGTCCTTGGTGTTAATCTTGTTAACATCCACAAAACCATCGGTAACTTTGTCACGAAGGAAATGATACTTCACATCTACGTGTTTGATACGTTCATGATAAAAGGGGTCTTTATAGAGATGCAAACAACTTTGACTATCAGTATAAATGAAAACTTTAGAATGTAGTACAGACAAAAGACCTTGAAGCCAAATGGATTCCTTAATGGCTTCCGTTGCAATAATGTACTCAACTTCAGTAGTTGAGAAAGCAACTACAGGTTGGAGCTGAGATTTCCAAGAAACACAATTACCAGCTATAGTGAAAGGTAGGAAGTGGTAGATTTTCAAAAATCATGATCACCAGCAAAATTAGAATCCATATAACCAGCTAAATCAAAGGTTTTAGTCCAGTTATGATAAAGCAAACCCTTATTAATAGTTCCGTTCAAATACCTTAACAACCATTTAAGAGCTGTACAATGGTCCCTACCAGGGTTGGATATAAATCTACTCAATAGGCTAATAGAAAAAGTAATATTAGGTCTTGTAGAAATCATGGAGTACATAATAGAACCAATCGCCATTCTATAAGGTATATTAGCCATACACTTCTTCTCACTTTCAGAGTTTTGTACGAGTCCATAGAAAATTTTGAAATAATTTTCTTTAAGAAAGATCTTTGAGATAAAAAAAGAGAATATTCTGACCTATTCCTAACAATGTTCATGCCTAGGATTTTAGATGCAGGTCCAGGATCCTTAATATCAAACTCAGATTTCAATGAAGTTTTCAGTTTGACAATTCTGTCTTTGTGTTTGCATTCAATCAACATATCATCAACATACAGCAAAAGATAAATAGTAGTGTCAATAGAATTACCACATAAATAGAGACAGAATTACCACTCTTAAGAAAACTAGATTTCAGCATGAAAGTGTCAAACTATTTGTACCATTGTCTCGGAGACTGTTTTAAACCATACAAGGATTTCTTTAATAGACAAGAAAAAATTTATTTTTCCTCTAAACTCAAAACTAGGAGGTGGACACATGTAAATGGTTTCGTCTAGCTCACCATGTAAGAATACAGTTTTACCATCATGTTGTTCAAGTTCCAAACTAATGGGGGATATAGTGTTTTTGGCACTTAGTGGTATTTTGGGGATATTTAGGAATAGGAATAAAATTTTATTATATTATTGAGGTTTTATTATTAAGTTTTATAAATGCCTTTAAGTGGGTTTTATTTTTAATACCTAGTATATTTATTTTATAAATTTAAATACTTGACATTTTCATATAAGGATTAAAAAAAAAAACTTAACACTTAAGGAAGTATCACCACCTCAAACCACCACCCGTCATTTGCTGTTTTTTTTTAATTTTCTTTTCTTTTCCCCCATTAGCCGCCTTATTCTCTATATATAGATGCATTTCCATTCTTTCTTTGAATAAAAAAAAAAAAAAAAAAAGGGCAGCCATATTCTTATAAAAAAAAAGGTTAGTTTGCATGGTACTTATTCTCTATATATATATATATATATATGCATACATATACATCATTTTTTTTTTCTTTCTTTCTTTGAATAAAAAAAAAAGGGCAGCCATATATTCTCATAATTAGTTCCCTAATAAGGTTAGTTTGCATGGTATTTTTATTTTTATTTTTTTTATTCTTTTCTTTCCTTTGTAATTTCACTATAATATCTATATATATATGTATAGTTTAAGGGTATTATTTGTTTGTTTTCTTTAACATATAGTGCGATCTATTTCTAGTTAGATTATATATATATTTCAAGCTAGTTATTTATTTTAAGATTTCAATATTTTAAATGGATTTTTAGTATAAAGTATATAGTTAATTTTGGTTTCTTGGGAGAGTAAATATATTTATTTTTTTTTTTTAGGGCTATAGGATTTTCGATCTTTTTAAAGAATTATTATAAGTATATATCATTATATAGGTATATATATACATCCTAAAGTTCATTTCGTAGGATTTCGATATTATTTAGGGAATAGGATTATTTGATCGATACCCAGGTATTAAGTATTTTCGCATTATTATTTTGTAGGATCTTAGCACCAGATCTACATCCAGGTGAGTCCACAAGCTCCATTTTATTTCAAATATTACAAGACATATAAATATGTTTTTTTTTTTTTTGAACCTTTACAAAATATTGCTATTTTTGGAACGATATCTCTCAGTGTGTTTTTTGGAGATGTTCTCCACAATGTGTCACGTGTTTCCTAGAAAAATGCATAGGAGCGGTGCTCCATATAGGTCAAAATAGACTATTACGGTGGTGCATAAGAAGTTTGTTGTACGCAGGTCTTTCGGAAATATTTATATATTGGAAAATGTTCTAGCTTGAAAAGTTACGTATTTTGACATGCATGAATATAGATCTGGCATTGGCATAATTGTGAAATTGCATAAGCATGTGATGACTGGCGGATGAGGATTTTTGGTGCTCTGAATTGTTTATGATTTGAATCTGTTATTATGGCCGGGCAAATGGCCCTTTGATTTGTAAATACATATGAAACCCTTATTCCGACCAGGGTTAAGGTTTGTTGAAAATCAAGTGAACGGACGCGTTAGCGGATTGCACTGTACGTGGCTAGTCCCCCGTACTAGGGTCTCTTCTGATGACATGGACGGGTTTTTTACTCTTAGGGTGGATCCACTTCAAGAGGGACGTAGATCGCGGAGAGTGTGGCCCAATCGGTCAACGTGGACACCGCATCATGCTCTGCGGTTGGGCTCAGCCGCCTAGTGAAGAGTTAGGAGGGGCTCGAAACTGAGGTTGGTCCCAGGGCAGACCTGGTAGGTGCCCCAAGAGTCTGTAGCCTGTTTTGACCAGTAATATAGGAGTGTGGTTGCTTGTAATCGAGCGCTCGTATGGTGTTTTGGCTGGTATTGACTACGAGATGCCGGAACTTGGTTTCGATGGCCTCGTTTTGGGGATCCAGACTTTGTCTGTGGAGCCCCACTATTGCATTACATTCTTTTAAATTTGGGGCGTAGAAGCTGCGCTGATGTGTCTTGATTTGCTCAGACTTCCCAGCTGCGCTCGAAACCCTCATATAGGTTCAAGCATCAGTTTTGTCAAAATAGTAAAAGAAATATTTTTCTTATAACATTGCATGATCTGTTTTGTGAAACGGCATCGACATGGTTTTAAAGAAATCACTACCGCACACACACGTGGACTCACTGAGTGTTTGCACTCACGTTTTTTCATTTCATGTTTTCTTCTCAGATTAGCTCGAAACGGTTAGGGGCCCAGCAAACTACTGAAGTTTTAGGCCAGGAGTTTTTGGATCAAATCTCCTCAGAAGGGCATATGTTTATGTTTTATCTTTTTAGACTCGAATCATCTGTAGAGTTTCTTTTTATGTTGTTATGTGAGTTGTTGATGTAACATACTTTTGTGTTTATAATAAAATGAAAATGAGAAGTTTTTTTTTTAGATCCTTTGTTTTGAGCGCACTAGTAGTATCTAGTTTATTTAAGTTTTCTGCGTGCCTTGTTTGTTTACCTATTAGTGTTGTTCTAGGGTTTTGGTTTATTGTGGAACTTATAATTTAGTGCCGAGAGGCACGCAGATGCCCTACTCAGCCGCAATTGACCTAGTAGCAGGGTTGAGGGCATCACAGGTGGTATCAGAGCATCTAGGTTCGATACTAGGTTTGAAACGTTGGATTTTAGACAAGCTATAAGAGTCAACTGTTTAAACTTTAAGGTTAACCATATGATTTATTGGTTAGTACTGACCCTAAGATTTTGTTTTGTAGGTACTAGATGGCACATCCTTCTCATAGATGGACATACAGGGAGGGCACCCTCATAGATGAGCCTAGCAGGACTACTTCATCATCATCCTCATATTCCCTTAGGGAGATCGTCCCAAAAAGGGAACCAATTCCTGTGATTAACCTTTCCGATCATGAGTCAGTAGAAGGACCAGCGATGGCACCAGTGGCACCGAGAATAGGGCTTGGAACATCGATAGAAGAGGACCCTAGTGCGCCCACATCAGACTCAGAGATGACGCCCGAACCAGAGAGAGGCACCGGCAGTCACTCGGGGTATGGGTACCTTTGTAGCAAATAGTATGCCAGCAGCAGCATCCGTTACCCTTATTCCACCCGTGGAGTCTGTATCTTCTTTTCTAGCACTACCATCACTACTTCAGGGTGGGGTCAGGGAGTATGACATTTATGGTTATTGCTTGTGGCGTGAGCAACAGGCTGAAGCCGCTAGCCAGCTGGTTGTAGCATTGAGAGAGGAGATCTCCCGAATGGACGCCTTATTTTACGCGGCACGCCAAGCACGACGACAGGAGACGGCGAGGGCCGCCATGTTAGAGAGGGAGTTAGCCCATACGCGGGAGGCTCATGCAGCCCGAGAGAGAAATTTTGGAGCTGATTAACGAGCGGGACTGGCTTAGGCAGTTTATCGCCCAGTTCCTTGGAACTACTAGAGATTCAGTAGATAGAGCACGTGATGAGCTAGAGTCCCGACCAAGATGTTCTGGTAGCCAGTGTCCTCAGGCAGAGTATGTGTTGGATAGAGTACAGGTAGGTGTGTATATTTGGTCACTTGGATAGGTACGAGATTATTTTTGTTGGTACTTGATGCAGTAGGCTTAGGATCGTAGGTATGAGGTCCTCGGGTTTTGGATATGTATAGCAACCCGGCCATATATTTTTTGGGTGGTAGGACCAGGATGATCTAATTGTATCTTGACATTACTTGTACCAAAAATTCTTATTTTGAGTTATATATATGTTTGTATTATGCATTGATGTTGGTGCCTAGGATAAATTCAAGTTTACTTGTTGTAGAGTATCTATAACCGTAGATGTTTATTAGTGTTGGAACTTTTTGGTTTTTAGAAATATGTCAGGTTCACAATCTCCCAACCATGCAGACGAGGCTATGTTGGAAAGTTCTCAAAATAGACAGTCTGAACCTATGAGGGAGGCCACACCTCGTCCAGAACAAGCCACACACAAAGTAATTGAGAATTTTATGATCAAGATGACAGAATTGTTAGAAACTTCAATGGCCACAGGAAGAATCGAACGAGTACCAGCTACTGGAGCAGATGAAGCACTAGAAAGATTTCTTAAGTTTCGACCCCCGGAGTTCTATGGAGACATTGAGCAAGAAATTAAAGCTGAACTGTTCCTTGAGCAGTTGAATGATATCTATGATACCCTTAAGTATGAGGATGTCCTGAGGGTAACGTTTGCAGCTGTTAGACTTCGAGGAATGACAAAAGATTGGTGGCTTAGAGCTTCCGAAGCTAGGACACTCAAGAACCAACCATGGACCTGGAATGATTTTCAAGAAGAATTCAAAAAGGAATACATACCTCGTTGGGTTCGTGAGCAACGGGAGGATGAGTTTCAGCAATTGAGACAGGGTAACCTGACAGTTGCCCAGTATACAGTAAAGTTCAACAGGTTGGCTAAGTATTGCTTAAGGTTGATAGATACTGATGAAAATAAGACGCGAAAATTTGTGAAAGGATTGAGGGTTGAACTGCAACGGGCATTGGTTTCCTTGCCACCGATAGGATTCGCAGCCGCAGTTGAAGTCGCCATGCGAACAGAGATGGCTGATCAAGCGGTTATACAGAGAAAAACAGCCATTGGTTCAGCGACAACTCCATATAAACGTCCTGGACAAGGACCATAGAAACCTAGAGATTTCAAGAGATCCCGTAGTGAACAAAGGACTGGAAATGAAGGCCGACCAACCTAACCTCTGGAGGAGCCCATAGAGTATGTACATACTGTGGATGAAGTGGGCATGTGGCTGAAATGTGTTATCGGAAGCTATGGTTATGTTTCAAGTGTGGAAGACCAGGACATACCAAGGACCAGTGCCCTGAGATGCAACAAGTACCTCCGGAGACGTCCAGAAAAGCAGACCGACCCCCGGTTATGAGAAGAGCAACAGAAGGAAGGAATAATAAGCCACAGGTAAAAGCTAAAGTTTATGCACTGGATGGATTTCCCGTAGATACTGAAGCAGAAGTAGTTGAAGGTATGATAAAAATCTTTTCTCAACCAGCAAGAGTACTCATTGACCCTGGAGCTATGCATTCTTTTGTGAGTTTGCATTTCATAGAACATATTCCTATACCTCCTGTTAACATGCATTACCAGTTGATAGTTAGCACTCCTATGGGCGTGAATAAGATAACTGAGGTAAAGTACTCTGATTGTAACATATGTGTTGAGAATGTGGTTTTATCCGGAGATTTAATTGCCTTACCATTAGAGAGAAATGACGTGATACTTGGGATGGACTGGTGGTCTAAACATTATGCCCAAGTAGATTGTCGACGGAAGTTGGTTAAGTTTAGCCGACCGAGTATGCCAATCATGGTGTTACAAGGGAAGCGAACAAAACGGGAGAATCTCTTTTTGTCTGGCATGAAAGCCAGAAAGTTGCTATGGAAAGGATGTCAAGGGTACTTAGCATATTTACTTAACAAACCTAAGGAGGAGGTAAAATTAGACACAGTACCTGTAGTAAGGGAGCTTGTGAATGTTTTTCCTGAGGAGTTGACGACACTATCCCTAGATCAAGAAGTGTAGTTCGGCATAGAATTGGTACCTGATGCTAAACCAATATCTCAAACTCCATATCGGATGGCACAGGAGGAACTAAAAGAGTTGAAAAAGCAACTACAAGAACTGTTGCAGCGAGCATATATTCGTCCAAGTACATCTCCTTGGGGTGCGCCAGTTTTATTTGTAAAGAAAAAGGATGGAACCTTGAGGATGTGTATAGATTACAGAGGATTGAATAATGTGACAGTCAAGAACGAATATCCACTACCCCTCATTGATGAGTTATTTGACCAACTCCGAGGAGCGGGATGTTTTTCCAAATTGGACATGAGACAGGGGTATTATCAAGTCAGGATAAGAGAAAAGGATATTCCGATGACGATATTCAACACACGATACGGACATTACGAGTTTGTGGTTATGCCGTTTGGATTAACTAACGCACCTGCGACATTTATGGAATTGATGCATAGAGCCTTCAGTCCTTACCTGGATAAGTTTGTGGTAATTTTTATTAATGATATTCTTGTTTATTCACCCCACCCTGAAGCTCATGAACAACATCTTCCAAAAGTGTTACAAACCCTACGAGAGCATAAGTTATATGCTAAGTTTAGCAAATGTGAGTTCTGGATGAGTCAAGTTACTTTCCTAGGACATGTTATCACCCAGGAAGGAATCTCGGTGGATCCGGCGAATGTAGAAGCAGTGACCCACTGGACACAACCCAAAACACCAACCGAAATACGTAGTTTCTTGGATATGGCGGGATACTATCGGAGATTCATAAAAGACTTTTCAAGAGGAGTTTTCAAGAATTGAAGAACCGACTGACGTCGGCACCAGTGTTAACATTACCCGATCCGAACAAGGAATTTTCATTGTATACAGATGCTTCAGGGGAAGGTCTAGGAGCTGTGTTAATGCAAGACAGGAAGGTTGTCGCATATATTTCAAGGAAGTTGAAGAATCATGAACGGAATTATCCCACACACGATTTGGAATTAGCAGCCATCGTGTTCGCACTTAAGAAGTGGCGGCACTACTTGTATAGGGCTAAGTATGAGATATTTACAGATCATAAGAGCTTAAAGTATCTGTTTTCTCAGAAGGACTTGAACATGAGACAACGTCGATGGATGGAACTGCTGGAAGAATATCGATGCCCGATTAACTATCATCCAGTAAAGGCGAATGTGGTGGCAGGTGCATTGAGTAGAAAAGCAAATATATCAAGTCTTAGCTTAACATCCACTCTACAATAGGATATTAGAAGTGCCCAAAAGAATAATAAGGAGTTCCAAGAGTTCAAAAACCGTGTGGAAGCTAAAGGATTGGAAGATTTTCGAATATTAGAAGCTGCTGGGAGCCTGTACTTTCAGAATCGGATATGTGTACCCAATGATACTGAACTTAAGCGTAAGATTTTAGAGGAAGCCCACAGAAGTAAGTATTCAATGCATCCTGGAGAGAATAATATGTATAAAGACAGAAAGCAAAACTTTTGGTGAAACGGAATGAAGAGAGAAATTGCGGAGTATGTAGCAGCATGTCTTACCTGTCAAAGAGTAAAGGCGGAACATCAAAAGTCAGCGGGACTACTACAACCACTACCTGTTCCCGAATGGAAATGGGATCATGTGACAATGGACTTTGTCACAGGATTGCCCCGGACCAAGGGATATAAGAATGCTACCGTTGATCGTTTAACAAAAGTGGCTCATTTTATTGCCATTAATATGTCATACCCTTTGGACAAGTTGGCACAGATTTATGTAGATGAGATTGTCCGACTTCATGGAGTACCCGTTGATATTGTATCCGATAGAGACCCAAGGTTTACCTCAAGGTTTTGGCCTAAGTTCTAGGCAGCTATGGGGACCAATCTAAGTTATAGCACCACAGCACATCCCCAAACCGATGGACAGTCTGAAAGAACAATTCAAACCCTAGAGGATATGTTAAGATCTTGCACTTTAGACTTTGGAAATAAGTGGGTTGACAATCTTGCTTGTGCCGAGTTTGCTTATAATAATAGCTACCACTCTTCGATAGGAATGGCACCATTTGAAGCATTATATGGTAGGAGATTCAGAACACCTTTGTATTGGGATGAAATCGGAGTTCGATCCCATTGGAGGCAAAGAAACTTGATGCCAAAATTGGAGGAGATGCAGAAACAAGTTAAGATAATTCAAGAGAGGCTTCGGACAGCTACAAGTAGACAGAAGAGCTATGCCGACAATCGAAGAAGGGTTCTGGAGTTTAGTGTGGGAGATCGAGTTTTCTTAAAACTTACACCACATCGCGGGAAGCTGCGATATCTGAGGAGAGGAAAGTTAAGTCCTCGATGTATCAGACCATTTGAAATTATTGATAGGATTGGTAAAGTAGCATACCGACTCGCCTTACCAAATGAACTGATGGGTATCCATGATGTGTTCCATGTATCACAATTAAAGAAGTATCATCCTGCACCAGATCATGTTCTCAATGATGACCAATTGGAATTACAAGCCGATCTGTCATATGAAGAAAAACCAACTGAGATTATGGAACGAAGCGTAAAAGAGTTACGCGGGAGACAGATTCCAACGTGTAAAGTGGTATGCAGACATCATTGGATCGAAGAGGCAACCTGGGAAACTGAGGAGTACTTGAGGAAAAAGTATCCAGAGCTTATAGGTACGTAACTATTCAATTTCGAGGACGAAATTCTTTTAAAGGAGGGTAGAATGTAACGCCCTACCCCGTAAGCACCTAGCATGACTTTAAACTTAAGAACGTGATGAAAATAGAGTTTTGATCTATATGGTGGGATATAGTATTTTTGGCACTTAGTGGTATTTTGGAGATATTTAGGAATAGGAATAAAACTTTATTATATTATTGAGGTTTTATTATTAAGGTTTATAAATGCCTTTAAGTGGTTTTTATTTTTAATACCTAGTATATTTATTTTATAAATTTAAATACTTGACATTTTCATATAAGGATTAAAAAAAAAAAACTTAACACTTAAGGAAGTATCGCCACCTCAAACCACCACCCGTCATTCGCTGTTTTTTTTTTTTCTTTTCTTTTCTTTTCCCCCATTAGCCGCCTTATTCTCTATATATAGATGCGTGCATTTCCATTCTTTCTTTGAATAAAAAAAACAAAAAAGGACAGCTATATTCTTATAAAAAAAAAGGTTAGTTTGCACGGTACTTATTCTCTATATATATATATATGCATGCATATGCATCATTTTATTTTTCTTTCTTTCTTTGAATAAAAAAAAAGGGCAGCCATATATTCTCAATTTAGTTCCCCAATAAGGTTAGTTTGCATGGTATTTTTATTTTTATTTTTTTTATTCTTTTCTTTCCTTTGTAATTTCACTATAATATCTATATATATGTATAGTTTAAGGGTATTATTTGTTTGTTTTCTTTAACATATAGGGCGATCTATTTCTAGTTAGATTATATATTTTTTTTTCAAGCTAGTTATTTATTTTAAGATTTCAATATTTTAAATGAATTTTTAGTATAAAGTATATAGTTAATTTTGGTTTCTTGGGAGAGTAAAAATATTTATATTTTTTTTTAGGAGTGTAGGATTTTCGTTCTTTTTAAAGAATTATTATAAATATATATCATTATATAGGTATATATATACATCCTAAAGTTCATTTCGTAGGATTTCGATATTGTTTAGGGAATAGGATTATATGATCGATACCCAGGTATTAAGTATTTTCGCATTATTATTTTGTAGGATCTTAGCACTAGATCTACATCCAGGTGAGTCCACAAACTCCATTTTATTTCAAATATTACAAGACATATAAATATGTTTTTTTTTTAACCTTTGCAAAATATTGCTATTTTTGGAACGATATCTCTCAGCGTGTTTTTTGGAGATGTTCTCCACAATGTGTCACGTGTTTCCTAGAAAAATGCATAGGAGCGGAGCTCCATCTAGGTGTTTCTCTTAAAATAGACTATTATGGTGGTGCATAAGAAGTTTGTTGTACGCAGGTCTTTCGAAAATATTTATATATTGGAAAATGTTCTAGCTTGAAAAGTTACGTATTTTGACATGCACGAATATAGATCTGGCATTGGCATAATTGTGAAATTGCATAAGCATGTGATGACTGGCGGATGAGGATTTTTGGTGCTCTGAAATGTTTATGATTTGAATCTGTTATTATGGCCGGGCAAATGGCCCTTTGATTTGTAAATACATATGAAAACCTCATTCCGACCCGGGTTAAAGTTGGTTGAATATCAAGTGAACGGACGCGTTAGCGGATTGCACTGTACGTGGCTAGTCCTCCGTACTAGGGCCTCTTCCGATGACATGGACGAGTTTTTGACTCTGAGGGTGGATCCACTTGAAGAGGGGCGTAGACCGCAGAGGGTGTAGCCCAATCGGCCTACGTGGACACCACATCATGCTCTGCGGTGGGGTTCGGCTGCCTAGTGGAGAGTCAGGAGGGGCTCGAAACTGAGGTTGGTCCCAGGGTAGACCTGGTAGGTGCCCCAAGAGTCTGTAGCCTGTTTTCAGTAATATAGGAGTGTTGTTGCTTGTAATCGAGCGCTCGTATGGTGTTTGGCTAGTCTTGAGTACGAGATGCCGGAACTTGGTTCCGATGGCCTCGTTTTGGGGATCCGGACTTTGTCTGTGGAGCCCCACTGTTGCATTACATGTTCTTTTAAATTTGGAGCGTAGACGCTACGCTGATGTGTCTTGATTCGCTCAGACTGCCCAGCTGCGTTCGAAACCCTCATATAGGTTCAAGCATCAGTTTTGTCAAAATAGTAAAAGAAATATTTTTCTTATAACATTGCATGATCTGTTTTGTGAAACGGCATCGTCATGGTTTTAAAGAAATCACTACCGCACACACATGTGGACTCACTGAGCGTTCGCGCTCACGTTTTTCCATATCATGTTTTCTTCTCAAATTAGCTCGGAATGGTCAAGGGCCCAGCAAGCTATTGAAGTTTTAGGCCAGGAGTTTTTGGATCAAATCTCCCCAGAAGGGCATATGTTTATGTTTTATCTTTTTAGACTCGAATCGTCTATTGAGTTTCTTTTTATGTTGTTATGTGAGTTGTTGATGTAAGATACTTTTGTGTTTATAATAAAACGAAAATGAGAAGTTGGTTTTTTTTTTTAAGATCCTGTGTTTTGAGCGCACTAGTAGTATCTAGTTTATTTAAGTTTTCCGCGTACCTTGTGTGTTTGCCTGTTAGTGTTGTTCTAGGGTTTTGTTTTATTGTGGAACTTATAATTTAGTGCCGAGAGGCACGCAGATGCCCTACTCAGCCGTAGTTGACCTAGTGGCAGGGTTGGGGGCATCACACATATGATATAAGATATGAAAAATCGTATCTCTTGGGTACATTGGTCGTCCTTCTCTCTCTATCCCTAGTTAATTGGTTATCACTAACAGCATGAGACTGAGCAACAGACTACTCTTCATCATCATCAGAATTTTCTGACTCAGCTTCAACATTTTTAAATATAGAACCTGAGGTATCCTATGAAGTGCTAGCCTAGTTTGTATTCAACTCAGGGGCAAACGTATGCTCAAAGGTTTGATCAGAGGTGTCCTCTACCCGATTGGAACAGTTTTCTTTGAGGGAAAATTAGTAGTGTTAATAGGGTAGGAATAGATTTGAGACAAGGCATTTCTTGCTTATTGAACACGACATCCCTACTAACTACCCTCACCCCTGGTTCATCCTTGAGCCTTACCTTGTACCCTTTTACCCCACTAGGATACCCTAAAAAAGACTCCCTTTTTAGACCTTGGGTCAAGCTTACCTTCCTTTTGATGTGCAAAAGTAGAGCATCCATGAACACTATGGCTAGAAAGATCCGGTGGTGCACCAATCCATAGTTCAATAGGAGTTTTAAAATCACTTGTTATGGAAGGTGACCTATTGATTAAATAAACAGCAAAAGTAACTGCCTCCCCCCAGAAAGGTTTAGGAATCTCATATGAGACCAAGCGACACCTGACTTTATCCATAATCATCCTATTCATCCTCTCAGCAATATCATTTCGCTAGGGATTTTGCCTAATAGTTTTGTGATTTGTGATGCCGCAAGATGCACAAAAGTCATCAAACTTTTTGTTACAAAATTCAAGACCATTGTCGGTTTGTATGAAATTAAGTTTGTTACCAGTGTGATTTTCAACAAGTATTTTCCTTCATTAAAATTTTCAAACGTTTGATCTTTTGATTTTAAAAGAAATATCCAAACATGCCTTGAAAAATTATCTACAATTGAAAGAAAATACACATTCCCACCATAAGTGGGTACTGAAGGAAGACCCCATAGGTCAGTATGCACATAATCAAGAAGATGATTTCATTTGTGTTTGCTAGTGGAAAAACATAATTTGTGCTGTTTGTTAAGCACACAAGATCACAGAAATCTAAGGTATCAAGTTTATCACCACTCAAAAGATTTTTTTTGTGCAAAGGATACAAACCTTTTTCACTCATATGTCCAAGTCATTTATGACAAAGCATGGTTTTCACCGATGAATTTTTAGTAAAAAGTGCAGATAAATCGCAAACAATTTTTCCAATCAGTGTGTATAAGCCATTTTTCTTAAAACTCTTTAAAATAACTAAAGAGCTTTACACACACGCAGACAGCCGTTGTTAGACTTGTAAGAGTACCCGTTTGTATCAAAAACACCAAAAGAAATTAGATTTTTCTTAAGACCATGGACATATCTAACATCTGTTAGCTTCCTAGTTACCCCATCATGCATTTTTATAAAAATTGATCCCATCCCTTCAATAGCACAGGACTGATTATTTCCCATAAAAACTTTGGCATTAGTCACAGGTTTGAAATAAGAAAACCAGTGTTGGTTAAGGCTCATATGAAAAGTGCAACAAGAGTCTAAAACCCATTCTTCATAAATAGAGGAAAGTGAAGGGGAAGGGGCAACACATAAAACTTCTAACAAAGAATTACCATCAGAATCGAGTTCATTTGTTTTATTGTCAGATTTATATTCAGTTTTATTCCCTTCTTACCCTATTTCTCGTCTCTAATTCTCTTAAAGCACTTTTTCTTAACATGACCCTTTTTACCATAATAAAAACACTGGAGTTTGCTCTTAGTTTTATCTTTTGATTTAGATCGAAATTTGCTTTTTGATCTATCCTTGTTGTTACTAAGTTCCCTCTTATCGGGTCTCCCTCTAACAAAAAAATTCTCACTGTTTGATTTATTTTCTTTCCTTAAATCCAAATCTTTTGATTTTAAAGCAGATTTTTTAGCAGAAAGAGTTAAATCATCACGCCCATACTTGATACCATATTTTACATCTTTGAAAGACTCAGGCAAAGAGTTTAGTAAATCACTGCAAGATTTTCATCAGAAATCTTTTCACTAATATTTTGCAACTCATTTACGATTTTGTTTAAATCATCAATGTTTTCATCAAGAGACTTAGAAGAATCCATTTTAAAACTAAAAAAATTGTTCTTTTAAATAAATCTTGGTTGGAACAGTTTGATCTAAATAATGTTCTTCAAGTCTAGTCTAGATTTCAAAAGTTTCATCGATTTCTCTTAAACCGTTGTCACTCAAATGCAAAGTGAGAGTGCTGTGAGCATCCCCAAGCTTTTCAGCAAGGATTTCTCCTTTCCAAGATTCAGAATGCTTATTAGGACCAAGAATGGTACTGCAAATCTATACTTGACTAAAATAGCTTTTATTTTTCTTCTCCATATAGCAAAATCAGATTTATCATCAAACTTATCAGTATCAAACTAGGGTATTGATCACATGATGTGCACAAGTAGACAAACACTAACACCAACAATGAATGAGCAAAACTGACAACAGAAGAGACATAAACAGTAACCACAGAAACAGTAAATGTTTTCAGTCAGGACTAGAAAGCACCACCGTACAGAAATTAAAGTCCACGACAAGCAAAAAGAAATACTTGAACAGTAGGGACATAGAAATATCGTAGTAACAGCAAACAAAAATTCTAGCAGCACAAGTTCACTTCCAGAGTACGGATCTGAACAGATTTTGAAAAGAAATTTTTGAAATCACGAAGAAATCACCAAGACACAATTAATGGGCATCTCAATAGAACCCTATCCAGGCTTGGGTTTTGGTTTTTGTGAGAAAAACAACGGTTAATCATAAGATTAACCAAACAAACCAGAACAAAAAAAAAGATCCACACAAATTTAATGACCAACAGTAAAGAAAACCGAGAAGCGATATCACACTAATAGATTACTGTAACTAAAGTAGAAAGAAAGTGGAAAAAAGAAAAACAGAGTGGTAATAAATGGGACTTCCCCATGCGAAACTCAAGGGTTCTCCCCGGAGTTCCCAATGGAAACTCATAAAAGAATCGTTGCCAGAAAGTCGAATTGTTACATCAACTAGAGCAGCCCGAGGGTCACTTCAATGGCCCCAAAGACATTCATCCGACAAGAGGCGCCGGAAAAATTCTCTGAACAGCCTATAAAGCCTCTGATACCACTGTTATAATAATATTACAACCCAAATGTAGAACAAAAATTTATGCGTACAACCAAATTGAATAGAAATAGGGAAGATAACCTAATCTATTATAAAATCTTCAAACATCACATAGAGATTATCCGAGTAAGCAATTTGGAATTCCGGATTGAAACACCCTCAGAAAGGGCAGAACCTCACAACAAAGATCTCTCCTCAAAGAAACACTCTCTATCTCAAATGTTCCTTCCAAGTAACGTATCAAGCTATACGGCTAAATAGGCTATCATCAACCACCAAGAAGTGGCGCAAGAGGAAGGAAACGAGAGTTCATAGAGAGCACGAAGAGAAGGCCAGAAAACCCTAAAAAGGGAGGCAGTAGAAAAGAGGAGGAGAAAAAAAAGATTAGGGCAAATAATTCAGCAATAATAAGTATATATAGGGAGGTCACCAAGGATAGGTCGGTTGATCCAACCCCTCCCCTCTTCCCCTAGCATCCACAACCAATATACCATAATGTAGAGCCCAAATCAAATGTGAGGTCTAGTCCAATATTCATCATTGGATACAAAGGGTCCAACTAAAATGTGGGCACAATTGGGCCAAGGGCCAATAGACATAAAGAGAGAGACAAAGAGAGAGAGAGAGAGAGAGAGAGAGAGAGAGAGAGAGAGAGAGAGAGAGAGAGAGAGAAGAAGAAGAAGAAGAAAGTCAAACTGAGTTAAACTTATAGGAATGTCACAGTTAAACTCTATTTCTTGACTTTTATTTTTTCCATAATATATCTTCTCTTCCAACATATGATGCGATTAGAGGCTATATTTCGAGCCCTCTTTTCTTCTTGTCTAATTATTGTTCCTTTCATTTACTATAGAGGAAAATAATATTTTTAATCTACCTTTTCTATTCTTTGGGTCCATAATTACTTCAAACCTCTTGCTTTTTCTGTCTAGTTAGTTTACTTGATTGAAACCTATTATTTTCTTTTCTTTGTCTAACTTTGGTCTTGAATCTTCTGCTACTTTATGAATATCAATTTTATTATTTTGCTCAGTACTTTCTGAAGATCATATTCACTTCTTTTGGGTATTCTATAATGCTTGATTATAATAGAAGAGGGTATCAAATATATCAAAACTATGTCATAGGAAAATTGAAAAAATAACTACATGTAGCTTAGGGTTTTAAACAGTATCGGAACTAGACAGAATCCCAGAGGGGCGAGCCCCTCTAACAACACTGCCAGCAAAAATTCAAATAAAAATGATGTCATTTTTTTTTATTTTTAAAAAATAGGATTAAGTATAGAAAAATACCTGAGGTATATATGTAGTGCGTCAATCAGACATTTCAATATGTAATTGCGATAATTAAATGCCTCCCAAATTTTATTAGGATAATTAGGAATGTGATAATGTAAAAACATCCTTACGGTTTGATTTTTTATAAATTAAATAAATATAAGGTATATTTTGATAATTTCATTCTAAATTCATGATAAAATTTTATTAATTATTTTCAATATCATTTTTATTATTATGACATAATAACTATCTTTTTGAAAATTATCTAAAGATCATATTTAAATATTTTACTATTTATGAACAACTTTTATGAGTTAAATTATTCAAAAAATATTATATAATTATCATTAACAATCATATCAAGAATTTCTTAAAAAATATCTATAATTTTTTTTTTTAAAAAGGTTGCAGAGGAAAGTGGAGAGGATGGGAAACTTTTTAAATATTCAAAAGTTTTTAAATATTTCTAATTTTTAATTATTTGAAATATTTTTAAAAATCGTAAGATTTTTTAAACATTTGTCTATATTTGTGTATTTTCCTATTTAATCTTGAGTGGGAAGTGCAATTAAGCTCCTTCAACATTTGAATCCCAATTCTGTAACTAGTTTTAAGCTAGTATACATCTAACATGTAAGAATTTCAAGTAGAACACAATATTGAAAATTAAATTATTGATTCGTTCTTATATTAACTAACTCTCGCATTAAAAAATGCTAAATTATATATTATATTAAACATATAGATATCTGTATCATGTTTCAAAAGGTGAACAAATGATAAAAACCTAAAATAAATAGAAATGAAAGTCACATGTATGAGTTTAATTAGAGGATATTCTTGATATGACACAAGATAACATATTACCCCTCAAATCCCCTTATATCTAAACTTTCTTTTACAATCGCGATTTGAGCAACGAAACTTCACTTCATTATGTGTCATCTCGTATCTAACAAATATTTTAGTCTCTAGTAGAGTTTTATTACATAAATTGCAAAAGCCATTTGTGTCTCGATCGGATTCTTCCTCAAAACTTTCATTTCTTTGTCCTCTTCATGTTAATCTTTTTTCTTTCTCTTCTTCTTTCTCCTACTGTCCTTGGTTTTTCTTTTTTACTTCTTATTCTTCTACAACAAGATGTCCATCTTGTTCTTCTATCAAATCTTCACTTTGTACTTTTTCATTATCATCAACTTGAGAGTATCTCTAAAATAATCGAACATGATAAGTTTCTAAAAATGATCTAATCAGAATCTCAAATTTGAAGTTTGATCAAAAAATACTTCAATGATACTCCTTTATATAACAAATAAAATATTCTTCTGAATTCCATGGAAATTATAAGATGCAGTGTCCCTCTTGTTTGTTGTTGGAAATTTTCGACAAGGCTTTCTGAATTTTTAGAGGAAGAAGCGGAATTACTATCTACTTTACATCAAGCAATACGTGGAGTAACTCCCGATATAATAGTAAAAGCCCAAAAATGCCCGAAAACTAGCTTTCAAAGTACTTGGGACATAGGCCTACCGAAAAATAAAGTCCGAATTACGAATGCTATGGGGGCGAAAAATCCACCAAAACGGTTAAGCTGGCATGGTACTTAGCAGGGCATGCAAAGAATCGATTTCAAGTTAGTAATTTCTATTTGCTTTACTTTTGGTTGAGACTTTCAGTATTCACTCTTTCTTAGGCCTAGGCCCTCTTTCTTTTGCATCTGAAGCTCTGGTCTCTTTGGGTATTTTAATGGCCTCTTCCCTGAAAAGCATTCTCATTCAATGGTCTATCAATGCTGCCTTATTTCCATTTTGTGTCAGGCAGAGGATACGGCATTAGATTAGCACTCTTATGAAGGGCGTGGGGTCGGCGAATCTACAACATATGCCATACTTCTAGACCTGGAACCTTTTAGGAGATTGGCTTTGGGCAAAAGGACCTCCCTTCTAAGTCCAATCTTCATGTCTATTACTTTTTCCTTTCAATTTTATGTTCAAATTCCACATATGTATTTCATTTGTGAAGATCAAATCTAAACCATAAAGGTATTCTAATCCTCAATCCTCATATTGAGTGAATCTCTAGAAAGAGTAAGAAAAATTATATATGCTATTATCAACTAAACTTGACGCTGGGTGAAATATATTACATTCTTAGTGGAGTAGCTAAAACAGTTCAAGTTAAAGATCATCTATGTTTTGAAACTTGCAACTTTTAAATTAAATTATTATGCTTGTAAGAAAATTTAAAGGATTTTTTCCATCTAGATACGGTAATGATTCAATCCTCATTTCATTTATATATCCCACCAATTATATATATTTTCTCTTTCATCAAATATATAAAAACTATGTCACAAGATCATTGACAAAATACTTACGCGTAGTGCAGGGCTTTAAGCTAGTGTAGTTCTAACGTATAAGAAATTCAAGCAGAACACAATATATATTGATTACAGAAAATGCTTTGAAGAGAGTAGGAGGAGTAGAAAAAGAAAGATATCGTCCTTGTTTAGGTTTGTTTTGTTAGGTTTTCCCTCTTTTATCTGTCCGAATAAATGTTATGTGATTAATTATTTAGGAACTTTGTAAACCCTTATCCCGCAAGTAATTGAATATTTTTTTTAGGGCTTCGAAAGCTAATAGGATTTTGTTTGAAGGTTCAAGTATATTAGGAAAGAAATTAAGACTCTCTCTAAAATTTTGAGATCTTAAAGGTGCAATAATAGTAACTCTTATCTAACCCTACCTATCAAAGGGATACATCTAAAGACTCTCTCTAAAACTTAGGTTGTTTTAGACGTCGAAGAAGTCCCCGAAGAAGAGAGGAACAACTAGGATTTCCGATCAGAGTCAATCTTTTGGTGGATTAGGGTAAGTAATGACTAATTCTCGACCTATGAGACATGTTCTACGTTATCTGGTGTTCTATTTTGCCAAAATGCTTGCTTTGGTGAAGTTAAATGTTGATGAATTTCTATGAAGTATGAATGATTTCATGACGTTTTCATAACTCAATGACAACTGAAACATGAGTATGCGGTGATGTATGTTCAACCAATGTTAATTGTGCAATTTAAAATATTCATACAAAGTATTTATATATTTAGACGAAGTTATGGGTACTCTAGAACTAAGTTATCCCTCACTCATAATATTGGGCCATGGTAATGTTTGTTTAAATGTTATTGATGATTACATGATTATTTATATTTTATTTAGAAGATTTTAAATGAAAATTTAGGTTTAGACGGGTTTGTATTAAAAGAGGAAAAGAAAGTTTTTTTTTAGCTATTTGAGTTCGATAATTTGAACGAGAAAAAGAAATCTAGTTCTTTGATTTTGGTTGATTAAAATTTTCAATGGATATTTTTCGAATTAAAAATTGTAGAAAATCTAAATTCTTGATTTTTGGAGTATAAGTTTTAGAAATTTTATTTTGACCCTAAAGTTTTGAAAAGCATATGTTAGCCCCATAACTTTAGAAATCTTTTAATTAAGGACACAAACTTTTCTAAAAATTTCAGATTGATCCCTAAAGCCTTTTGGACTCCGAAAATATTCCAAATCGTTTTTATTTCAAAATGAATTCGAAATATTCTTCTATAAGTAGTTAAGTATTCTTAAAAGATCCTTTTGTAGGTAGTTAAGTGTTTTCGAAATATTCTTCTGTAAGTAGTTAAGTGTCTTCGAAAGATTCTTTCGTAAGTAGATAAGTGTTTTTCTAACACTTCCAACCCTACTTTTCAAAAACGCTTTTTTACTATTGGTATGGTATAGCGTTACTTGTTGTTGAGTTAAAAACTCACCCCTTTCCTACTTCTTATGCAGTTGATAGTAAGAATTTGAAATAGAAAACGCTAGACACGAGTAGAGGAGTTCCCATTTTATATGTTTAAAGAGCTTAGAATTTTTTTCCCAAGTTTAATGCTATAGTTCTTTCCGCTGTGCATGTAAATGACGCAATAAGTTATGATTTCTTTTGATGAATTCTGATTCTATATTTACAATTTTTCTTTAATAGAGATTTTTATTTTAAGTTATGATATGTAATAGGTCTTTTGTCCTTGACACGGCTATATTATGTCCTGTGGAGTCAGGATGTGACAAACTTTTAAAAAATTTTGTATGTTTTGAAAGATAGATTTTAAACATGTGTTGCTTACCATATTTGTTTACGGGATCCAGAAAAAAATTGTAAACATGATTGTAAACATGCTAAGTTATAGCACCACAGCACCCACAAAACTAATGGACAGTCCGAAAGAACAATTCAACCTTAGAAGATATGTTGAAAGCTTGCGTCTTAGACTTTGGGAACAAGTGAGATTGATAAACTTGCTTGTGCTGAGTTTGCTTATAAAAAATAGCTACCACTCTTCGGTAGGAATGACATCATTTGAAGCATTATATGGGACAAGATGCAGAACACCCCTGTACTGGGATGAAGTCAGAGTTTGATCCTATTAGAGATAAAGAAACTTGATGCCAGAGTTGGAGGATATGTAGAAACAAGTTAGGATAATTCAAGATCGGCTCCGGATAGCTAAAACTAGACAGAGTTATGCCGATAATCAAAGAAGAGATCTGGAGTTTAATGTGGAGGAATCGAGTTTTCTTAAAACTTACGCTTGTCGCAAAAAGCTTAGATACCCAAAGGAGGGAAAAATTAAGCCCTCAATATATCGGACCGTTTGAATTATTGATAGGATAGTTGAAGTAATGCATCGACTGAAGTAGTGCATCGACTAGCCTTGCCAAGTGAACTGATAAGTATACATGATGTATTTTATGTATCACAATTGAAGAAATACTATCTTATACCTGATCATATTCTTAACGATGGCAAATTGGAGTTACGAACCGACCTATCATACGAAGAAGAATAAACTGAGATTATAGAGCAAAGCGCAAGAGAATTACGCGGGATACAAATTTGAATGTGCAAAGTTATGTGGAGGTAACCTGGGAGACTAAGGAATACCTAAAGAAGAAGTATCCAGAACGTATCGGTACGAGACTATTAAATTTCGAGGAAGAAATTTCTTTTAAGGAGGGTAGAATGTAACTCCCTACCCAGTAAGCACCTACCATGACCCCGAAAGTTTCGGGGCTGATGAAAATAGAGTTTGGATCTAATATAGTGAAGTATAGTGTTTTTGACACTTAGTGGTAATTTTGGAGATATTTAGGAATGAGAGTAAAATTTTATTATATTGAGGTTTTATTAGTAAGGTTTGTAAGTGCCTTTAAGTGGATTTTATTTTTAATACCTAGTGTGTGTATTTTAGAAATTTAAATACTTAACATTTCCATATAAGGTTTCAAAAAAAAAAAAAAAATTCACAATTAAACATTCCGCCACCTCTCTAGCCACCCGTCACCCCACCCAAATTCTTCTTCTTCTTTTTCCTTTTTTTTTCCTTTTCCCCCCACTAACCGCGATAATGTATACTATATATATGCATGCCTTGTATGCCATTTGTTTTGGTAACAAGAATGTATACTATATATATGCAAGGCTTGTATGCCATTTGTTTTGGTAACAAGAACAATTTGAGGCAACACTAATATGTATGTAAGGTTAGTTTTATATATATATATATATTTTTTTTTCTTTCCTTTATATTTTCATTATAATATCTATATAATATATATATATATATATAGTTTAAGTGTATTATTTTTTTCTAGGCTTTAGCATATAGTGAGATCTATTTCTAGTTCGATTATATATATTAAGTTAATTATTTATTTTAGGATTTAAATATTTTAAATAGATTTTTAGTATAGAGTATATAGTTAATTATGGTTTCTTGGGAGAGTATATTTTTTAAGAGTATAGGATTTTCGATCTTTTTAAAGAATTATTATAAGTACGTATATACAGATATATATATATCTTAAGTCATTTCATTTGATCTCTATATTTAGGGATAGGGTTATTTGATTGGTACCTAAATATTAAGTATTTTTCTATTACTATATTTGTAGGATTTTAGCACCTGATCTACATCCAGGTGAGTCCACAAACCTCGTTTTATTATGTTATTTCAAAAGTTACGGGCCATATAATTATGATTTCTATACTTTTCATAAAATATCTAATATTTTTTAAACGGTATAACGTGCCATGTTTTTCTTAATTGGAGATGTTCTTCACAATGTGTTACATGTTCATTAGAAATGCATAGGAGCGGTGCTCCATATAAGTGTTGTCTTTTTAAAACAGATTATTATTGTTGTGAAAAAGAACTAGTGTGTACACGAGTTTTCTAGAAATATTTATAAGTTGGAAAATACTTTGGTTTTAAAAAGTTATATGATTTGGCATGCGTGAATGTAAACATGGCATGTTTGTAAAATCTGTATAAGCTGGAAAATACTTTGGTCCTGAAAAGTTACATATTTCAATATGCATGAATATAGACCTGGCATTGGCATAATTGTGAAATTTGCATAAGCATGTGATGACTAGCGGATTAGGATTTTTGGTACTCTGAAATGTTTATGACTTGAATCCGTTATGATGGCTGGGCAATTGGCCTTTCAATTTGTAAATACATATGAAAACCTCATTCCAACCAAGGTTAAAGTTTGGTGAAAATCAAGTGAACGGACGCGTTAGCAGATTGCACTGTACGTGGCTAGTCCCCTGTACTAGGGCCTCTTCTGATGATGTGGACGGGTTTTTGACTCTGAGGGTGGATCCACTTGAAGAGGGGCGTAGTACCTTGAGGGCGTGGCCCATTCGGTATTTACTTGGGCATCGCATCATGCTCTATGGTGGTCGCCTAGTGGAGAGTCAAGAGATGCTTGAAACTGAGGTTGGCCACAAGGCAGACCTGGTAGGTGCCCCAGGAGTCTGTAACCTGTTTTTACCAGTGATATGGGAATGCGGTTATTTGTAATCTAGCGCTCGTTTGGTGTTTGGCTGCTATTGACTACGAGATGCCGGAACTTGGTTCCGATGGCCTCGTTTTGGGGATCCGGACTTTGTCCGTAGAGCCCCACTGTTACATTACATGTTCTTTTGAATTCGAGGCGTAGAAGCTGAGCTGATGTGTCTTGGTTCTCTCAGACTTCCCAGCTGCGCTCGAAACCCCCGTGTAGGTTCAAGCATCAGTTTTGTTAAAACACTAAAGAGAATGTTTTCTTATAATATTGCATGAACTGCTTTGTGAAACTGTATCATCATTGTTTTAAAGAAATCACTACAGTTCACACACACCGTGGACTCACTGAGTATTCACGCTCACGTTTTTCCATATCATGTTTTCTTCTCAGATTAACTCAGGTGGGTCAGGGATACAATAAACCGCTGAAGTTTTAGGCGTGGAATTTTTGTTCGAGTCTCTCCGGAAGGACATGTTATTGTGCTGCTCTCTTGTACTCGAGCCAGTTATAAAGTACTTCTATCTTTCTATCGGAATTACCATAAGATAAGAAGTTTTCTTGAACCCTATATTTTGAGCGCCTTTTTAGTGTTCAGATTGTTTAGTTTTCCGCTGCATATTGTATATATACTTCTAAGTGTTGCCCAGGGGGTTATGCTCTTGTGTTTAGACTTATAGTTTAGTGCCGAGAGGCAAGCAGATGTCCTACTCAACCGCAGTTGATTTAGTGGCAGAGTTAGGGGTATCACACCTAACTCTTAAAACTTTGTTTGATTTGTTGTCTATTTGTGTTGTCAGTGTCTTTACACCGGAGCCCAGACTATTAAGCTATCTATTGATTATTTGTCTTTATGAGGGAGCCAGGACTCTTAAATTTTGCTAGATTTCTTTTTGTTTGTGTGGTTGTTGTCTGGTATGGCCATTGTGCCGAGGAATTGTTCATCTTATAGGGAAAACTCTGTCGAAATTTCTATAACATTTAAATTTTAAAGTCTTTGTTCTTAAACTCTTAAGTTTTGTTAATTATTTTTGGAAAGTTTTGGAAAACATATTTGATGTATTTTTGTATAATGCTCAAATGATTACAGAATTCTTTAATCATGCATAATCTATAAGTTTAAATGTAAAATTCTTAATAAAACTCTTAAATTCTTAATCCCTTAAACATTTGGATTTATTTCTAATAAAGAAATGATTATAGAATTCATTAACCTGTTAATCTATAAGTTTAAACATAAAACTCTAAAAATCTTAATCTCTAATTATTTGTAATACTCAAATGATTAGAGAAATCTTTAAACTGTTAAAAATAAAAGTCTTAAACTATAAATATTTCACAAAACATATGTAAGCACCTTAAATGTAAGACTTAATGAAGAATGAGTTCTAATTTTGGACTCTTCATCTTTAAATGTCGTACTCATTAAGTCTGATATTAAAATGTGTGTTTTGTTTGTGAGGTTATGGAGGAGGATCGTAGTTAGATATATTGAAGAACTGTGCCTAGAGTTATGGGGATTAGTAGTGACTTTTACCTAGGTGTGAAACGGTTTGTGAATTGGTGTCTGAATTATGGTCCTGGTACAACTAACGAGTTACGGTGTCTCCGTGCAAAGTACAAGAACTTAAAGTATCTTAAAGAGGATGATGTGAAGTTTCATCCTTATAAATCAGGATTTTTACATAACTATCATAATTGGACTGCACATGGAGAACCGTCGGCCGATTGTTTGGGAAGGTAATGTTACAAGGAATGTTGAAAGAAACACTTACTGTGAGGGTATTTTTTATGCTGCTGGTCCGAATTTTGAACCCGATGCAGCGTACTACAATTATAAGGAGCCACCTAATCCTAAAGCTCAACGGTTTTATGATTATGCTAAAATATGTTGATCCACCGTTGTATGAAGAGTGTACAAAGTATTCACAGTTGTTCGCGATGGTTAGGTTATTGAACATAAAGTCAGAGAACATGTCTGAAAAGTGATTTGATCAAATAGCATAATTCTGGAAAGATGTACTCCCCGAAGAAAATAAGGCGTTGGATGATTGGTACCGGATGAAAAAATTAACATTTGGTTTGAATATGCAGGTGCAAAAGATTGATGTATGTATAAATGGATATATGTTGTATTGGAAAGAGGATGCCCAAAAACATAAGTGAAAGTTTTGTGGCCATGATCGTTACATGTGAAGAAAGAAAACTAAGAAGAAGAAGTCCAAAGACATTCTGTACAAGAAGATGTATTATTTTTCTGTTAACACCTAGGTTGCAGAGGTTGTATGCTTCTCAAAGAACGGTTGAGCATATGAGATGGCACTCAGAAAGCGTTCCTGAACTGAACATGATGAGTCATCCTAGGGATGGAGAAGCTTGGAAGCATTTTGTTTGTACTCATCCTAAGTTTTCGTCCAAAGCAAGGAATGTAAGACTTTGACCGTGTACTAATGATTTCTCACCTTTTGGGATGTCTGGAAAGTAGTGTTCGTCATGGCTAGTGATTGTTACGCCATACAATTTACTTCCTTAGATGTGCTGAAAAACTCCGGTAATGTTCTTGACATGTATTATTTTGGTCCCTCAGAATCCAAAACATAAGTTAGATGTTTACTGGCAACCGCTGATAGAAGAATTGGACCAATTGTGGTTGCATGGAGTTAACACATACGATATTTCAAGAAATAGAACTTTAATATAAGGCTGCCTTTCTATGGACTGCTAGTGACTTTTCTGTGTACGGGATGTTGTCTGGTTGGAGTATTGCTAGCGCATTGGCTTGTCCTTATTGCATGGAAGAAACAAATTCATTTAGACAACAAAGTGGGGGAAAGAAATCTTGGTTTGATTTTCATCGCTGTTTTCTGCCTTCCGATCATCTATTTTGGAGAGATTCGAGGAGTTTTAAGAAGGTTAGACGAGAACATCATTATGAGCCGCCACCTCATTTTACAGGAGAGTAGTTATTGGAAAGGGTTCAAGACATGACAAAGATTACAGAAATCGAAATTGAGATGGGAAAGGAAGATAGAAGAGAAGAATATCATAATTGGACAAGGCGTAGTATCTTTTGGGCTCTTCCATATTGGCGTGCTCTTCTAGTTTGCCGCAATCTTGAAGTCATGCATAATGAGAAGAATGTCATTGATAATGTTTTTAACAAGTTTTGGAGGTGAAAGGGAAGACGAAGGATAATGTGAAGCTTAGGGAAGATGTTCAAAAATATTGCATCAAGAGGGAGAGGAGGTTGTGGGGATACATGCAGCAGGCACAAGAAAGTTCGTCGGCTTCATGACCTCATTCGCCACTCAGTGTGGCGTGCGGCTAGATTCGGTAACCACTCTCTTCCCTCCTTTTCCACTACCGAATGACGATGCCATATCTCAGCCATCGACCGATCTTCCCTCCTCTAGCTTACCTCCACCTACCTAGACTTTATGATATATTTTTTTATGTATTTTTTATATATTTGACATTTGATATTATATTATATATTCTAGACTTTTTTATATATATTTGTATTTGATATATTTATATATATATATATATGTATTCTAGACGTTTTAATTGATTGTATTATAGACGTTTTTGTTGATTTTATATTGTTTGTGACTGTTGTTGGTTTTTAATTTCAGGTGAAGATTTATAATTATAAATAAAATATTTTTTAAAAATTACAAAGTTACACAGACCGATCTGCAGTCGGTAAATAATCTTTTTTTAAAAAAAAATTAAATTGACTTACCGACTAAAAATTTGTTGGTAAATTAAGATACCGACTGAATTTTACGATCAGTAACTTACTATTTAATTTGCATTTTTTAATTAAGAAAAATAAAGTTACCAACCGCAATATCGATCGGTACCTCCACATATTTGATCGACAACAGTTACCAACAGACGTTTTATTCCGTCACACCCAGTTACCGATCAAAATACAACGACTACCTTATCGGTCGGTAACTAGCTTTTAGCGATCAATTACCTACCAAAATGTCAGTCGGTAATTTGTTGAATTCTTGTAGTGAAAGTTTGATTTCTAAAGTTTGTTGATCTTGATAAAAGCATCCAGATAGTCTAGTACGTTCTTTAGTACACTTTCATTAATAGGGCTCAAGATACTTTGTACCACTTTGTGTACCACTCTATGTACCACTTCCTTTTTATAATATATTTTTTTCTTTAGGGGTTATATTTTATTTATTAGGTTTTATTAATAAAATATACCAAACTAGAAAGTGTAACTTTCCCTTAGGGTTTATGTATTAGAGAGTATGCTAGAAGATATAGTAAAGGATATGGTTGTGAAACAAGGGTTCTATTCACCTTTTGTTATTTTATTTAAACGTAAGGAAAGTACTTGTTTCTCTTATTAATCATAATATGTTGAAAGTTTACAACTTTTAATTACCTACTGTTTCTATCAAAGTTTTCTATTAAAGTTAATCAAAATGGAATTGAGAAGCACTATTTACTTTAAAGTGATCATTTCAGAACTTTCCGGCCTAATGAATTTTCGCCTCGAAGGAAATCAAATATTTTATATTTTAAATGCTTGATTTCGAAAGAAATCTGATTGCTTATTGAGTTCTTGAGCTGTTTTTTGTTTTTTTACTTTGCAGATGATCGAATGTCAAAAAGAGGATATTTTCGGTAATTTAGAAGAGTTTCTTTTGGGGACCAAAGAAACTTATGAACAGTAATTTTAGTTTATTTATGATGTTCTTATTGGGCTCTGATATTTAATTTATAATTACTCCTTATAAAGGTTTGGACAGTCCTCCCATCTAAGGTACCTTTTAAGGTGAGTTAGGCCCAAACACAAATTTTAACATGGTATCAGAGCCAGCTGTTGGGTTGCCCATGTTGAGCCACCCGCGCAGATATTCAGTCTTGCAAACTTCACGCTCCAGATGTCCAGTCCTGGACGTGAGCTTTTGATTTAAGTATCTAAGTTTTTGAGGTTATATTTGAATAGTTTTTTGAACTTTAAGATATGATGTATAAGAGACCTTGTATAGTGAAGAAAGTTATTTACATGGTGGTGTCTAGGCGTTAGGCACGAATCTTCATCTTAGGACTCAAGCCATCAATAAACTTGTTAATAAAATTCTCTAGTCCAAAGTTTTTAATAACCATCAACATCCTTCTTCTCCACCCTTTGAAACTATTAATATAATGCCATGAAGAAATTTCATGTATAAGAAATTGGTAATGCAATTTTTTTGACTCAATGACTCAATTTCCAACATATGATTTTCTCTTCTCAAGCCCCAAAAATAAAACGGCTATGTACTGAGATTATGGTCATACTCTATGTTCCCATTCTCACTATATTCCATCAAATTTCTCATCTCTAAATCCAACTTCACCTTAAACTTATTCACAGAAACAATTAGTAAAATTGATTTTCTATAATGGATATCATATTTGTATTAACAAAACCAGTTGCGCATTACCTTCCATTTGTTTGCTCATATCATCAATTCATTTGTCCAAAATTTTGATTTGATGTACTTGCTACCTAATCGTAAATTTCAAGGGACTCAATGTCTCTGTCTGCTCTGCTACATGATGCTTCAACCCATACATCTTAATTTACAAATTTTGAAACTCATCGCTCACCATAGGTTCGTACAACTCTAATACCATTTGTCATGTCCTGACCAAATTAGCAACACTAAACCTCAATAATGGATGAACTAAAACTGAAAAATAATAAACAGACAGAATAAATGGAATTGGGGATTCAAATGATGAAAGAATGAAGGAAATACAAGAGAAAGATTCTGGGTTAAGCCGAGAAAGAGAACTCAGTTCTGATATTCACAATGATTCAAAAGACCTCCTCTATATTGCTTCTGTTTTTTTAATCAATTAAAAAAATGCTTTTAAAAAGTTTGTTATAAAAAATTACTCTTAACATTTTTAATTTTAATGCATCAATAAGTAGAAGAAGTTTTAAAAAGCATCCCTAGGATAGCGTTTCAAAAGTAGATTTTTGAGTTTATTTTAAGTTAAAAACAGATATAATACACAATAAAAAATAACTTAAAATTAGTTTATAATTTAAAAGATGCTTATTTTAAACAAGGGAGGGCGGAGAAAAAAACTTCTATACAAATGCATAAAATAAGCTTAAATACTATCATTGTCAAAATGGGCTCAAGCCTGCAAGCTAGTCCGGACCATCTGTGGTAAGGACGGATATGGATTAGTAAAATTAGGCCCGTCAAAAATGAGCTCGGATCGGATTGGACCGTTTCGAATACGGACTTTTGCGAGCTGGTCCGGTCTGGTTCGCAGGCTGGCCCGTTTGTTATTCATATTTTATATATAATATATTAGGACCTGATTTGAATTCATAATTTTTTTGAGGTCCTAAATGAAATATGGTAAAAATTTTTTAGGAACCCAAGTCCTCTCTTCTCTTCTCATTTCATCCTCTCTCAAAAACTCCCTCGACAGTCCACACCTCACCCCACAGCCACCATACCAAGCTCGATCTCTAATCTCACACTGCCGTCGACGCGCCGCCCCCTTTCTTCTCTTCTTCTTCTTCTTTTCTTCTTCTTCCCCTTCTTCACCATCAAGCTTCTGTTGAACCCGATGAAACCCTCCTCTCTGTTGAACCTAACAAAACCCCACCGCCCCCTCACCGTAACCCCTTCACCGCCGCCTCTCACAATCTCCTCTCTCCCTCTTTTTTCTCTCTTCTCTCGTCTCTAGCTCCTGTGCTGGACTACACCACTCACGGTAGAGCTTGAAGTAGCTCATTTGGGAGGTTGAAGAAGTTGCCAGAGCTTGACGACACTCACACTGATGCCGGATCTTGACGACACGCACGCCAGACTAATTGTTATTGTTATTAGATGGTAATTGTTATTAAACAAAAATTTCTTTACAATTAATAAATTTAACAAAGTTTAAACTTACAACAATCTAAGTCATTTTATTTACTGTTGGATTATAGAATTTGCTATTGATTTTCTGTTAATGAAATTTGCTTTTGCCTATTGTTTACTGTTTGAAAAATTCTCTTAGGAAAACTCTATTTTTCTGATTGTTTTTATACTAGGCTAAATGGATAAAAATGTTTAGTCTGGACCGTGCCAGTGTTGAGGACTTGGTAAAAAATGAATAGTGTTTGAATTCTCTAGTTTGATAAAAATATACACCTCATTAGGATTTGGTTCATAGCATTATTACTAGCTTTTGTTGAGGACTTTTAAATTTTCATCTAATGCTCCTAGTAGAATTTCTTTTTGTTCATTGAAGTGGCTTAGGTGAAAATTTTGCTTACAATTAAGACTCCTATAATATGTTTATGGATTGGCCCATTTGTTATTCATATTATATATATTATATATTAGGACCTTATTTGAATTCAGAATTTTCTTGAGGTCCTAAATGAAACATGGTGAAAATTTTGCTTACAGTTAAGATAGGTATGCGTAATGTTTAGAGTTGGAGGTGAATAACTACTAACAAATGGGGTTTACATGCTGTTATTTCGTTTCTCCCTTCCTTTTTCCTGCTTCATTTTTTGTCAGTTATATGCATTCTGGTGGAGCACATAAGGGGAGAATAGAGAGAATACACTCACTGCGAGTCGCAGTTTTATTACCGTACATAGGTACATTCTTTTCAACCTAATTTGTTGGTTAGTAGAGTTGTGGAAATCCCATCCAATTAGTGGGATATATTGGATGGGAAGTTTTATTATTTTTGGTGTTGTAATAGTTTCAATATTATTAGGAACAAATTTTCTACTGTATACAAGGACGAATTTGATCATGCATGGAAGAAGTTCACAGCCTGGACTGTAATAGTATGTTCTTAGTATGAGTCACAGGCTAAAAGTGAACATACTATTGAAGTGGCTTAGTGTGAGTCACAGGCCAAAAGTGAAATGTCCTGTTTGAGTTGAGGAACTGTAACATATTGTCATAGATGTGTAACCAGAACTTGAATCATTTTCTTTTCTTATTGATGTTATGATGTACAATATTTATATTATATCCCTATCTTTGATTCTTGCTATGAACTATTCTTTGTCTCCGTTTTTTTTTTTTTTTGGGGTAAGCATGTTCGGTTTTCTGTTGGTTCCTTTGTTTCATATCATAGGTGCTTGCTATGTATATGATTATACAGTGTGTGCTATGTGGAAAATGGATAAAAATGTTGTTGATGATACTACCAATAAATATGATGAATTAAATACTGCACAATCTTCAAAGAAGGCGAAAAAATCCTATAAATAAAATGTATGGACTCATACCAAGAGCTTGATATTGGTAAAGATAAAGAACCTACAGTTGAGTGTCTTGGTTGCAGGAATGTGTATATTACAGGAAGGAAATATGGAACATCTAGCATTTCACGTCATGTAAACGTGTGCTTTGATATCAATGAAATGTACCAACTTTAACTTGGTCCCTTTCTTTCAGGCCTACTTAGAGAGTAAGTACAACTTTTTCTTCATTTATATTTAACTTATAAATACTATTTATTGACATTTTTATTTACTATGTAGTCTATGTTTTGTGTCTTATAGGTAAAGATAATGAGGAGAAGAGGATGTTATTAAGTTGACTCAAATTAGGTGTTCCTGAAGATGAGTAAGATGATGAAGAAGAAGAAGTTGGCATTCAATTCTTCATATTGATTTTTTGTTAAATAATTATTAATTAGTTTTGTTGGATGATTGTTTATTGTTACTTATTAATTTTTTTATTTTGGTCTTTTTCTATTTTGATTGATTTGGATTAATGTATATTATAAGAAAGATTTTAAAAAAATTAGAAAATTAGCCCAAAAAAAACCCGCGGGCTAGATCGTTTATCTGCGGTCCCAACCGCGGATGGATATGGATTTCTATATTTAAGCCTATTAAAAATGAGCCCGAACTGGACTGGATTGTTTTCAGTTCGGACTTTTACGGTCCGGTCCAGTTTAACCCATTTGACAGTGCTATTAAATACTAGGGTTGGCTGAACACTTTTAACTCCTATCCATCCATAGATTCTTCCAAGCTTGCATCAGCAGGCTCCTAATGATCAAATTAGAATACGGTGAGGAATTCGGGAGTTCAACCGCTCCACGCCTACTAACTCTCATATGATTAAGTTAAATCTATGTCATCCACGTGGCAACTTTTCTATTTTAGGATCTAATTTTCACCGCTCGAAAGTTGCGACACTGTATGGCTGATATGATACCATCCAAACTTCTTTCCTTTTATTTTTATTTTTATTTTTCCATAATTTATTGGATGTAACAAAGCCACTAAGGAGTTGGGGTTGGCGGTAGCTGCGACGGAGGAATCAGAATTGGACAACATGTCTAATCGGGATTTTAGAAGAATTTGATGACTTCTAAGGAAAAATTAGTGTCATCAATGTAACAAATTATAGACTACATATCAAAATTAAGGCCTTAATCTACAATGAGAAGATGGGCTTTGTAACTAACCCATCCATGCTCAATTACAATCCAAATGCAGAACACAAAATTATGCTAACAATCAAATCGAATAGAAATAGAGAAGATAACCTAATCTATTACAAAATTTTCAAACATCACATAGAGATCATCGGAGTAAGTAATCTGGAATTTTGAATTGAAACACCCTCAGAAAGGGCAGAACCTCACAACAAAGATCTCTTCTCAAAAAAACACTCTCTATCTCAAATGTTCCTTCCAAGTAACCGGTCAAACCTTATGAATGACTAGGCTACCGTGAATCACCAAGAAGCGGTGCAAGAGGAAGGAAACCAGGAGTTCACAGAGAACACAAAGAGAAGGCCAGAAAACCCTAAAGAAGGAGGCGGCCGAAAAGAGGAGGAGAAAAAGAGAGCAAATAATTCAGTAATAATAAGTATATATAGGGAGGTCACCAACCGACTCGCTCGGCATCCATAACTAATATACTATGATGTAGAGCCCAAATCAAATGTGAGGTCTAGCCCAATACTCATAATTAGGTACAAAGGGTCCAAGTAAAATATGGGCATCGGCTGGATGGATAATCCTCCGTTTTTTCAAAAAATTAATTAAAAGTGATAGCACATGTTGGTGGGGAAAGAAGCCACAGATGGGATACTCTTAAGCTTTCTGGCAGTGGATGAGGTTTTAACGAACCTGTAACGGGCATTCTGTCTGTCCTTATATACTTTATCCGCCGGGATGACCAAATCATCACCTAAGACTGCATAGTCAGTAAACTTGAGTCCTGGATAACCTGTTCTGCTGCATACTACACCACATAGTGAAGTGATGTGATAATGAAAACAACTGCCAAGAAGAGTAGTGCCAAGAGGCTAACCTGCGACAAATGATACAAACAATGGCTTCTCTATTGAATTGATTGCTCCACTCGCTGGGAGAAAAAGAATTCATCCATACGACCAATGGCAATACCGCTCCGTAGGCTTCTTAACAATTGGGCCAAGGGCCAACAAACTCCACCTTGAATATATTTTACATATGACAACGCAAAAGACTCAAGGAGTCAAGCTTTATCAACACAAGCAAATCCCTAGACAAAGCAAATTTGTCAAAAGACACCATTTTGGTGCAAAAATCAGCTGGATTGTCCTTGGTGTTAATCTTGTTAACATCCACAACACCATCGGTAACTTTGTCACGAAGGAAATGATACTTCACATCTATGTGTTTGATATGTTCATGATAAAAGGGGTCTTTATAGAGATGCAAACAACTTTGACTATCAGTATAAATGACAACTTTAGAATGCAGTACATGCAGTACAGACAAAAACCTTGAAGCCAAATGGATTCCTTAATGGCTTCCGTTGCAATAATGTACTCTGCTTCAGTAGCTGAGAGAACAACTACAGGTTGGAGCTTAGATTTCCAAGAAACACAATGGATTGTCCTTGGTGTTAATCTTGTTAACATCCACAAAACCATCGGTAACTTTGTCACGAAGGAAATGATACTTCACATCTATTTGTTTGATACGTTCATGATAAAAGGGGTCTTTATAGAGACGCAAACAACTTTGACTATCAGTATAAATGAAAACTTTAGAATGCAGTACAGACAAAAGACCTTGAAGCCAAATGGATTCCTTAATGGCTTCCGTTGCAATAATGTACTCAACTTCAGTAGTTGAGAGAGCAACTACAGGTTGGAGCTGAGATTTCCAAGAAACACAATTACCAGCTATAGTGAAAGGTAGGAAGTGGTAAATTTTCAAAAATCATGATCAAAATTAGAATCCATATAACCAGCTAAATCAAAGGTTTTAGTCCAGTTATGATAAAGCAAACCCTTATTAATAGTTCTGTTCAAATACCTTAACAACCATTTAAGAGCTGTCCAATGGTCCCTACCAGGGTTGGATATAAATCTACTCAATAGGCGAATAGAAAAAGTAATATTAGGTCTTGTAGAAATCATGGAGTACATAATAGAACCAATCGCCATTCTATAAGGTATATTAGCCATACACTTCTTCTCACTTTCAGAGTTTTGTACGGGTCCATAGAAAATTTTGAAATAATTTTCTTTAAGAAAGATCTATGAGATAAAAAAAAAAAAAGAGAATATTCAGACCTATTCCTAACAATGTTCATGCCTAGGATTTTAGATGCAGGTCCAACATCCTTAATGTCAAACTCAGATTTCAACGAAGTTTTCAGTTTGACAATTCTGTCTTTGTGTTTGCATTCAATCAACATATCATCAACATACAGCAAAAGATAAATAGTAGTGTCAATAGAATTACCACAGAAATAGAGACAGAATTACCACTCTTAACAAAACCAGATTTCAGCATGAAAGAGTCAAACTATTTGCACCATTGTCTCGGAGACTGTTTTAAACCGTACAAGGATTTCTTTAATAGACAAGAAAAATTTTATTTTTCCTCTAAACTCAAAACTAGGAGGTGGACACATGTAAATGGTTTCGTCTAGCTCACCATGTAAGAATACAGTTTTAACATCAAGTTGTTCAAGTTCCAAATTAAAGAATGCAACAACTGCAAGCATTGTCCTAATTGTTTTGTATTTAACAAGAGGAGAGAAGATTTCATTAAAATCAATACACTCAACTTGTGAGAATCCTTTAGCAACAAGACTTGCTTTAAATTTGGGAGGTTCATTAGCCAAATCAGATTCTTTGATTTTGAAAATCCATTCACAGTCAATCAGTCTTTGTTTTGAAGGTTTAGGAATAAGCACCCAAGTATCATTTTTATGCAATAAAGACATTTCTTCTTTCACGGCACATATCCAAAAAGAGTAATTAGGACTTTTCAAAACAACAGAAAAACATAAAGGTTCCTTTTTCTCTACAAATGATGCAATCGCAAATGCATATTGTAACGCCCTACCCCGTAAGCACCTAGCATGACTTTAAAATTAAGTACGTAATGAAAATAGAGTTTTGATCTATATGGTGGGATATAGTGTTTTTGGCACTTAGTGGTATTTTGGGGATATTTAGGAATAGGAATAAAATTTTATTATATTATTGAGGTTTTATTATTAAGTTTTATAAATGCCTTTAAGTGGGTTTTATTTTTAATACCTAGTATATTTATTTTATAAATTTAAATACTTGACATTTTCATATAAGGATTAAAAAAAACAACTTAACACTTAAGGAAGTATCGCCACCTCAAACCACCACCCGTCATTTGCTGTTTTTTTTTTATTTTCTTTTCTTTTCCCCCATTAGCCGCCTTATTCTCTATATATAGATGCATTTCCATTCTTTCTTTGAATAAAAAAAAAAACAAAAAAAGGGCAGCCATATTCTTATAAAAAAAAAGTTAGTTTGCATGGTACTTATTCTCTATATATATATATATATACATATGCATACATATGCATCATTTTTTTTTTCTTTCTTTCCTTGAATAAAAAAAAAAGGGCAGCCATATATTCTCATAATTAGTTCCCTAATAAGGTTAGTTTGCATGGTATTTTTATTATTATTTTTTTATTCTTTTCTTTCCTTTGTAATTTCAATATAATATCTATATATATATATGTATAGTTTAAGGGTATTATTTGTTTGTTTTCTTTAACATATAGTGCGATCTATTTCTAGTTAGATTATATATATATTTCAAGCTAGTTATTTATTTTAAGATTTCAATATTTTAAATGGATTTTTAGTATAAAGTATAGAGTTAATTTTGGTTTCTTGGGAGAGTAAATATATTTATTTTTTTTTTTTAGGACTATAGGATTTTCGATCTTTTTAAAGAATTATTATAAATATATATCATTATATAGGTATATATATACATCCTAAAGTTCATTTCATAGGATTTCAATGTTATTTAGGTAATAGGATTATTTGATCGATACCCAGGTATTAAGTATTTTCGCATTATTATTTTGTAGGATCTTAGCACCAGATCTACATCCAGGTGAGTTCACAAGCTCCATTTTATTTCAAATATTACAAGACATATAAATATGTTTTTTTTTTTGAACCTTTACAAAATATTGCTATTTTTGGAACGATATCTCTCAGCGTGTTTTTTGGAGATGTTCTCCACAATGTGTCACGTGTTTCCTAGAAAAATGCATAGGAGCGGTGCTCCATATAGGTCAAAATAGACTATTACGGTGGTGCATAAGAAGTTTGTTGTATGCAGGTCTTTCGGAAATATTTATATATTGGAAAATGTTCTAGCATGAAAAGTTACGTATTTTGACATGCATGAATATAGATCTGGCATTGGCATAATTGTGAAATTGCATAAGCATGTGATGACTGGCGGATGAGGATTTTTGGTGCTCTGAATTGTTTATGATTTGAATCTGTTATTATGGCTGGGCAAATGGCCCTTTGATTTGTAAATACATATGAAACCCTTATTCCGACCAGGGTTAAGGTTTGTTGAAAATCAAGTGAACGGACGCGTTAGCGGATTGCACTGTACGTGGCTAGTCCCCCGTACTAGGGTCTCTTCCGATGACATGGACGGGTTTTTTACTCTTAGGGTGGATCCACTTCAAGAGGGACGTAGATCGCGGAGAGTGTGGCCCAATCGGTCTACGTGGACACCGCATCATGCTCTGCGGTGGGGCTCAGCCGCCTAGTGAAGAGTTAGGAGGGGCTCGAAACTGAGGTTGATCCCAGGGCAGACCTGGTAGGTGCCCCAGGAGTCTGTAGCCTGTTTTGACCAGTAATATGGGAGTGTGGTTGCTTGTAATCGAGCGCTCGTATGGTGTTTTGGCTGGTATTGACTACGAGATGCCGGAACTTGGTTCCGATGGCCTCGTTTTGGGGATCCAGACTTTGTCTGTGGAGCCCCACTGTTGCATTACATTCTTTTAAATTTGGGGCGTAGAAGCTGCGCTGATGTGTCTTGATTTGCTCAGACTTCCCAGCTGCGCTTGAAACCCTCATATAGGTTCAAGCATCAGTTTTGTCAAAATAGTAAAAGAAATATTTTTCTTATAACATTGCATGATCTGTTTTGTGAAACGGCATCGACATGGTTTTAAAGAAATCACTACCGCACACACACGTGGACTCATTGAGTGTTCGCGCTCACATTTTTTCATTTCATGTTTTCTTCTCAGATTAGCTCGGAACGGTTAGGGGCCCAACAAACTACTGAAGTTTTAGGCTAGGAGTTTTTGGATCAAATCTCCTCAGAAGGGCATATGTTTATGTTTTATCTTTTTAGACTCGAATCATCTGTAGAGTTTCTTTTTATGTTGTTATGTGAGTTGTTGATGTAACATACTTTTGTGTTTATAATAAAATGAAAATGAGAAGTTTTTTTTTAGATCCTTTGTTTTGAGCGCACTAGTAGTATCTAGTTTATTTAAGTTTTCCGCGTGCCTTGTTTGTTTACCTATTAGTGTTTGTTTACCTATTAGTGTTGGTTTATTGTGGAACTTATAATTTAGTGCCGAGAGGCACGCAGATGCCCTACTCAGCCGAAATTGACCTAGTAGCAGGGTTGAGGGCACCACAGGTGGTATCAGAGCATCTAGGTTCGATACTAGGTTTGAAACGTTGGATTTTAGACAAGCTATAAGAGTCAACTGTTTAAACTTTAAGGTTAACCATATGATTTATTGGTTAGTACTGACCCTAAGATTTTGTTTTGTAGGTACTAGATGGCACATCCTTCTCATAGATGGACATACAGGGAGGGCACCCTCGTAGATGAGCCTAGCAGGACTACTTCATCATCATCCTCATATTCCCTTAGGGAGATCGTCCCAAAAAGGGAACCAATTCCTGTGATTAACCTTTCCGATCATGAGTCAGTAGAAGGACCAGAGATGGCACCAGTGGCACCGAGAATAGGGCTTGGAACATCGATAGAAGAGGACCCTAGTGCGCCCACATCTGACTCAGAGATGGCGCCCGAACCAGAGAGACGCACCGGCAGTCACTCGGGGTATGGGTACCTTTGTAGCAAATAGTATGCCAGCAGCAGCATCCGTTACCCTTATTCCACCCGTGGAGTCTGTATCTTCTTTTTTAGCACTACCATCACTACTTTAGGGTGGGGTCAGGGAGTATGACATTTATGATTATTGCCTGTGGCGTGAGCAACGGGCTGAAGCCGCTAGCCAGCTGGTTGTAGCATTGAGAGAGGAGATCTCCCGAATGGACGCCTTATTTTACGCGACACGCCAAGCACGACGACAGGAGACGGCGAGGGCCGCCATGTTAGAGAGGGAGTTAGCCCAGATGCGGGAGGCTCATGCAGCCCGAGAGAGAAATTTTGGAGCTGATTAACGAGCGGGACTGGCTTAGGCAGTTTATCGCCCAGTTCCTTGGAACTACTAGAGATTCAGTAGATAGAGCACGTGATGAGCTAGAGTCCCGACCAAGATGTTCTGGTAGCCAGTGTCCTCAGGCAGAGTATGTGTTGGATAGAGTACAGGTAGGTGTGTATATTTGGTCACTTGGATAGGTACGAGATTATTTTTGTTGGTACTTGATGCAGTAGGCTTAGGATCGTAGGTATGAGGTCCTCGGGTTTTGGATATGTATAGCAACCCGGCCATATATTTTTTGGGTGGTAGGACCAGGATGATCTGATTTTATCTTGACATTACTTGTACCAAAAATTCTTATTTTGAGTTATATATATGTTTGTATTATGCATTGATGTTGGTGCCTAGGATAAATTCAAGTTTACTTATCGTAGAGTATCTATAACCGTATATGTTTATTAGTGTTGGAACTTTTTGGTTTTTAGAAATATGTCAGGTTCACAATCTCCCAACCATGCAGACGAGGCTATGTTGGAAAGTTCTCGAAATAGACAGTCTGAACATATGAGGGAGGCCACACCTCGTCCAGAACAAGCCACACACAAAATAATTGAGAATTTTATGATCAAGATGACAGAATTGTTAGAAACTTCAATGGCCACAGGAAGAATCGAACGAGTACCAGCTACTGGAGCAAATGAAGCACTAGAAAGATTTCTTAAGTTTCGACCCCCAGAGGTCTATGGAGACATTGAGCAAGAAATTAAAGCTGAACTGTTCCTTGAGCAGTTGAATGATATCTATGATACCCTTAAGTATGAGGATGTCCTGAGGGTAACGTTTGCAGCTGTTAGACTTCGAGGAATGACAAAAGATTGGTGGCTTAGAGCTTCCGAAGCTCGGACACTCAAGAACCAACCATGGACCTGGAATGATTTTCAAGAAGAATTCAAAAAGGAATACATACCTCGTTGGGTTCGTGAGCAACGGGAGGATGAGTTTCAGCAATTGAGACAGGGTAACCTGACAGTTGCCCAGTATACAGCAAAGTTCAACAGGTTGGCTAAGTATTGCTTAAGGTTGATAGATACTGATGAAAATAAGACGCGAAAATTTGTGAAAGGATTGAGGGTTGAACTGCAACGGGCATTGGTTTCCTTGCCACCGATAGGATTCGCAGCCGCAGTTGAAGCCGCCATGCGAACAGAGATGGCTGATCAAGCGGTTATACAGAGAAAAACAGCCATTGGTTCCGCGACAACTCCATATAAACGTCCTGGACAAGGACCATAGAAACCTAGAGATTTCAAGAGATCCCGTAGTGAACAAAGGACTGGAAATGAAGGCCGACCAACCTAACCTCTGGAGGAGCCCATAGAGTATGTACATACTGTGGATGAAGTGGGCATGTGGCTGAAATGTGTTATCGGAAGTTATGGTTATGTTTCAAGTGTGGAAGACCAGGACATACCAAGGACTAGTGCCCTGAGATGCAACAAGTACCTCCGGAGACGTCCAGAAAAGCAGACCGACCCCCGGTTATGAGAAGAGCAACAGAAGGAAGGAATAATAAGCCACAAGTAAAAGCTAAAGTTTATGCACTGGATGGATTTCCCGTAGATACTGAAGCAGAAGTAGTTGAAGGTATGATAAAAATCTTTTCTCAACCAGCAAGAGTACTCATTGACCCTGGAGCTATGCATTCTTTTGTGAGTTTGCATTTCATAGAACATATTCCTACACCTCCTGTTAACATGCATTACCAGTTGATAGTTAGCACTCCTATGGGCGTGAATAAGATAACTGAGGTAAAGTACCCTGATTGTAACATATGTGTTGAGAATGTGGTTTTATCCGGAGATTTAATTGCCTTACCATTAGAGAGAAATGACGTGATACTTGGGATGGACTGGTGGTCTAAACATTATGCCCAAGTAGATTGTCGACGGAAGTTGGTTAAGTTTAGCCGACCGAGTATGCCAATCCTGGTGTTACAAGGGAAGCGAACAAAGCGGGAGAATCTCTTTTTGTCTGGCATGAAAGCCAGAAAGTTGCTATGGAAAGGATGTCAAGGGTACTTAGCATATTTACTCAACAAGCCTAAGGAGGAGGTAAAATTAGACACAGTACCTGTAGTAAGGGAGCTTGTGAATGTTTTTCCTGAGGAGTTGACGACACTATCCCTAGATCAAGAAGTGGAGTTCGGCATAGAATTGGTACCTGATGCTAAACCAATATCTCAAACTCCATATCGGATGGCAAAGGAGGAACTAAAAGAGTTGAAAAAGCAACTACAAGAACTGTTGCAGCGAGGATATATTCGTCCAAGTATATCTCCTTGGGGTGCGCCAGTTTTGTTTGTAAAGAAAAAGGATGGAACCCTGAGGATGTGTATAGATTACAGAGGATTGAATAATGTGACAGTCAAGAACGAATATCCACTACCCCTCATTGATGAGTTATTTGACCAACTCCGAGGAGCGGGATGTTTTTCCAAATTGGACTTGAGACAGGGGTATTATCAAGTCAGGATAAGAGAAAAGGATATTCCGATGACGGTATTCAACACACGATACGGACATTACGAGTTTGTGGTTATGCCGTTTGGATTAACTAACGCACCTGCAACATTTATGGAATTGATGCATAGAGTCTTCAGTCCTTACCTGGATAAGTTTGTGGTGATTTTTATTGATGATATTCTTGTTTATTCACCCCACCCTGAAGCTCATGAACAACATCTTCGAAAAGTGTTGCAAACCCTACGAGAGCATAAGTTATATGCTAAGTTTAGCAAATGTGAGTTCTGGATGAGTCAAGTTACTTTCCTAGGACATGTTATCACCCAGGAAGGAATCTCGGTGGATCCGGCGAATGTAGAAGCAGTGACCCACTGGACACAACCCAAAACACCAACCGAAATACGTAGTTTCTTGGATATGGCGGGATACTATCGGAGATTCATAAAAGACTTTTCAAGAATTGCTGGATCTCTAACACAATTAACCAGAAAAGCAACCAAGTTTGAGTGGACGAAAAAGTGTGAGAGGAGTTTTCAAGAATTGAAGAACCGACTGACGTCGGCACCAGTGTTAACATTACCCGATCCGAACAAGGAATTTTCATTGTATACAGATACTTCAGGGGAAGGTCTAGGAGCTGTGTTAATGCAAGACAGGAAGGTTGTCGCATATATTTCAAGGAAGTTGAAGAATCATGAACAGAATTATCCCACACACGATTTGGAATTAGCAGCCATCGTGTTCGCACTTAAGAAGTGGCGGCACTACCTGTATAGGGCTAAGTATGAGATATTTACTAATCATAAGAGCTTAAAGTATCTGTTTTCTCAGAAGGACTTGAACATGAGACAACGTCGATGGATGGAACTGCTGGAAGAATATCGATGCCCGATTAACTATCATCCAGTAAAGGCGAATGTGGTGGCAGATGCATTGAGTAGAAAAGCAAATATATCAAGTCTTAGCTTAACATCCACTCTACAACAAGATATTAGAAGTGCCCAAAAGAATAATAAGGAGTTCCAAGAGTTCAAAAATCGTGTGGAAGCTAAAGGATTGGAAGATTTTTGAATATTAGAAGCTGCTGGGAGCCTGTACTTTCGGAATCGGATATGTGTACCCAATGACACTGAACTTAAGCGTAAGATTTTAGAGGAAGCCCATAGAAGTAAGTATTCAATGCATCCTGGAGAGAATAAGATTGTATAAAGACTTAAAGCAAAACTTTTGGTGAAACGGAATGAAGAGAGAAATTGCGGAGTATGTAGCAGCATGTCTTACCTGTCAAAGAGTCAAGGCGGAACATCAAAAGTCAGCGGGACTACTACAACCACTACCTGTTCCCGAATGAAAATGGGATCATGTGACAATGGACTTTGTCACAGGATTGTCCCGGACCAAGAGATATAAGAATGCTATCGTTGGCACAGATTTATGTAGATGAGATTGTCCGACTTCATGGAGTACCCGTTGATATTGTATCCGATAGAGACCCAAGGTTTACCTCAAGGTTTTGGCCTAAGTTCTAGGCAACTATGGGGACCAATCTAAGTTATAGCACCACAACACATCCCCAAACCGATGGACAGTCTGAAAGAACAATTCAAACCCTAGAGGATATATTAAGATCTTGCACCTTAGACTTTGGAAATAAGTGGGTTGACAATCTTGCTTGTGCCGAGTTTGCTTATAATAATAGCTACCACTCTTCGATAGGAATGGCACCATTTGAAGCATTATATGGTAGGAGATTCAGAACACCTTTGTACTAGGATGAAATCGGAGTTCGATCCCATTGGAGGCAAAGAAACTTGATGCCAAAATTGGAGGAGATGCAGAAACAAGTTAAGATAATTCAAGAGAGGCTTCGGACAGCTACAAGTAGACAGAAGAGCTATGCCGACAATCGAAGAAGGGTTCTGGAGTTTAGTGTGGGAGATCGAGTTTTCTTAAAACTTACACCACATCGCGGGAAGCTGCGATATCTGAGGAGAGGAAAGTTAAGTCCTCGATGTATCAGACCATTTGAAATTATTGATAGGATTGGTAAAGTAGCATACCGACTCGCCTTACCAAATGAACTGATGGGTATACATGATGTGTTCCATGTATCATAATTAAAGAAGTATCATCCTGCACCAGATCATGTTCCCAATGATGACCAATTGGAATTACAAGCCGATCTGTCATATGAAGAAAAACCAACTGAGATTATAGAACGAAGCATAAAAGAGTTACGCGGGAGACAGATTCCAACGTGTAAAGTGGTATGTAGACATCATGGGATCGAAGAGGCAACCTGGGAAACTGAGGAGTACTTGAGGAAAAAGTATCCAGAGCTTATAGGTACGTAACTATTCAATTTCGAGGACGAAATTCTTTTAAAGGAGGGTAGAATGTAACGCCCTACCCCGTAAGCACCTAGCATGACTTTAAACTTAAGAACGTGATGAAAATAGAGTTTTGATCTATATGGTGGGATATAGTATTTTTGGCACTTAGTGGTATTTTGGGGATATTTAGGAATAGGAATAAACTTTTATTATATTATTGAGGTTTTATTATTAAGGTTTATAAATGCCTTTAAGTGGGTTTTATTTTTAATACCTAGCGTATTTATTTTATAAATTTAAATACTTGACATTTTCATATAAGGATTAAAAAAAAAACTTAACACTTAAGGAAGTATCGCCACCTCAAACCACCACCCGTCATTCGCTGTTTTTTTTTTCTTTTCTTTTCTTTTCCCCCATTAGCCGCCTTATTCTCTATATATAGATGCGTGCATTTCCATTCTTTCTTTGAATAAAAAAAAACAAAAAAGGACAGCCACATTCTTATAAAAAAAAAAAGGTTAGTTTGCACGGTACTTATTCTATATATATATATATATATGCATGCATATGCATCATTTTTTTTTCTTTCTTTCTTTGAATAAAAAAAAAAAGGCAGCCATATATTCTCAAATTAGTTCCCTAATAAGCTTAGTTTGCATGGTATTTTTATTTTTATTTTTATTTTTATTCTTTTCTTTCGTTTGTAATTTCACTATAATATCTATATATATGTATAGTTTAAGGGTATTATTTTTTTGCTTTCTTTAACATATAGGGTGATCTATTTCTAGTTAGATTATATATATATTTTTCAAGCTAGTTATTTATTTTAAGATTTCAATATTTTAAATGAATTTTTAGTATAAAGTATATAGTTAATTTTGGTTTTTTGGGAGAGTAAAAATATTTATATTTTTTTTAGGAGTGTAGGATTTTCGATCTTTTTAAAGAACTATTATAAATATATTTCATTATATAGGTATATATATACATCCTAAAGTTCATTTCGTAGGATTTCGATATTATTTAGGGAATAGGATTATTTGATCGATACCCAGGTATTAAGTATTTTCGCATTATTATTTTGTAGGATCTTAGCACCAGATCTACATCCAGGTGAGTCCACAAACTCCATTTTATTTCAAATATTACAAGACATATAAATATGTTTTTTTTTTAACCTTTACAAAATATTGCTATTTTTGGAATGATATCTCTCAGCGTGTTTTTTGGAGATGTTCTCCACAATGTGTCACGTGTTTCCTAGAAAAATGCATAGGAGCGGTGCTCCATCTAGGTGTTTCTCTTAAAATAGACTATTACGGTGGTGCATAAGAAGTTTGTTGTACGCAGGTCTTTCAGAAATATTTATATATTGGAAAATGTTCTAGCTTGAAAAGTTACGTATTTTGACATGCACAAATATAGATCTGGCATTGGCATAATTGTGAAATTGCATAAGCATGTGATGACTGGCGGATGAGGATTTTTGGTGCTCTGAAATGTTTATGATTTGAATCTGTTATTATGGCCGGGCAAATGGCCCTTTGATTTGTAAATACATATGAAAACCTCATTACGACCCGGGTTAAAGTTTGTTGAATATCAAGTGAACGGACGCGTCAGCAGATTGCACTATACGTGGCTAGTCCTCCGTACTAGGGCCTCTTCCGATAACATGGACGAGTTTTTGACTCTGAGGTGGATCCACTTGAAGAGGGGCGTAGACCGCGGAGGGTGTAGCCCAATCGGCCTACGTAGACACCGCATCATGCTCTGCGGTGGGGTTCGGCCGCCTAGTGGAGAGTCAGGAGGGGCTCGAAACTGAGGTTGGTCCCAGGGTAGACCTTGTAGGTGCCCCAAGAGTCTGTAGCCTGTTTTCAGTAGTATAGGAGTGCGGTTGCTTGTAATCGAGCGCTCGTATGGTGTTTGGCTGGTATTGACTACGAGATGCCAGAACTTGGTTCCGATGGCCTCGTTTTGGGGATCCGGACTTTGTCTGTGGAGCCCCACTGTTGCATTACATGTTCTTTTAAATTTGAGCGTAGAAGCTGCGCTGATGTGTCTTGATTCGCTCAGACTTCCCAGCTGCGCTCGAAACCCTCATATAGGTTCAAGCATCAGTTTTGTCAAAATAGTAAAAGAAATATTTTTCTTATAACATTGCATGATCTGTTTTGTGAAACGGCATCATCATGGTTTTAAAGAAATCACTACCGCACACACATGTGGACTCACTGAGCGTTCGAGCTCACGTTTTTCCATATCATGTTTTCTTCTCAAATTAGCTCAGAACGGTCAAGGGCCCAACAAGCTACTGAAGTTTTAGGCAAGGAGTTTTTGGATCAAATCTCCCCAGAAGGGCATATGTTTATGTTTTATCTTTTTAGACTCGAATCGTCTATTGAGTTTCTTTTTATGTTATTATGTGAGTTGTTGATGTAAGATACTTTTGTGTTTATAATAAAACGAAAATGAGAAGTTGGTTTTTTTTTTAAGATCCTGTGTTTTGAGCGCACTAGTAGTATCTAGTTTATTTAAGTTTTTCGTGTACCTTGTGTGTTTGCCTGTTAGTGTTGTTCTAGGGTTTTGTTTTATTGTGGAACTTATAATTTAGTGCCGAGAGGCACGCAGATGCCCTACTCAGCCGCAGTTGACCTAGTGGCAGGGTTGGGGGCATCACACATATGATACAAGATATGAAAAACCGTATCTCTTGGGTACATTGGTCGTCCTTCTCTCTCTATCCCTAGTTAATTAGTTATCACTAACGGCATGAGACTGAGCAACAGACTACTCTTCATCATCGTCAGAATTTTCTGACTCAGCTTCAACATTTTTAAATATAGAACCTGAGGTATCCTATAACGTGCTAGCCTAGTTTGTATTCAACTCAGGGGCAAACGTATGCTCAAAGGTTTGATCTGAGGTGTCCTCTACCCGATTGGAACAGTTTTCTTTGAGGGAAAATTAGTAGTGTTAATAGGGTAGGAATAGATTTGAGACAAGGCATTTCTTGCTTATGGAACACGACATCCCTACTAACTACCCTCACCCCTGGTTCATCCTTGAGCCTTACCTTGTACCCTTTTACCCCACTAGGATACCCTAAAAAAGACTCCCTTTTTAGACCTTGGGTCAAGCTTACCTTCCTTTTGATGTGCAAAAGTAGAGCATCCATGAACACTAAGGCTAGAAAGATCCGGTGGTGCACCAATCCATAGTTCAATGGGAGTTTTAAAATCACTTGTTGTGGAAGGTGACCTATTGATTAAATAAACAGCAAAAGTAACTGCCTTCCCCAGAAAGGCTTAGGAATCTCATATGAGACCAAGCGACATCTGACTTTATCCATAATCATCCTATTCATCCTCTCAACAATATCATTTCGCTGGGGATTTTGCCTAATAGTTTTGTGATTTGTGATGCCGCAAGATGCACACAAGTCATCAAACTTTTTGTTACAAAATTCAAGACCATTGTCGGTTTGTATGAAATTAAGTTCGTTACCAGTGTGATTTTCAACAAGTATTTTCCTTCATTAAAATTTTCAAACGTTTGATCTTTTGATTTTAAAAGAAATATCCAAACATGCCTTGAAAAATCATCTACAATTGAAAGAAAATACACATTCCCACCATAAGTGGGTATTGAAGGAAGACCCCATAGGTCAGTATGCACATAATCAAGAACATGATTTCATTTGTGTTTGCTAGTGGAAAAACATAATTTGTGCTGTTTGCTAAGCACACATGATCACAGAAATCTAAGGTATCAAGTTTATCACCACTCAAAAGATTTTTTTTGTGCAAAGGATACAAACCTTTTTCACTCATATGTCCAAGTCTTTTATGCCAAAGCATGGTTTTCACCGATGAATTTTTAGTAAAAAGTGTAGATAAATCGCAAACAATTTTTCCAATCAGTGTGTATAAGCCATTTTTCTTAAAACTCTTTAAAATAACTAAAGAGCTTTACACACACGTAGACAGCCGTTGTTAGACTTGTAAGAGTACCCGTTTGTATCAAAAACACCAAAAGAAATTAGATTTTTCTTAAGACCATGGATATATCTAACATCTGTTAGCTTCCTAGTTACCCCATCATGCATTTTTATAAAAATTGATCCCATCCCTTCAATAGGACAGGACTGATTATTTCCCATAAAAACTTTGGCATTAGTCACAGGTTTGAAATAAGAAAACCAGTGTTGGTTAAGGCTCATATGAAAAGTGCTACAAGAGTCTAAAACCCATTCTTCATAAATAGAGGAAAGTGAAGGGGAAGGGGCAACACATAAAACTTCTAACAAAGAATTACCATCAGAATCGAGTTCATTTGTTTTATTGTCAGATTTATATTCAGTTTTATTTCCCTTCTTACCCTATTTCTCGTCTCTAATTCTCTTAAAGCACTTTTTCTTAACATGACCCTTTTTACCACAATAAAAACACTGGAGTTTGCTCGTAGTTTTATCTTTTGATTTAGATCGAAATTTGCTTTTTGATCTATCATTGTTGTTACTAGGTTCCCTCTTATCGGGTCTCCCTCTAACAAACAAATTCTCACTGTTTGATTTATTTTCTTTCCTTAAATCCAAATCTTTTGATTTTAAAGAAGATTTTTTAGCAGAAAGAGTTAAATCATCACGCCTATACTTGATACCATATTTTACATCTTTGAAAGACTCAGGCAAAGAGTTTAGTAAATCACTGAAAGATTTTCATCAGAAATCTTTTCACTAATATTTTGCAACTCATTTACGATTTTGTTTAAATCATCAATGTTTTCATCAAGAGACTAAAAAAATTAGTGATTAAATAAATCTTGGTTGGAACAGTTTGATCTAAATAATGTTCTTCAAGTCTAGTCTAGATTTCAAAAGTTTCATCGATTTCTCTTAAACCGTTGTCACTCAAATGCAAAGTGAGAGTGTTATGAGCATCCCCAAGCTTTTCAGCAAGGATTTCTCCTTTCCAAGATTCAGAATGCTTATTAGGACCAAGAATGGCACTGCAAATCTATACTTGACTAAAACAGCTTTTATATTTCTTCTCCATATAGCAAAATCAGATTTATCATCAAACTTATCAGTATCAAACTAGGGTATTGATCACATGATGTGCACAAGCAGACAAACACTAACACCAACAATGAATGAGCAAAACTGACAACAGAAGAGACATAAACAGTAACCACAGAAACAGTAAATGTTTTCAGTCAGGACTAGAAAGCACCACCGTACAGAAATTAAAGTCCACGACAAGCAAAAAGAAATACTTGAACAGTAGGGACATAGACATATCGTAGTAACAGCAAACAAAAATTCTAGCAGCACAAGTTCACTTCCAGAGTACGGATCTGAACAGATTTTGAAAAGAAAATTTTGAAATCACGAAGAAATCACCAAGACACAATTACTGGGTGTCTCAATAGAACCCTATCCAGGCTTGGGTTTTGGTTTTTGTGAGGAAAACAACGGTTAATCATAAGATTAACCAAACAAACCAGAACAAAAAAAAGATCCACACAAATTTAATGACCAACAGTAAAGAAAACCGAGAAGCGATATCACACTAATAGATTACTGTAACTAAAGTAGAAAGAAAGTGGAAAAAAGAAAAACAGAGGGGGTAATAAATGGGACTTCCCCATGCGAAACTCAAGGGTTCTCCCCGGAGTTCCCAATGGAAACTCATAAAAGAATCGTTGCCAGAAAGTCGAATTCTTACGTCAACTAGAGCAGCCCGAGGGTCACTTCAATGGCCCCAAAGACATTCATCCGACAAGAGGCGCCGGAAAAATTCTCTGAACAGCCTATAAAGGCTCTGATACCACTGTTATAATAATATTACAACCCAAATGCAGAACATAAATTTATGCGTACAACCAAATTTAATAGTAGAGAAGATAACCTAATCTATTATAAAATCTTCAAACATCACATAGAGATTATCCGAGTAAGCAATCTGGAATTCCGGATTGAAACACCCTCAGAAAGGGCAGAACCTCACAACAAAGATCTCTCCTCAAAAAAACACTCTCTATCTCAAATGTTCCTTCCAAGTAACGTATCAAGCTATACGGCTAAATAGGCTATCATCAACCACCAAGAAGTGGCGCAAGAGGAAGGAAACTGAGAGTTCATAGAGAGCACAAAGAGAAGGCCAGAAAACCCTAAAAAGGGAGGCAGTCGAAAAGAGGAGGAGAAAAAAATATTAGGGCAAATAATTCAGCAATAATAAGTATATATAGGGAGGTCACCAGGGATAGGTCGGTTGAACCAACCCCTCCCCCCTTCCCCTAGCATCCACAACCAGTATACCATAATGTAGAGCCCAAATCAAATGTGAGGTCTAGTCCAATATTCATCATTGGATACAAAGGGTCCAACTAAAATGTGGGCACAATTGGGCCAAGGGCCAATAGACATAAAGAGAGAGACAAAGAGAGAGAGAGAGAGAGAGAGAGAGAGAGAGAGAGAGAGAGAGAGAGAGAGAGAGAGAGAGAGAAGAAGAAGAAGAAGAAGAAGAAGAAAGTCAAACTGAGTTAAACTTATAGGAATGTCACAGTTAAACTCTATTTCTTGACTTTTATTTTTTCCATAATATATCTTCTCTTCCTCCATGTGATGCGATTAGAGGCTATATTTCGAGCCCTCTTTTCTTCTTGTCTAATTATTGTTCCTTTCATTTACTATAGAGGAAAATAATATTTTTAATCTACCTTTTCTATTCTTTGGGTCCATAATTACTTCAAACCTCTTGCTTTTTCTGTCTAGTTAGTTTACTTGATTGAAACCTATTATTTTCTTTTCTTTGTCTAACTTTGGTCTTGAATCTTCTACTACTTTATGAATATCAATTTTATTATTTTGCTCAGTACTTTCTGAAGATCATATTCACTTCTTTTGGGTATTCTATAATGCTTGATTATAATAGAAGAGGGTATCAAATATATCAAAACTATGTCATAGGAAAATTGAAAAAATAACTACATGTAGCTTAGGGTTTTAAACAGTATCGGAACTAGACAGAATCCCAGAGGGGCGAGCCCCTCTAACAACACTGCCAGCAAAAATTCAAATAAAAATGATGTCATTTTTTTTTATTTTTAAAAAATAGGATTAAGTATAGAAAAATACCTGAGGTATATATGTAGTGCGTCAATCAGACATTTCAATATGTAATTGCGATAATTAAATGCCTCCCAAATTTTATTAAGATAATTAGGAATGTGATAATGTAAAAACATCCTTACGGTTTGATTTTTTATAAATTAAATAAATATAAGGTATAAACTTTTATTAATTATTTTCAATATCATTTTGATTATTATGACATAATAACTATCTTTTTGAAAATTATCTAAAGATCATATTTAAATATTTTACCATTTATGAACAACTTTTATGAGTTAAATTATTCAAAAAATATTATATAATTATCATTAACAATCATATCAAGAATTTCTTAAAAAATATCTATAATTTTTTTTTTTAAAAAGGTTGCAGTGGAAAGGGGAGAGGATGGGAAACTTTTTAAATATTCAAAAGTTTTTAAATATTTCTAATTTTTAATTATTTGAAATATTTTTAAAAATTGTAAGATTTTTTAAACATTTGTCTATATTTGTGTATTTTCCTATGTAATCTCGAGTGGGAAGTGCAATTAAGCTCCTTCAACATTTGAATCCCAATTCTGTAACTAGTTTTAAGCTAGTATACATCTAACATATAAGAAATTCAAGTAGAACACAATATTGAAAATTAAATTATTGATTCGTTCTTATATTAACTAACTCTCGCATTAAAAAATGCTAAATTATATATTATATTAAACATATAGATATCTGTATCATGTTTTGAAAGGTGAACAAATGATAAAAACCTAAAATAAATAGAAATGAAAGTCACAGTTATGAGTTTAATTAGAGGATATTCTTGATATGACACAAGATAACATATTACTCCTCAAATCCCCTTATATCTAAACTTTCTTTTACAATCGCGATTTGAGCAACGAAACTTCACTTCATTATGTGTCATCTCGTATCTAACAAATATTTTAGTGTCTAGTAGAGTTTTATTACATAAATTGCAAAAGCTATTTGTGTCTCGATCGGATTCTTCCTCAAAACTTTCATTTCTTTGTCCTCTTCATATTAATCTTTTTTCTTTCTCTTCTTCTTTCTCCTACTGTCCTTGGTTTTTCTTTTTTACTTCTTATTCTTCTACAACAAGATGTCCATCTTGTTCTTCTATCAAATCTTCACTTTGTACTTTTTCATTATCATCAACTTGAGAGTATCTCTAAAATAATCGAACATGATAAGTTTCTAAAAATGATCTAATCAAAATCTCAAATTTGAAGTTTGATCAAAAAATACTTCGATGATACTCCTTTATATAACAAATAAAATATTCTTCTGAATTCCATGGAAATTATAAGATGCAGTGTCCCTCTTGTGTGTTGTTGGAAATTTTCGACAAGGCTTTCTGAATTTTTAGAGGAAGAAGCAGAATTACTATCTATTTTACGTCAAGCAATACGTGGAGTAACTCCCGATATAATAGTAAAAGCCCAAAAATGCCCGAAAACTAGCTTTCAAAGTAGTTGGGACATAGGCCTACCGAAAAATAAAGTCCGAATTATGAATGCTATGGGGGCGAAAAATCCACCAAAACGGTTAAGCTGGCATGGTACTTAGCAGGGCATGCAAAGAATCGATTTCAAGTTAGTAATTTCTATTTGCTTTACTTTTGGTTGAGACTTTCAGTATTCACTCTTTCTTAGGACTACGCCCTCTTTCTTTTGCATCTGAAGCTCTGGTCTCTTTGGGTATTTTAATGGCCTCTTCCCTGAAAAGCATTCTCATTCAATGGTCTATCAATGCTGCCTTATTTCCTTTTTGTGTCAGGCAGAGGATACGGCATTAGATTAGCACTCTTATGAAGGGCGTGGGGTCGGCGAATCTACAAGATATGCCATACTTCTAGACCTGGAACATTTTAGGAGATTGGCTTTGGGCAAAAGGACCTCCCTTCTAAGTCCAATCTTCATGTCTATTACTTTTTCCTTTCAATTTTATGTTCAAATTCCACATATGTATTTCATTTATGAAGATCAAATCTAAACCATAAAGGTATTCTAATCCTCAATCCTCATATTGAGTGAATCTCTAGAAAGAGTAAGAAAAATTATATATGCTATTATCAACTAAACTTGAAGCTGGGTGAAATATATTACATTCTTAGTGGAGTAGCTAAAACAGTTCAAGTTAAAGATCATCTATGTTTTGAAACTTGCAACTTTTAAATTAAACTATTATGCTTATAAGAAAATTTAAAGGATTTTTTCCATCTAGATACGGTAACGATTCAATCCTCATTTCATTTATATATCCCACCAATTATATATATTTTCTCTTTCATCAAATAGATAAAAACTATGTCACAAGATCATTGACAAATTACTTACGCGTAGTGCAGGGCTTTAAGCTAGTGTAGTTCTAACGTATAAGAAATTCAAGCAGAACACAATATATATTGATTACAGAAAATGCTTTGAAGAGAGTAGGAGGAGTAGAAGAAGAAAGATATCGTCCTTGTTTAGGTTTGTTTTGTTAGGTTTTCCCTCTTTTATCTGTTCGAATAAATGTTATGTGATTAATTATTTAGGAACTTTGTAAACCCTTATGCCGCAAGTAATTGAATATTTTTTTTAGAGCTCCTAAAACTAATAGGATTTTGTTTGAAGGTTCAAGTATATTAGGAAAGAAATTAAGAAAATTTTGAGATCTTAAAGGTGCAATAATAGTAACTCTTATCTAACCCTACCTATCAAAGGGATACATCTAAAGACTCTCCCTAAAACTTAGGTTGTTTTAGACGTCGAAGAAGTCCCCGAGGAAGAGAGGAACAACTAGGATTTTCGATCAGAGGTGGATTTGGGTAAGTAATGGCTAATTCTCGACCTATGAGACATGTTCGACGTTATCTGGTGTTCTATTTTGCCAAAATGCTTGCTTTGGTGAAGTTAAATGTTGATGAATTTCTATGAAGTATGAATGATTTCATGACGTTTTCATAACTCAATGACCTGAAACATGAGCATGCGGCGATGTATGTTCAACCAATGTTAATTGTGCAATTTAAAATATTCATACAAAGTATTTATATATTTAGACGAAGTTATGGGTACTCTAGAACTAAGTTATCCCTCACTCATAATATTGGGCCATGGTAATGTTTGTTTAAATGTTATTGATGATTACATGATTATTTATATTTTATTTAGAAGATTTTAAATGAAAATTTAGGTTTAGACGGGTTTGTATTAAAAGAGGAAAAGAAAGTTTTTTTTTAGCTATTTGAGTTCGATAATTTGAACGAGAAAAAGAAATCTAGTTCTTTGATTTTGGTTGATTAAAATTTTCAATGGATATTTTTCGAATTAAAAATTTTAGAAAATCTAAATTCTTGATTTTTGGAGTATAAGTTTTAGAAATTTTATTTTGACCCTAAAGTTTTGAAAAGCATATGTTAGCCCCATAACTTTAGAAATCTTTTAATTAAGGACACAAACTTTTCTAACAATTTCAGATTGATCCCTAAAGCCTTTTGGACTCCGAAAATATTCCAAATCGTTTTTTTTTCAAAATGAATTCGAAATATTCTTCTATAAGTAGTTAAGTATTCTTAAAAGATCCTTCTGTAGGTAGTTATGTGTTTTCGAAATATTCTTCTGTAAGTAGTTAAGTGTCTTCGAAAGATTCTTTCGTAAGTAGATAAGTGTTTTTCTAACACTTCCAACCCTACTTTTCAAAAACGCTTTTTTACTATTGGTATGGTAGTTAAAAACTCACCCCTTTCCTACTTCTTATGCAGTTGATAGTAAGAATTTGAGAAAGAAAACGCTAGACACGAGTGGAGGAGTTCCCATTTTATATGTTTAAAGAGCTTAGAATTTTTTTCCCAAGTTTAATGCTATAGTTCTTTCCGCTGTGCATGTAAATGACGCAATAAGTTATGGTTTCTTTTGATGAATTCTGATTCTATATTTACAATTTTTCTTTAATAGAGATTTTTATTTTAAGTTATGATATGTAATAGGTCTTTTGTCCTTGACACGGCTATATTATGTCCTGTGGAGTCAGGATGTGACAAACTTTTAAAAAATTTTGTATGTTTTGAAAGATAGATTTTAAACATGTGTTGCTTACCATATTTGTTTACGGGATCCAGAAAAAAATTGTAAACATGCTATTTTTTTAAAAAAAAATACTCTAGACATGTTAAATTATTTGTGAAAAAAGATATGATTAAAAATAACAAATTTGCATTAGGTTTCAGAATAAAACCCTATCCATACAATATTAAAACGGTTATTAAAAAATAAAAAAGCTATCCAAATATACTAACATCTAGTCAGAGATGTTCATGGCTTACATATAGTCTCCTGGCCTCAAGAAAATAACTGTTCTTGACATGTGGATGTGAACAATGATGATACTTCTCTTGATTATGCCACTAACATGAATCTCATCACCAATGTGAACCAAAACCATAAATAATCACTAATCCTATTTTATTTAGACAAAACTAAAGGAATTTATTATAATTAGAACATTTCAAAAATTAATAATGAAAATAGTTAGCACATTATGAAATTTTTTTTAGAATAAGAAAATTATCTATTGATATTAAATAGACGGAGGTCATACAATGAAAACAATTCTCAAACATTTCCTCTAATACAAAGAAAGAGGAAGATTGAAAATTCAGGACAAGTATATCAAAGGTTTTTTGCCCTATTTGGGCTGTTTTTTAAAAAAAGTCACCAAACTGGCCATTTTAAAAAAAAAATAATGGATGTGGCCATAACACTCACATCATGTGCGTTATCTATATTGATAACGCACATATCCCTAATCCAGAATTAAAAAACTCTCTTAATCAAGATTAGTGATGTGGCACGAACTAGGTGGTTCACTTGGGGTGATGTGGCACGTATATGGCAAATAATGCATAGACTGAATGTATTATTGTTATGATAATATGCACACGGCGTATGCATTATCAATGTCTACAACTTAATTGATGAAACCCTCAACTATCGTCTTCCTTCTTTCTGCTTCTTTTTCTTCTCTTTCTGCTTCTTTGTTCTTCTTTCTCCCTCGCTGAGAATCTTCTTGTTTCTTCTTCTTTCTCCTTCACTGAAAATCCTCTTCCTCTTTCTCCTTCAGAATTGTTTCCTTCTCTTCTCTTCTTCTCTGTTCTTCTTCTCATTTGTTGCACATCATATCATGTCAATCAGTTCTAAAACTTCCTGGAAAAAAATTAAAAAACTTCATCAATCTTCAACTTCAAGTTAGAAAAGTGAGTAATAATTAGTTTAATTTCAATTTTTTAAGCTTTGATTTGAATAATTTGTTTTGGGTAGTTAAATTTCTAACTTGAATTTTTTTTTTTTCTTGAAACCCTTGTTTGGTTTGCAAGAAATTAGGTTTAGGGTTTTGAAGAAAGTATAGAAATCATTTGGAAACTGAATTTGAAAGCTCCGGCAACGTTCAGTTTTGGCGGCGACAATTCCGGCAATGTGGTGCTTTTCTTGTGTTATTTTTCATTTCTTGATAAATTTTGGAAATATTATTCCTATTTTGTTTGATGAATTTTGGGCTAGTGGTTTGCTTGAATTTCTATTTTGAAGTTTTGGGTTGAATTTTACATATCTAATTGATTTTAATTTTTTGAATTTAGCATTTATAATTGTATAGAAGATTTTCTTGTGTTTTCTTGTTTCTTGTTTGGAGCTGATGAATTCTAGAGCTGTTATTCTTCTTTTGTTTGATGAATTTTGGGGCAGTGTTTCTTGAATTTTTATTTTGAAGTTTTTGACTGATTTTTATGTATTTGATTGATTTAATATTTTTTATAGAAGTTTTGCTTTATTGATATTCGGTTGTCACTAACTCAGTTTTCCAAGTATAAGGTAAAGAAGGAACTTTTAGAGGCTGAGGTCTTGAGAGAGTCACCGGTTCAGAGATTGATGATGACCTTATCATACGTGCCCAGTGTAACGCCCTACCCCATAAGCACCTAGCATGACTTTAAAAGTACGGACGTTATGAAAATAGAGTATGAATCTGATATAGTGGAGTACAGTGTTTTTGACACCTAGTGGTATTTTGGAGATACTTAGGATAAGAATAAAATTTTATTATATTGAGGTTTTATTATTAAGGTATATAAGTGCCTTCTAGTGGATTTTATTTTTAGTACCTAGTGTGTATTTTAGAAATTTACATACTTGACATTTTCATATAAGGATTTAAAAAAAAAAAAAAAAAACTTACCACTTAAGGAAAATGGCTACCACCTCATGGGCCACCCATCGTCACACCATCATTTGCTGTCTTTTTCTCCTTTCTTCTTTTCCCCCCTTAACCGCCTTGTTCTCTCTCTCTCTCTCTCTCTCTCTCTCTCTCTCTCTCTCTCTCTCTCTCTCTATATATATATATATACACATATATATATGTCATCCTTTTTTTTTTTATGATCTTTGTTGGCAGCCATATTAGCTACTTAGAGGTTAGTAAGTTAGGTTTTTTTTTTTCTTTATTTTCCTTGCAAGTTCTTTCCCTTTTAATCTTGTTAGAATATATATATATAGTTTAGGTGTATTGTAAGTTTGTTTTCGTTATAGAATATATATATATATATAGTTTAGGTGTATTGTAAGTTTGTTTTCTTTAGTATATAGTGAGATTTATTTCTAGTTAGATTATATATATAAATATATTTTTTAAGTTAGTTATTTATTTTAGGATTAAATATTTTTAAATGGATTTTTAGTATATAGTTAATTATAGTTTCTTAGGAGAGTATATTTTTTTAAGAGTATAAGATTTTTTATCTTTTAAATAATTATTATAAGTATATATATCATTATATAGGAATATATATATGTACATCCTAAAGTTCCTTTCGCAGGATTTCGATATTATTTAGGGAATAGGACTATTTGATCTGTACCTAGGTATTAAGTATTTTCGTATTATTATTTTGTAGGATCTTAGCACCAAATCTACATCCAGGTGAGTCCACAAACTCCATTTTATTATGTTATTTCATAGATTACGAGACGTATAAAAGTGTTTTTTTTTTCGAACCATCACAAAATATTGCTATTTTTGGAATGATATCTTTCAGCGTGTTTTTGGAGTTGTTCTCCACAATGTGTTACGTGTTTCCTAGAAAAAAAATGCATAGGAGCGGTAGTGCATAAGACTATTACGGTGGTGCATAAGTCCACATAAGTGTTTCTTTTAAAACAAACTATTTTTGTGGTGCATAAGAAGTTTGTAGTACGCAGGTTTTTTTTTCGAAAATATTTATATGTTGGAAAATGTTCTAGCTTGAAAAGTTACGTATTTTGACATGCATGAATATAGATCTGGCATTGACATAATTATGAAATTTGCAGAGAGCATGTAGTGACTGGCGGATAGGGATTTTCGCTAAAAATATTTATGACCTAATTCTGTTCTGACGGCTGGATAAATGGCCTTTCTGTTTACAAATACAAATGAAAAAGAAACCCCTTCCGACCAGAGTGTCAATTCTGGTTACGATCTTGTGTTTGGAAGCATCAAAGGATTGCACTGTACGTGGCTAGTCCCCCGTATGAGGACCTCTTCCGATGGCGTGGACGATTCACACTTGGGAGAGTGGATCCACTTGAAGAGGGGTGTAGACCGCGGAGGGTGTGGCCCAATCGGTCTACGTGGACACCGCATCATGCTCGGCGGTAGGGTTCGGCCGCCTAGTGAAGAATCAGGAGGGGCTCGAAACTGAGATTGGTCCCAGGGCAGACCTGGTAGGTGCCCGAGGACTGTAGCCTATTTTGACCAGTGATATGGGAGTGCGTTTGTTTTGTAATTGAGCGCTCGTATGGTGTTTGGCAGGTATTGACTATGAAATGCCGGAACTTGGTTCCGATGGCCTCATTTTGGGAATACAGACTTTGTCCGTGGATCCCCACTATTGCATTACATGTGCTAAATTCGGGGGGTAGAAGCTGCGCTGATGTGTCTTGATTCGCTCAGACTTCCTAGCTGTGCTCGAAACCCTCATGTCGGTTCAAGCATCAATTTTGTTAAAATAATAAAAGAAATCTTTTCTTATAACATTGCATGAACTGTTTTGTGAAACAACATCATCATTGTTTTAAAGAAATCACTACAGCACACACACGTGGACTCACTGAGTGTTCGCGCTCACGTTTTTCCATATCATGTTTTCTTCTCAGATTAGCTTGCGACGGTAAGGGGCCCAGCAAGCCACTGAATTTTTAGGCCAGGAGTTTTTTGATCAAATCTCCCAGAGGGGCATATGTCGATGTTTTATCCTTTTAGACTCGAACCGTCTTAAAGTTTCTTTTTATGTTGTCATGTAAAGTTGTTGATATAAGATACTTTTGTTTTTATAATAAAATGATCGTGAGAAGTTTTTTTTTAAGATCCTGTGTTCTGAGCGCACTCGTAGTATCTAGTTTACTTAAGTTTTTTATATACTTTGTGTGTATATCTGTTAGTGTGGTTCTAGGGTTATGTTTCGTTGTGGAGCTTATAAATTAGTGCCGAGGGGCACGCAGATACCCTACTCAGCCGCAGTTGACCTAGTGGAAGGGTTGGGGCATCACAGGTGGTATCAAAGCATCTAGGTTCGCTACTAGGTTTGAAACGTTGGATTTTAGACAAGCTATAAGAGTCAACTGTTTAAACTTTAAAGTCAACCATATAATTTATTGGTTAGTACTGACCCTAAGATTTTGTTTTGTAGGTACTAGATGGCACACCCTTCTCATAGATGGACATACAGGGAGGGCACCCTTGTAGATGAGCCTAGGAGGACTACGTCGCCATCATCATCATCATCATCATCATCATCATCATATTCCCTTAGAAAGATCGTCCCAGAGAGGGAACCAATTTTGCTTATGATGAGTTAGTAGAAGGATCAGAGATGGCACCAGTGGCACCGGGAATAGGGCTTGGAACATCGATAGAAGAGGACCCTAGTGAGCCCACGTCAGACTCAGAGATGACGCCCGACCCGAGAGAGTGGCAGCGGCGGCCGCTGGGGATATGGGTACCTTTGTAGAAGATCATTTGCCAGTAGCAGCACCCCTTACCCCTATTCCACCCGTGGAGTCTGTATCTTCTTTTCCAGCACTACCATCATTACTTCGGGGTGGGGTTAGGGAGCATGACATCTGTGGATATTGTTTGTTGCGCGAGCAGCGGGTTGAGGCCGCTGGATAGCAGATTATGGAGCTGAGAGAGGAGATTTCTCAGGTAGATGCCCTGTTCTATACAGCTCGCCAGGCACATCGACAGGCAATGGTGAGGTCCGTTATGCTAGATGCGGAGCTAGCTCAGACACGGGAGGCATACGCGGCCTGGGAGAGAGAGATTATGGAGCTGATTACGAGTAGGACTGGCTTAGGCGGTTTATCGCCCAGTTCCTTGGTACTACTAGAGATTCAGTGGATAGAGCACGTGATGAGCTGGAGTCCCGACCAGGATATTCTAGTAGCCAGTGTCCTCAGGCGGAGTAGGTGTTAGATAGAGTACAGATAGGGGCGCATATTTAGTCACTTGGATAGGTGCGGGTAGTGTTTTTAGATCTTGACACGACCGGCTTAGGATCATAGATATGAGGTCCTCGGGTTTTGGACATGTATAGTAACCCAGCCATATATTTTTGGGTGGTAGGACTAGGATGATCTGACTGTATCTTGACACTACTTGTACTAAAATCCTTATTTTGAGTTATATATTTATGTTTATATGTATGCATTGATGTTAGTGCCTGGGATAAATTCATTTTTAATTGTTGTAGATTATCTGTAACCTTAGATGTTTATTTGTGTTGGAACTTTTTGGTTTTCAGAAACATGTCAGGTTCACAATCTCTCAACCATGCGGACGAGGCTGTGTCGGAAAGTTCTCAAAACAGACAGTCTGAACTTATGAGGGAGGCCACACCTTGTCCAGAACAAGCCACGCACAAGGTAATTGAGAATTTTATGATCAATATGACAAAATTGTTAGAAACTTCAATGGACACAAGAAGAAACGAACGAGTACTGGCCAAGCACTAGAATGATTTCTCAAGTTACGACCCCTGGAGTTCTATGGAGAAGTTGAGCAAAAAACTAAAGATGAACTGTTCTTTCAGCAGTTGAATGATATCTATGATACCCTTAAGTACGAGGATGCCCTGAGGGTAACGTTTGCAGCTTTTAGACTTCGAGGAATGGCAAAGGATTGGTGGCTTAGAGCTTTCGAAGCTCGGACACTCAAGAACAGATCAGGCTAGGCCTCTCCAGCTGAACTGGGCGTCGGACCAACCATGGACTTGGAACGATTTTCAAGAAGAATTCAAAAAGGAATAAATACCTCGTTGGATTCGTGAGCAACGAGAGGATGAGTTTCGGCAATTGAGACAGGGTAACCTGACAATTGCCCAGTATACGATAAAGTTCAATAGGTTGGTTAAGTATTGCTTAAGGTTGATAGATACTGATGAAACTAAGACGCGACAATTTGTGAAAGAATTAAGGGTTGAACTGTTATTATATGCCCTAAGACCAATTGACTCACATTTATGATTTATGACGCATGTATTTTTTTAATTGTATTCTATGCTCTTGGTCATCAAGTATGTGACTTGATAGTAAAACCCTTATAGCTAATAAAATACTATTCTTATTTGTCCCTAGTTTATTACATATTGTAAACTAGTGTGAAGTTGATTGATGGTCAAGTTTTACTGATCATCAATATGAGATATAAAATCAATTCATAAATACATATTGAGAATATTGTATTGGACATGACCCAAAGGGAAGAAGAAATATTGCATGGGTTTAAGTTATAAGTATTTCTTCTCAGTTTTATATTTGGTGTCCTTTGACCTAATGTTTCTAATGTTTCTTGCATGGGGAGAAAATATGTTTTGACATAGTCAAACATCACTTTTAATTAGGTGATCATTATGACTATTAGTTGGCTTATTTTCTCGTCATGGCTTGAATATTGGAGATAGTGAAAGGGATTTGTCCCTCTCTTTTTAGAGAGAGATATCCATGGGCCCCTTGATAAGGAAGACTGGAAAATATGCATGGCCATGCTCAAATAAGTATTAATAAGGTGTTATTGATATTATTTGTTGAAACAGTCCGCTTGGTGATCAAGTAAATGGTTAATTAAGTTTTTTAAGGATGACTTGATCCATGCCTTATACTTAATTAGGATATCGTGTGACAAAAGGACTAAATATTAAATCTGATGCTAGGTTATTATTACATTTACTTAACTTGGGTAAGCATAATGTCTTGCTAGAGGCCGCTTATGTTTTGTGAATAAATGTCTAGGACATTTTCCATTCACCGCCAACGTTAAGTGAACCTACAGGGTCACACGCATAGACGATCTTGTGAGCATAATGTCCACGTTCAATGAATCTAGATTGTGTCCAGATTCGTTGAACGTATACAAAAAGGTAATTAGATTCCATATTGTATTTTCTGGTAAGTTAATAAGTAATTAATTTTATTTAATCGAATAAATGAAATTAATTACTTAATATTACTCATCCAACCGTTGGATGATTTTAGGAATAGACGGACGAGATTAAACAGTCATTAAATGACAGTTAGGGTTTTGATATTGACAGCTATAAAAGGTTATGTTAACCTTTTCTTTGTGGCCGTCCTTTATCTGATTAAAGAAAAAAAAACCTAAACCCTAGAACGGCGATATAGTATCTAGCCTCCTCTCTCCGAAATACGACCGATTACCAGATAGTCAGGATCAGTTCTGAACAGGTTTCAGAACACAGAAGGGGCTAGCATCCCGATCGCTTGCAGAGGAGTTCGTCGCATGGATACCAATAGAGGGCGAAGCGTACAAAGCAACGCCTCCATAACGAACAATCAAAACATTGAGGTAATTTCTATCCAATCGGTTTTTCTAGTATGTGTAGATCCTGTTGGTGGATTTTCGTAGTTTTATTTTTTTATTTTTTTTTGTTTTTGCCTACGGATTCCAACAGTGGCATCAAAGCCTCGTACATACTAGTTTTATTGATTTTATCTGTTACCGCTTTGATTACATGTGGTTTTTTCAATCGGCCTTATAGTACGGTTTCTGATTAGTATAATAATTAGAGTAAATTGAATTATAGGATTCGCATATATCATATTCTTTTTTACTTATTAATGCGATTAATTAAACAGAATGTTGTTACTGCCAATTGTTTGGCGTACAGTCTGTAATTTGTGCAATTTCATTGTTAAACTAATATGCAGAATCACATAATTTAATGCTTAACTGTTAAACAAAATTTCTGGCGGCATGATTTTAGGGTTTATGACGACAGTAACTCATTCAATGAGTTAGAAAGGAAAAATCGTTTTTCTTTCCGGGGGCTTCGTCCCCGGAACCCCACTGTTGTTTTTCGCATGTTTATTCCTATCTTTAAATGCATGGTGCATAGCATGGCCCTTTACCTCTTGTGATTGATTGGCTTATTTTGCTAATGGGTTGTATGTTTTTAAATACGGCGTGCGTGTCGTTGTTTTCGTTGATGTAATATTATCAAGATTTACTAGAATATGTTAATTCTATTTCCTATTCTTGTGTATGTTTTCTGTCCTATGTAACAAGATTAGAAGGCCAAGACATTGGAGGCAAGCACATGGAGATGAAGACTTACCTAGATTGACCTTTGACTTCCATGAGGCTCGTGGAAGTTAATATAGGATTGGGGCCATGCTATGACACGTTTTATTTGATGTATATATTATGCATGTGATGTTTAATTTATTTTCTTTTATTTTTGGATATATGTTATGTGAAATAATATACAAATAAAAAAGAAATAAGGTTTTTGAAACCATGTAAAAATTAAGTCATAAAATGTCTTCCATGATCATAAGCACTTCTCCATGCTTAGATCATCATTTTGTCTCATTGCCAAAGCAAGAGATAAATGGTTAACTAAGTAGGGGAAGATGGAAAATGGTGATTTCCATATGCTTGGAATGGTTTGGTTAACAAGGCTATCAAAACGGTTTTGAGCCTAGGACATCATATGGGATTTTGCCGGTACATATAGATGTAAATCCCATTAATACATTTTTCTCTAATTATGGGTGTTAAGACAAAGCTTACTTATGATTAGAATAAAATGAATTTTTATACCCATGATTTATATCAAGTGTTGAATATTTCAGGAAAAATTTAATGCTTCATTTATTTAATTTTACTTTGCAAATTCTATGTAGATAATGGCCTCAAACAATTCAAACACCTCGTTGCGATCCGTGCTTGAAAGAATAATCTTAGTGGGACTAACTTTCTTAATTGGGCACGAAATTTAAGGATTGTCCTTAAACAAGAAAAAAAGCTATATGTACTTGAGAACCCTATCCCTAATCAACCAGCTAACAATGCCCCTAGAGTCGAAAAGGATGCTTATAGTAAGCACAAGGATGATTCTAACGATGTGACATGTCTCATGTTGGCTACAATAGAATCTGAGTTGCAAAAGCAATTCAAGGAAGTTGAGGCTTATGAGATGATAAAACAGCTCAAGGAAATGTTCCAAGAACAGGCACGTCAAGAGAGATATCTTACCACTAAGGCATTGAATAGCTGCAAAATGACCCCTGGCACTTCAGTTAGTGCTCATGTCCTTAAGATGAAAGGGTATTTTGATCAACTTGAAAAACTTGGAGCACCTGTAAGTCATGACTTGGCTACTGATATGATCTTGGCCTCTTTGACCCCTGACTATGATCAGTTTGTCATGAACTTCAATATGCATAATATGGAAAAGTCCATAAATGAATTGCACGGGATGCTCAAGCAGGCTGAACAAAACATTAGGAAGTCTACTCCTAATGTTCTGATGGTTCAGAAGGGGCAGTTCAAGAAAAACAAGGGAAAGGGAAAGGGAAAGGATATGGCCAAAAAGGGTAAAGGCAAGCAAAAGCCCAAGCCCAAGGTTAAACCACCAAAGGAAGGGACTTGCTTCTACTGCAATGAACCTGGTCATTGGAAGAGGAATTGCAAGCTCTACTTGGAAGAAAAGAAGAAGCAAAAGGCTAGTGAGACTGCCGCTTCAGGTATTTTCGTTATAGAAATTAATATGTCTACTCCTACTTCATGGGTATTAGATACCGGATGTGGAGCTCACATTTGTGTAAATGTGCAGGAACTCAAAAGGAGTAGATCTTTGGAAAAAGGAGAGGTGGACCTGCGAGTTGCAAATGGAGCAAAAGTTGCTGTTGTAGCTGTAAGGACATTTGATTTACTTTTGCCTACTGGGCTTATAATCGAACTTAAAGATTGTTATTATGTTCCTGCTATGAGTAGGAACATCATTTTAGTTTCTTGTTTGGATATTGATGGTTTTGAGTTTAATACTAAGAATGGTAAAGGTTCTATTTATAAAAATGGTATTTTCTATGGGGATGCCTCTTTATGTAATGGACTTTACATTCTTAACCTACATGATTCCATTAGTAAGCCCATCTATAACATAAATACAAAGAAATTTAAATCTAGTGATTTAAATCAAACTTACTTCTGGCATTGTCGTTTGGGTCATATAAATGAGAAACGCATATCCAAACTCCATCAAGATGGACTTTTATCTTCATTCGACCTTGAGTCTTATGAAAAATGTGATTCTTGTTTATTGGGCAAAATGACTAAAAGTCCATTTACAGGGCAAAGTGAAAGGGCTACCGATTTATTGGAACTTATACATACTGGTGTATGTGGGCCAATGAACACACAAGCCAGATGAGGTTTTCAGTATTTCATTACATTCACAGATGATTTCAGTAGATATGGTCATGTCTATCTAATGAAACATAAATCTGATTCCTTTCAAAAGTTTAAGGAATTTCAAAATGAAGTACAGAATCAACTTGGAAGGAGTATCAAATTACTTCGATCAGATCGAGGTGGTGAATACTTAGGCCAAGAGTTTGACGAACATCTAAAAAGTTGTGGGATATTATCACAATTAACTCCACCAGGAACACCACAATGGAATGGTGTGTCTGAACGCAGAAATCGAATTCTATTGGATATGGTTCGATCTATGATGAGTCAAACAGATCTTCCAATTTCTTTTTGGGGTTATGCTCTAGAAACTGCTACATTCATATTAAATAGAGTTCCATCTAAAGCTGTTCAGAAGACACCATATGAGATATGTACCGGGAAACAACCTAGTTTAGCATTTCTCAAAATTTGGGGATGTGATGCTTATATGAAGCGATCATTATCTGAAAAACTAGCAACCAAATCTGATAAGTGTCTGTTTGTGGAGGAAACTAAAGGATACTACTTTTATCTTCCATATGAAAACAAAGTGTTTGTTGCTCAGAATGGAATTTTTCTTGAAAGGGAATTCGTTTCCAAAAGAGTTAGTGGGAGTAGAATCCATCTTGAAGAAGCTCAAGGACAGCAGACCATTTCTAAACCGAGTATGGATACTCAGTTGGACTCACGTATTCATACTGAGCCTGAACCTTTGACACAAGGACTAAGAAGGTCTGGTAGGATTTCTCAGATACCACAGAGATATGGATTTCTTGTGACTGAGGATCATAATATTGATCTTATTGATCAAGGTGAACCTAATTCCTACCAAGATGCTATTCATAGTCCTGAATCTAGCAAAAGGCTAGAGGCTATGAAATCAGAAATACAATCCATGCATGATAATCAAGTTTGGACTTTGATTAATCCACCTGAAGATTGCAAGACCATAGGGTGTAAATGGGTTTTCAAAAAGAAAACTGACATGCATGGAAATGTGCACACTTACAAAGCACGATTGGTAGCAAAAGGGTATAGACAAACTCATGGTATAGACTATGATGAAACCTTTTCTCCAGTTGTAATGCTTAAGTCAATTAGAATTCTACTTGCCATTGCAGCATATTATGATTATGAAATATGGCAAATGGATGTTAAAACTGCTTTTCTTAATGGAAATCTACTGGAGGATGTGTATATGACACAACCTGAAGGTTTTATTCATCCTTCGAATTCTAGTAAAGTGTGTAAACTTCAAAGATCCTTTTATGGCTTGAAGCAAGCATCTCGAAGTTGGAATCTTTGTTTTGATGAAGCAATTAAAGAATTCAATTTCATCAAGAATGATAATGAACCTTGCGTCTACAAAAGGGTAACAGAAAATGCAGTAGTCTTCTTAGTACTCTATGTCGATGACATCTTGTTAATTGGGAGTGACATCCCCAGTTTGCAAAGTGTAAAAACTTGGTTGGGGAAGTGTTTTTCAATGAAATATTTAGGCGCAGCAGCCTATATTCTAGGCATTAGTATCTATCGAGATAGATCTAAAAACCTTATTGGCTTAAGTCAGAGTAGATATATTGACAAGGTACTGAAAAGGTTCAGTATGCAAGATTCTAAGAGAGGATTCTTGCCAATGTCACATGGCGTTAAACTCAGTAAGTCTCAAAGTCCTAGCACAAGGGAGGATACAGAACACATGAGTAAGATTCCTTACGCTTCCGCAGTTGGATCTATCATGTACGCTATGTTATGCACTCGCCCAGATGTCTCGTATGCATTGAGCATGACTAGCAGATTCTAGTCAAATCTTGGTGAACCGCATTGGACTGTAGTAAAAAACATTCTCAAGTACTTAAGAAGGACTAAAGAGATATTTTTAATCTATGGAGGTCAGGAAGAAGAGCTTGTTGTAAGTGGTTACTCGGATGCTAGCTTTCAGACTGATGTAGATGATTTTAGATCGCAATTTGGATTTGTGTTTTGTTTGAATGGAGGTGCTGTGAGCTGGAAGAGTTCAAAGCAAGATACCGTAGCCGATTCTACTACAGAGGCTGAGTATGTGGCTACTTCTGATGCAGCCAAGGAGGCAGTTTGGATCAGAAAGTTCATCACAGAACTAGGTGTAATTCCTAGCATTGTGAACCCAGTGGACCTATATTATGATAATACAGGAGCCATTGCACAAGCTAAGGAACCTACATCTCATCAATGATCCAAACATATTCTCAGGCGTTTCCATCTCATTCGAGAAATTATTGAGCGTGGAGATGTTAAAATTTGCAAAGTAGACACCAATGACATTGTCGCAGATCCATTGACAAAGCCACTCCCACAACTTAAGCATGAAAGTCATACTAGGTCAATGGGTTTGAGAGTCATGTCAAATTGGTGGTAGGGCAAGTGGGAGATTGTTAGTATATGCTCTAAGACCAATTGACTCACATTTATGATTTATGAAGCATGTATTTTTTGAATTGTATTTTATGCTCTTGGTCATCAAGTATGTGACTTGATAGGAAAACCCTTATAGCTAATAAAATACTATTCTCATTTGTCCCTAGTTTATTACATCTTGTAAACTAGTGTGAAGTTGATTGATGGTCAAGTTTTACTGATCATGAATATGGGATATAAAATCAATTCATAAATACATATTGAGAATATTGTATTGGACATGACCCAAAGTGAAGGAGAAATATTGCATGGGTTTAAGTTATAAGTATTTCTTCTCAGTTTTATATTTGGTGTCCTTTGACCTAATGTTTCTTGCATGGGGAGAAAATATGTTTTGACATAGTCAAACATCACTTTTAATTAGGTGATCATTATTACTATTGATTGGCTTATTTTCTCGTCATGGTTTGAATATTGGAGATAGTGAAAGAGATTTGTCCCTCTCTTTTTAGAGAGAGATATCCATGGGCCCCTTGATAAGGAAGACTGGAAAATATGCATGGCCATGCTCAAATAAGTATTAAGGTGTTATTAATATTATTTGTTGGAACAGTCTGCTTGGTGATCAAGTAAATGGTTAATTAAGTTTTATAAAGATGACTTGATCCATGCCTTATACTTAATTAGGATATCGTGTGACAAAAGGGTTAAATATTAAATCTGATGCAAGGTTATTATTACATTTACTTAACTTGGGTAAGCATAATGTCTTGCTAGAGGCCGCTTATGTTTTGTGAATAAATGTCTAGGATATTTTCCATTCACTGCCAACGTTAAGTGAACCTACAGAGTCACACGCATAGACGATCTTGTGAGCATAATGTCCACGTTCAATGAATCTAGATTGTGTCCAGATTCGTTGAACGTATACAAAAGGGGAATAAGATTCCATATTGTATTTTCTGGTAAGTTAATAAGTAATTAATTTTATTTAATCGAATAAATGAAATTAATTACTTAATATTACTCATCCAACCGTTGGATGATTATAGGAATAGACGGACGAGATTAAACTGTCATTAGATGACAGTTAGGGTTTTGATATTGACAGCTATAAAAGGTTATGTTAACCTTTTCCTTGTGGCCGTCCTTTATCTGATTAAAGAAAAAAAAAAACCCTAAACCCTAGAACGGCGATATAGTATCTAGCCTCCTCTCTCCGAAATACGACCGATTACCAGATAGTCAGGATCAGTTCTGAATAGTTTTCAGAACACAGAAGGGGCTAGCATCCCGATCGCTTACAAAGGAGTTCGTCGCGTGGATACTAGTAGAGGGTGAAGCGTACAAAGCAGCGCCTCCACAACGAACAATCGAAACATTGAGGTAATTTCTATCCAATCGGTTTTTCTAGTATGTGCAGATCCTGTTGGTGGATTTCTGTAGTTTTATTTTTTATTTTTTATTTTTTTGCCTACGTATTCCAACATGAACTGCAATGGGCATTGGCTCCCTTGCCACTGATGGGATTCGCGGCCGCAGTTGAAGCCGCCAAGCGAACGGAGAAGGCTGATCAAGCGGTTATACAGAGGAAAACAACCATTGGTTCAGCGGCGACTCCATATAAACATCCTGGACAAGGACCATGGAAACCTAGAGATTTCAAGAGATCCCGTGGTGAACAAAGGACTGGAAATGAAGGACGACCAACCCTAACCCCTGGAGGAGCCGACAAAGTATGTACATACTATGGACAAAGCGGGCATGTGGCTGAAATGTGTTATCGGAAGTTAAGGTTATGTTTCAAGTGTGGAAAACCAGGACATACCAAGGACCAGTTCCCTGAGACGCAATAAGTACTTCCGGAGATGTCCAGAAGAGCAGGCCGACCCCCGGTTATGAGAGGAGCAACCGAAGGAAGGAATAATAAGCCACAAGTAAAAGCTAGAGTTTATGCACTGGATGGATTGCCTGTAGATACTGAAGCAGAAGTAGTTGAAGTTATGGTACAAATCTTTTCTTAACCAGCAAGTGTACTCATTGACCCAGGAGCTACGCATTTTTTTGTGAGTTTGCATTTCATAAAACATATTCCTATAACTTTTGTTAACATGCATTACCAGTTGATAGTTAGCACTCCTATGGGCGTGAATAAGATTATTGAGGTAAAGTACCCTGATTGTGACATCTGGGTCGAGAGTGTGGTTTTATCCGTAGATTTAATTGCCTTACTATTGGAGGTATATGACGTCATACTTGGGATGGACTAGCTGTCTAAGCATTACGCCCAAGTAGATTGTCGATGGAAGTTGGTTAAGTTTATCCTACCAAGTATGCCAATCCTGGTGTTCCAAGGGAAGCGAACAAAATGGGAGAATCTCTTTTTGTCTGGCATGAAAGCTAGAAAGTTACTATGGAAAGGATGTCAAGGGTACCTAGCATATTTACTCAACAAGCCTAAGGAGGAGGTAAAATTAGAAACAGTACCCATAGTGAGGGAGTTTGTGGATGTATTTCCTGAGGAGTTGACGACGCTACCCCCAGATCGAGAAGTGGAGTTCGGTATAGAATTGGTACCTGATGCTAAACCAATATCTCGAAATCCATATCGGATGGCATAGGAGGAATTAAAAGAATTGAAAAGGAAACTACAAGAACTGTTGCAGCAAGGATACATTCGTCCAAGTACATCTCCTTGGGGTGCACTAATTTTGTTTGTAAACAAGAAGGATGGAACCCTGAGGATGTGTATAGATTATAGAGGATTGAATAGTTTGACAGTCAAGAACAAATACCCACTACCCTTCATTGATGAGTTATTTGACCAACTCCGAGAGCGGGATGTTTTTCCAAATTGGACTTGAGACAGGGGTATTATCAAGTCAGGATAAGAGAGAAGGATCTTCCGATGATGGCATTCAACACACGATACAGGCATTACGAGTTTGTGGTTATGCCGTTTGGATTAACTAATGCACCTGTGACATTTATGGACTTGATGCGTGGAGTCTTTAGTCCTTACCTGGATAAGTTTGTGAGATTTTTATTGATGATATTCTTGTTTATTCACCCAACCCTGAAGCTCACGAACAACATTTTCGAAAAGTGTTGCAAACCCTACGAGAGCATAAGTTGTATGCTAAGTTTAGTAAATGTGAGTTCTGGATGAGTCAAGTTTCTTTCCTAGGACATGTTATCACCCAGGGAAGAATCTCGATGGATCCGGCGAAAGTAGAAGCAGTGACCCATTGGACACAACCCAAAACACCAACCGAAGTACGTAGTTTCTTTGGTATGGCGGGATACTATCGGAGATTCATAAAAGACTTTTCAAGGATTGCTGGACCTCTAACACAATTAACCAGAAAAGCAACCAAGTTTGAGTGGACGGAGAAGTGTGAGAGGAGCTTTCAAGAATTGAAGAACCGACTAACGATGCTTTCATTGTATATAGATGCTTCAGGGGAAGGTCTAGGAGCTGTGTTGATGCAAGACAGAAAGGTTGTCACATATATTTCAAGAAAGTTGAAGGATCATGAACAGAATTATCCGATACACGATTTGGAATTAGCAGCCATCGTGTTTGCATTTAAGAAGTGGCGACACTACTTGTATAGGGCTAAATATGAGATATTCACTGATCATAAGAGCTTAAAGTATTTGTTTTCTCAAAAGGACTTGAACATGAGACAACGTCGATGGATGGAACTGCTGGAAGAATATTGATGCCCGATTAACCATCATCCAGGAAAGGCTAATGTGGTGGCAGACGCAATGAGTAGAAAAGCAAAGATATCAAGTCTTAGCTTAACATCGACCCTACAACAGGATATTAGAAGTGCCCAAAAGAATAGTAGGGAGCTCCAGGAGTTCAAAAACCGTGTGGAAGCTACGAAATTGGAAGATTTTCGAGCATTAGAAGTTGATGGGAGCCTGTACTTTCGGAATCGGTTATGTGTATCCAATGATACTGAACTTAAGCGCAAGATTCTAGAGGAAGCCCACAGAAGTAAGTATTCAATGCATCCTGGAGAGAATAAGATGTACAAAGACTTAAAGCAAAAGTTTTGGTGGAAAGGAATGAAGAGAGAAATTGCGGAGTATGTAGCAGCCTGTCTATCATGTCAAAGGGTTAAGGCGGAATATCAAAAGTCAGCAGGACTACTACAATTGCTATCTATTCCCGAATGGAAATGGGATCATGTGACAATGGACTTTGTCACAGGATTGTCCCGGACCAAGGGATATAAGGATGCTATCTGGGTAATCGTTGATCGTTTAACAAAAGTGGCTCATTTTATTACCATTAATATCACATACCCTTTGGACAAGTTGGCACAGATTTATGTAGATGAGATTGTCCGACTTCATGGGGTGCCCGTTGATATTGTATCCAATAGAGACCCAAGGTTTACCTCAAGGTTCTGTCCTAAGTTCCAGGCAGCTACGGGGACCAATCTAAGTTATAGCACCACAGCACATCCCCAAACCGATGGACAGTCTAAAAAAACAATTCAAACCCTAGAGGATATATTAAGAGCTTGCGCCTTAGAATTTGGAAATAAGTAGGTTGACAATCTTGCTTGTGCCGAGTTTGCTTATAATAATAGCTAACACTCTTCGATAGGAATGGCACCGTTTGAAGCATTATATGGTAGAAGATGCAGAACACCTTTGTACTAGGATGAAGTCAGAGTTCGATCCCATTAGAGACAAAGAAACTTGATGCCAGAATTGGAGGAGATGCAGAAACAAGTTAGGATAATTCAAGATCGGCTTCGGACAGCTAAAAGTAGACAAAAGAGCTACGTTGACAATCGAAGAAGGGATTTGGAGTTTAGTGTGGGAGATCGAGTTTTTTTAAAACTTACACCACATCGCGTAAAGCTGAGATATCCGACGAGAGGAAAGTTAAGCCCCCGATATACCATACCGTTTGAAATTATTGACAGGGTTGGTAAAGTGGCATAACGGCTCGCCTTGCCAAATGAACTGATAGGTATACATGATGTGTTCCATGTATCACAAGTAAAGAAGTATCATCTTGCACCTGATCATGTTCTCAATGATGACCTGGAATTATAAGCTGATCTGTCATATGAAGAAAACCAACTGAGATTATAGAACGAAGTGTAAAAGAGTTATGCGGGCGACAGATTTCAATGTGTAAAGTGGTATGGAGACATCATGGGATTGAAGAGGCAACCTGGGAAACAGAGGAGTACTTGAAGAAAAAGTATCCAGAGCTTATAGGTACGTAACCATTCAATTTCGATGACGAAATTTCTTTTAAAGAGGGTAGAATGTAATGCCTAACCCCATAAGCACCTAGCATGACTTTAAAAGTACGGATGTTATGAAAATAGAGTTTGAATCTGATATGGTGGAGTACAGTGTTTTTGACACCTAGTGGTATTTTGGAGATACTTAGGATAAGAATAAAATTTTATTATATTGAGGTTTTATTATTAAGGTATATAAGGGCCTTTAAGTGGATTTTATTTTAGTACCTAGTGTGTGTATTTTAGAAATTTGAATACTTGACATTTTCATATAAGGATTTTCAAAAAAAAAAAAAAAAAGAACTTACCACTTAAGGAAAATGGCTGCCACCTCATGGGCCACCCGTCGTCACGCCACCATTTACTGTCTTTTTTTCCTTTCTTCTTTTTTCCCCCCTTAACCGTGTTGTTTTCTCTACATATATATATGTCATTTTTTTTTTTTTCATGATCTTTGTTGGCAGCCATATTAGGTACTTGGAGGTGAGTAAGTGGGGTATTTCTTTTTCCTTTATTTTCCTTGCAAGTTCTTTTCCTTTTAATCTTGTTAGAATATATATATATATATAGTTTAGGTGTATTGTTTGTTTGTTTTCTTTAGTATATAGTGAGATTTATTTCTAGTTAGATTATATATATTTTTTAAGTTAGTTATTTATTTTAGGATTAAATATTTTTAAATAGATTTTTAGTATATAGTATATAGTTAATTATGGTTTCTTGGGAGAGTATATTTCTTTTAAGAGTATAAGATTTTCGATCTTTTAAACAATTATTATAAGTATATATATCATTATATAGGTATATATATGTACATCCTAAAGTTCATTTCGCAGGATTTCGATATTATTTAGGGAATAGGACTATTTGATCGGTACCCAGGTATTAAGTATTTTCATACTATTATTTTGTAGAATCTTAGCACCAGATCTACATCCAGGTGAGTCCACAAACTCCATTTTATTATGTTATTTCATAAATTACGAGACGTATAAAAATTTTTTTTTCCGAACCATCACAAAATATTGCTATTTTTGGAATGATATCTCTCAGCTTGTTTTTGGAGATGTTCTCCAAAATGTGTTACGTGTTTCCTAGAAAAAAAATGCATAGGAGCGGTGCTCCAGATAGGTGTTTCTTTTAAAACAGACTATTACGGTGGTGCATAAGAAATTTGTAGTACGCAGGTTTTTTTTCCGAAATATTTATATGTAGGAAAATGTTGTAGCTTGAAAAGTTACGTATTTTGACATGCATGAATATAGATCTGGCATTGAAATAATTATGAAATTTGCATGAGCAAGTGGAGACTGGCGGATGGAGATTTTCACTAAAAATATTTATGACCTGATTCTGTTCTGACGGCTGGACAAATGGCCTTTCTGTTTACTAATACACATGAAAAAAAACCACATTCCGACAAGGGTATCAATTTTGGTTACAATCTTGTGTTTGGAAGCGTCAAAGGATTGTACTGTACGTGGCTAGTCCCCTGTACGAGGGCCTCTCCCGATGGCGTGGACGATTCAGACTCGGGAGAGTGGATCCACTTGAAGAGAGGCGTAGACTGCAGAGGGTGTAGCCCATCGGTCCACGTGGACACCTCATCATGCTCTGTGGTGGGGTTCGACCGCCTAGTGGAGAAGCAGGAGGGGCTCGAAACTAAGATTGGTCCCAAGGCAGACCTGGTAGGTGCCCCAAGAGTCTATAGTCTGTTTTGACCAGTGATACCGGAGTGCGTTTGTTTTGTAATCGAGCGCACGTATGGTGTTTGGCCGCTATTGACTACGAGATGCCGGAACTTGGTTCCGATGGCCTCGTTTTGGGGATCCGGACTTTGTCCATGGAGCCCCACTGTAGCATTACATGTTCTTTTAAATTTGGGGCGTAAAAGCTGTGTTGATGTGCCTTGATTCGCTCAGACTTCCCAACTGCGCTCAAAACCCTCATGTCGGTTCAAGCATCAATTTTGTTAAAATAATAAAAGAAATCTTTTCTTATAACATTGCATGAACTGTTTTGTGAAACGACATCGTCACTGTTTTAAAGAAATCACTACAGCACACACACACGTGGACTCACTGAGCGTTCGCGCTTGCATTTTTCCATATCATGTTTTCTTCTCAGATTAGCTCGAGACGGTAAGGGGCCCAGCAAGCCACTAAATTTTTAGGCCAGGAGTTTTTGGATCAAATCTCCCAAAGGGGCATACGTCTATGTTTTATCTTTTTAGACTCGAACCATCTTAAAGTTTTTTTTATGTTGTCATGTAAAGTTGTTGATGTAAGATACTTTTGTTTTTATAATAAAACGATCATGAGAAGTTTTTTTTTAAGATCCTGTGTTCTGAGCGCACTAGTAGTATCTAGTTTACTTAAGTTTTCTATGTACTTTGTGTGTATACCTATTAGTGTGGTTCTAGGGTTGTGTTTCATTGTGGGGCTTATAAATTAGTACCGAGAGGCACGCAGATACCCTACTCAGCCGCAATTGATCTAGTGGCAGTGTTGGGGGCATCACACCCAAGGTTTTATTTTCTTACTTCTTGGAGGTCATATGCTCCCTAATATTAGTAAACATTGAGTTTTGCATCATGTCGTCTGACAAGCCCATGTGAATACTTTTATTTCGGATAAGTATTATCGAAAAAATAACAAAATTTTTATACTTTTGAATTCAATTCCAACAAACCCACCTGAAGCTTTTAATGACTTTATTTGACAACTCAAAAAAATTGTCGGATTTGAATGCTTTTGATGTCAAACCCGACATCCTCATATGAACCTTTTAATCACTTTATTCGACAACTCGAAAAAATTGTCAGATTTGAATACGTTTGAATGAAAATCTGACAAGCCCATGTGAAGCTTTTATCACTTTATTTGACAAGACAGAAAATTCGACAGAATTGAGTGCTTTAGAATGAAAATCTGACAAGTCCATGTGAAGCTTTTAATTCGGATAAGCTTGATAAAAAAAATGCCAAAATTTTTATGATTATATATATATATATATATTGAAAATCACCCAATTTCTCATCACATAACAACTTTGAATCATTTTCTTTCTATTCTATTTCCGAAACTTTTAATACTTTCCTTCATTCATTACAAATGGTGAATATGGATGAAACTCACCCTATTAGAGTAGCATTATTTTGGGATTCAAAGTATGCCAAAGATGTGTTGGGCCCTTATTTCACCAAAGTGGCAAAGAAAACATGTACGTTTACCCAGATGGTGACACACTCAACTTGTTGGAAAAATTTTAAAGCATCGAGAAATTGATCCAAATCAATGATATGCTCGAACGATAATGAGGGTGCCTTCATTTTATGAAGAATATCAAATGTTTAATTATACTTTGTACAGTATGAACAAAGATGATGAGATGCATTACCTTTGGACTATTAGACCTGATATATCTAAGGAAGGCATTCATGTTCTAGTTGAATTTGAACCGTTCTAGTCACAGGCATTTTCAGATGTTCAACACTCATGTATTGGCGCATAAGGATGATTCGAATATTCGTCAACATATCACAGCAATAATGTAGATGGTTTTCACTGAACCTTCAATGTTGTACCCAGATGTACATGAAGATGATGAGGACGATGACGACGCCGATGCAGATTATGACGTATCAAGTGCATCTGACAATAAAAATGGTGATAATGATAAAGAATATGACATTAGCACTCCCCTAAACCCTCTATCTTCAAGTGTAGTGAACTAATGGCAAATAGTCAATGGTTTAGTAACGCTTTGTACGATTATACATCATCTGGAACCTTTCTAGATATGGACTTGGGAAAGCAGATAGATGATCTAATCGAATCAGGCACTATCAGGTTGCTGGACTGGAACGATGCAATGACTATTTTCAATTAGGAATGAGGTTCATTTACAAAATCCAAGCAATTAGTGTAGTTCAAAAGTAGTCTATTGGGATATGACTAGAGTTTAGAGTAGTTAAAAGTAAGAGCAATCAATAGACAACAAAATGTTATGATACAAGCGACTCTAATTTTTGTCTATAGTATATCCGAATAAAGAAGAAAGCAACCTATGGTCGTTGAGAGATAACCAGATTCACCAATGAATACACGTGTCTTGTTCATGTTATTCAAAATAAGCATCGAAATATAACTTCAAAGTTTATTTCAGAACTAACATCGCATCTTGTTGTGAACGATCCCGAGATCCCTATCTCAAGCGTGATCCAAGAAATCCAAGTATTACTTCAGACGGGTTGTACATACAAGAGGGCATGGTACACTCAGAAGTTTGCCGTAGAAAGGGTGTTCGATAGCTGGGAGAACATTTTTTCAATTCTACTCAAATATCTCCAAGCAATGAAAGATTCTGACTCGAGAACTGTGTACGAGTGGTTGCATCATAGAACAAGCATTCCTCTAGACTATGTTTTTAAATTTCTTTTCTGGTGTTTCAAGTCTTATATAAACAAATTTAAAAACTATCGACTGGTGATTTCTGTGGATGGCACTCTTCTTCGAGAACCACATAAGGGCATATTATTAATTGCAAGCACATGGGATGCGAATAATCATTTGTTCCCCCTGGCATTTGCAATTGTTGATAAAGAGTTGTTTGAAAGTTTGAATTGTTTCCTAAAACTTCTACGAGAAAATATTGTCAAGGATCGACATGTTTGTTTAGTATTCGATCGCCACAAAGGGATTTTATCTACTATACAAAATCAAGTTTTGTGGCAACCTCTATTTGCGAAGCACAAGTTTTGCCTATGTCACATTCGGGCAAATTTCACCAAGACCTTTAAGAACAGTGAATTAAAAAGTTTAATGTGGCAGGCCGAAACCGAAGCTAACCAATGGAAATTTGAACGTGTCATGAATGAAACTAAAAGCAGAAATATAGAAACTTATAATTATTTAGTCAAGATACCTTTGGAAAAATAGACACTCCTGCTTGATGGTGGATACAGGCATGGAGTGATGACAACCAACATTTCAGAAGCACTTAACAGTGTCTTGAAAAAAGTTAAGAGTCTTACCTTTTAAAAGTCCTAATTAAATTAACATTCAACAAACTTATTAAGTCTTCAACCAGCACCATCAAGAGGCCCAAAACTATGTTCATCTATTTCCAGCAAGAGTTTTTGACAAGTTTCTTCGAATTGAATCAAAATCAAGAGATCACACAGTTACACTGTATAACCCACAAGCTGGTATTGACATGGTTAAATCTCTTATACGGCTTGATGGTCGCAGCAATAACATTTGCACTTTAAAAATGAATGAAAATCTTGCAGTTGTGGCAAATGGCACGAATATACATTGTCTTGTTCTCATACTCTTTCAGTTTGTAAAGATAATGGTACAAGACCTGATACTTACGTGTCGGACATATATTCGCAGAAAACTTACAGGCAAACATACCAATCTAATTTTTATCCAGTTGTGTATGAGGACTTTTGGAGAGATGCTCCTTACAATTTAACATTCTATCCTCCTAATAAGAATAATCAACGATGTCGAAAAAATGGTAAAAGGTTTCGGGGAGAAATGGATTATCGAAACCCAGATTCTCCTCCAAGATGTAGCAGATGTAGAATGCCCGAACATAATAGAAAAACTTGTAATAACCAGGGTTCAAGCTATGTATAAGTTTCTTTTTTTCAAAATATGGTAATATTTTAGGGTTTATACTAATGAATTCTTGGAATTTATTCTAGGTACTTTTTATAAATTCTTTTACTTAAATCGATTATAAATTATTATAGTAAAATTTGCAACAAGTGACAAAAATATAAAATACTTTAAATTACTTATACGCATTTTTGTAAACTGTTTTACTTAAAACGGTATAATTATTATCATAGAATATACACCAATACTTTGTCTTTTAAGAAAATTAATTATAACTTTTACAAAAAAAAAATGATGTAGCAGATAACGCACACAAGAAATGTGTTATCTTTAAGTATAATACATTTTCCTTATGCATTATCAGCTACATCAGCTGATTAAGGAGGAGAAATCAGGTTTAGAGCATGTGCGTTATGACAACACTCAGATAAAAAAAAATTGCAGCTACTTTAATGGTTTTTTCTTTAAAAAAAAGACCAAAATAGTAAAAAGCTTATATCAAACCATACAGTAGACACACATTAACTTTCATCCCAAAATCTTCCTTCCAATCTTCAAATCACATTAGTAAGGAAAAAACATGGTCATCATCTTATCATTCTGTTCAGCTTAATTAAAACACTTGTACACACAAACACGTGAATAATATATCATTAAAAAATTGTGTTGAATTTACATTTTAGAATTTGTAAACAATAATTTGAGTTTTGTTGTTTAACTAATTTGACATGATATTTTTTGAGTATTTTTTTCAAAAATTGAAAAATTAATTAATTTTAAAATTTTTAATCCGTAACTGGATTGATTATTGGTAACTAGTTAACCGTCCATTTTGACATCAATCGAGAAAAAAAATTACCAAACGGATGGGTATTGGTAAGCAAATAAATAATCAGAATTAGCTAATCAATAGAAATTTTGTAGCCTGACATTCCTAGAATAATTAGAGACATGTTCAGAAAAAAAAAATGAGCTATTATGGGTAAGTCAACTTTTTACCAATTCAACATGCCATTTCCTACGAACATAGAGTAGACTTTGATAGTTACATCAAATTGAACTTAAAGGAACTAAATCATGACCTTGCTTGCACATTTATGTTATATCTCATATGTAATCAGAGCTAGAAATGTAAATTTAAACACAGTGATAGTAACAATGTAGTTAGAAAGAAGGAAAATCTCCCTAGGAACTGAAAACAAAAGTTACACAATATTTATTGATACCAGAAACAGAGTATTTAGTTCTACTTATCTATTGTATATTGCTACCAAGAAACGAATTAATCCTTAAATGGATCCATCTTTTCAGAAGAAAATTCTTATTCCTGATTTTCCCTCCTCTTATTCTTGTATTTTTTTAATTTTTTTTAATCTTGTTCTAAAATGTGTTTTTTCTACTGCCCCTCATGATCACATCACCCCCACAGGCCTCTAGTCCCATTTGCTTCATTTTTGCTGAGAGAATGGGAGAAAAAGACTTGAGGGATAATCTTATTTGATTACAATTAAACATCTTTTATGTACCCCAATTTTTGCCGTATAAACTTTGTAGTTTGCAAAAAACTTGAAGTTAAAAGGATTTGATTAAGGTCTTGAATTTTTTTTTTAACACGTAATTCCCAACTTTTTTCTACAATTAAGAACATATATTAATAAAAGTCTATATATCCTAAATACCTTTTAATTGAGAAAAAAATTATTTAGATTCAGCAGAAAAAAAATTTTCAGAACTAATTATCTTCTTCCAAAACAGGTACAGGTGAGCTGAAATAGTACACACAATCAAACTAAAAAATTAAGGTTCCCAAACTGATCACTCATTTGAAACTGCAAAAAAAATGAAAAAGAAAACTCCAAGAAAAAACCCAAAAGATGCAACAAGGTTTGATGTAAGATTCAGCGGTTAATTCTTTTTTTTTTTTAATAAGTAATTCAAAAGATCAAAATTATGTAAAAACTTGGTGTCTATTATTAATTGCTCTAAAAATTGAATTGGGGAGCTAGCCTAGCAATATTAACAACAATAGTTACTGCAAGAAAGTAGTCCTTCCTTCGTTCCTATATGTAATGTAATGTGGTAAGCAATAAACTCAGCCTAATTAATTATTCAATTTTTCATAGTGAGCACATACTATACTAGTTTTTCTTTTTCTACTCTGCTTTCTCAATCGATGAAGTTCACCCCAAAACTGATGAGAAACTTTTCTGGCCCTTACCAATTCCTCTCTCTTCATCTTCAATCTCGGCAAAACCCTCGGCAAAACTGCTTGTGGTTTTTCTTTCAACATCTCCACCAATTGACAACCGCTTTCTCCGTACAATCTCTCAAAGCATCTCAGATTCAAAGCTGAAAATCCCTCTTCTTTTTCTTCAACTTCAACATTCTCTTTTTCCCCCCCATTCTTCAAAAGAATCCTCTCTGCCTTTTCTATTGTTGAATCTAAATTAGACAACAAAACATCCACTCCGTGCATTCTATCTTCCATAGCAAATGCCCTAATTTTCTTCAACACTTTTTCCGGGTTATCTTCCAAGAATCCCTCGAATTCGTGGATTAAATCGGCATGGCCGTGGAACAGATCCAACACGTCGTTATAAATCTCGTCGATTGACATCTTTTTCTTTCTGTACTTGCACATTGTCTTCAAGAAAGCCCTGTAAACGCCCACACCATTGCCGCTGCCGCCGCCGAATCGACTGCGAACCTTATTGACGAAGGCAATTCCAGTTTTCAAGTGGGATTCTTTTTCTTTAAATTCCGTAGCCTCCTCCTCTTTTTCTTGAATTTCCAGGGGCTGCTGTTGTTTTTCATCAAATTCCATAGACTCCTTTTCTTGGATTTCTAGAGGAGGCTGTTGCTGTTGTTTTTCGTCAAATTCCATAGACTCCGTTTCTTGAATTTCGAGAAGAGGCTGTTGTTGTTTTTTATCAAATTCCATAGACTCTGTTTCTTGAATCTCCAGAGGAGGCTCTTTTTGTTGTTTTTCTTGCTCTATCTCAGCAGCAGATTGTTGAAGATTGGGAGGCAAGAACATCAAAAACTGATTGAGAATATTCTCATGCCCTTCAAAAGCTGATTTAACAATGGATACAGCAGCGGAACTGTGGATTTTGTGACTTTTGAAATCTTTGAGGGCATTAGCGAACTGATAGTATCGTTCAATTTGGTTGCAAGTTGAGAAGTGGGATTTCACATTGACGACGAATTCTAGTGTATCCATGGCTACAGCGTAAGAAAAGACAAGGGCCGGGGATTGTTTTGCCTTATGTTGGTAGGTGGTGGTGCCCTTATATAAAAACTGAATTGTTGTTCGAGGAATCCTTGTCCTGATAGGAGATTGTTTTTGCCTATACATTGGTCATCGGTGCCCTTATTATATAAAACCCGAATTGTTCAAGGAATCCTTGTCCTATCAGGAAAAGGATTTCAAAGGTGACCGTTAACCGCGTTTATGGGAACGGGTGCGCTGTTCTTCTGGATTTTGTGACCTCCCCAGTCCCCAGCATTTCGACTCAACTACCAAATCTGCCCGAGCAAAATATTATCTTCACCACCAGTGAGGAATCTTTTTATTTAAAACACACTACTCATATTTCAATTTCTTCATTTAAAAAATATAATAATTAATTATTAATAAAAATAAATTTCAAATAATTTTTCATAGAGAGTATTAGTAACTCGTGGACATCACAATTATTCAAACAAAAGAAATAAAAAATGAAGAAAGAAGAAGATAGACTTTTACTTATAGTAGCGATCCATTCTTGTGGACAGATTGAGACAACAACAAATTTCTTCTACTAGTAAATACTTTTTTAATAATAAAATACTAATACAAAATTATAGATAATAGAAATATCAAATATTTCAGCTATTCATATACATATTAAACTCCGTCATTTTACATCATCATTTTGGGATCAACAAATAACATTGGCCTAACTTTTGAGACAAAAAAGTCATTTTTCCTATTTCTTACATAAATATACCTTTCAAACTTATTGGGACTATTCACATTCTCCACCCTCATTTATTTATAAATTTCAAAACATCCTAAAGTACTATATATTATTTATAGAGATACATAAAAGAGATATTTTAATGAAAGTTCTATACTATAATTTTAAATCATATTTTTAACCATAGTTATATATTTAATTCATGAACTATGCTTTAACTGTAGTTATAAACTATAGTTTTAAAATATCGTTATATATTATAATTATAAATTACATTTCAACTATAATTCTATAATATATTTATAAATTATATTTTAAATTATAATTATAGATTATAGTTATAAAATTTAGTATTCTATATATAATATGGATAGTAGTCTTATGTAAGGATTCAAGATTTGAGTTAGAAGATCTAGATCTGGCCATAATTATTGGAAGATGAGGGCTAGCCTGTTTTAAGCCGTTGAGAAGGAGTGTTAAAGGCTTTGATCCCGGTTTCATCTTTTGTAATTATGTTGACGGATCTAGCTTTTCTGTAAAATTTGAACCTTATAACCTGGGTTCTTACATGAATGACTACCACCGGACCTCATTTGGTATCAGAGCCATGTAGTTATGTGATATATGTGATTCATAGTTTAACATGATCTTAAATTCAAATGAATTTATTAAAAGATAAGAGAAAAACTAAAAATGCTCATAAGCAAGAAATGCATATTCCAGAAAACTTAGAAGAACTTAATAAATAGACAATCCCTAGGATTGACTTAAAAACTGTATATCAGTTAGGCACTTTTGAACTGTATATCAGTTAGGCACTTTTGAAAAATTAGGCTTAAAGCAAGTAGTCAAAACTACTGAAGAATCTGTTTCATTAGATAATGAAGAAATTGAAATTAAATTATTATCTGCTCATGATATAAATCGATATAGAGATTTATATAAATTCATTCATATTGGACTTGTGCAAATTGCATTTAAACCTTTAACATTAGAAGGTTTACCTGAAAGTTTCATTGCATGTCTAAGAGATGCAAGAAACCTTAATTGGAAACAATCACTTATAGGTGTAATACAATCCAGTCTGGCACATGGCCCAGTTTATTTTAATGTTTATCCTAATCTTTCACTTTCTTTAAGTGATGTTAATATACTTGATACTTTAACATTAAATGTTAAAACTCATGGATATAATTATATTTCTGGATCAGAACTAATCTGTGTATGTTACAGAATTTATTATAAACTATTATTTACATTAAATCCTAATTGTAAAATAATGGATAAAAAGATTAATGAAACTGTTTTAATAGAAACTAATTTTAATAGATCTAAGATCTCAACTAGAAGAATTATAAAATGGGATGAAATCCCTATGTCGCAACAATGGAAACTTGAACGAACTGGTCATATCCAGTCCAAGACTGAACATAATATTGACCATATAGAACAAACTCCAGAAGGCATTGTTTATATACAGATGGATAATACTCCATCCAGATTGGGTCATATCCCAAGGACTTATTCTACTAGATCTGAACACTCTTTTATTTCACCTCTTATAGAGGAAAAGGATTATGTTCCTTACAGAGTCTCTACTTCACAGGTAAGTGAACGTGATGAGAATAATCATCATGTAGAAAAATTATTTAAAAATAAAGAAAATATTGTGAAAGGTATTTATAATACTAAAGATGCGGAAATAACCGAATCTGAGATGAATTTTTCATTATGAATAGACCAAAAATTGATTTTAGCCCTGGATCTGAAGCCAGGCAAAAGGTTAAAGCAGAATTTAATTTACCAAGATGGGAACCATTTAGAAAGTGGTTTTTCCCTAATTTTGATGATAAATTAAAGAATTATATTTCTGATGAATTTTATAAATTTTTGTCTTACCATAATATTTTATTCCCTTTTGTTCCATGGTTCATGTCTAATTATATTGAACCGTATATTTCTGTGTTAGAAGGGGATTATAAACTTTTAAATGGAAATATTATAAAAGGCATATTGCCTCCCCAACAACCATTTTATATAGAAAAAGAAAATCATATTGTAAGTTTTACAGCTTTTTCAAAGATATTTGAAAATGATACTTTAAGTATTACTGTAAAACAAATCAATCAAATAATAGAACAACAGAATTATACAAACATTTATTTAAATTTTCTAGGAGAACAAATAATCTCTCTTCATAAAAGAATAGACATTTTATTACAAAAATTAGAAAACTCTTCTATAAACTCTTTAGGAAAAAAGGCAATTATAGCAAAACCACCCTTTCAGCCTCCTCCTGAATAAAAGATTATAAATTAAAGACTATGTCAGATCTTGAAATGATGCTAGATCATAAATTTAAAAAATTAAATATCAATACTTTAGAAAATGAATCTTCTGAAAGATTAGAAGAAACAAAAGATTATAAAACTATTATAAATGATGAAATTAATAAATTACATAGGTTTGCTGATAGACCAACTCAGAGAATAAATTATTATAGTAGACCTTCTCCTGTAGATATTCTACATGAAGAACAGGAATATATCGGTAATAATAGTTACAATGGCAAATGCATTTATGAATGGAATTTAGATTGTTTTACAGAAAAACAGATTTATAATCTAACTCATAGAATGCTAATGTATAGTACAATCAGTAAATTGATTGGTAATGGTGATAGTAATATAGCCAAAATGATAACAGCAGGATTTATTGGCCAACTTAAAGGTTGGTGGGATAATTATCTATCTGCCCAAGATAGGGAAGAAATTTATCATAGTATTAAATTAGAAGAAGATGGTCGACATAGTGAAACAGCAGTTTATACACTAGTAGTCACTATATTAGAACATTTTACAGGTCGAATATTTGATAATAACGAGACTATTCGAACCTTATTACAAAATCTAAGATGTAAAACACTATCTGAATTTAGATGGTATAAGGATGCTTTCCTTAATAGGGTTATGGAATTACCTGAGAGTAATAACACTCATTGGAAGTCCAAGTTTATAGATGGACTACCAAATCTATTTGCTGAAAGAGTTAGAAAAGCTCTTAGAAAAGATCAAATATCTATTACTTATGAAAGTTATACTTATGGAAATCTTATAGGTACTTGCATACAAGAAGGTATAGCAGTATGCAATGAAATTAAATTGAATCAACAACCTAAAAGACAAAGATTAACTGAAAGAAATCAGTTAGGACAATTTTGTAGTCAATTTGGGATGGAAATTCCATCACAGAGAAAAATTGTCAATAATTATAGAAAAGATGATAGGTATATTAAAAAGAAAAGGAGAAAATATTCTCAAGAAAAATTAGCTAAAAAATTAAAAAGAAAATATGATAGATTAGAAAGAAGAAAATATAAAAATAATATAGTTTGTTATAAGTGTAAAAGAATAGGACACTACGCTAATAAGTGTAAAATGAAGAAAAAGATTAATAGTCTAGATATTAGTGAAGAATTAAAAGATTCTTTAGAAAAATTATTCATAGACTGATGAATCTGAAGAACTTACTTCAGAATCAGAAATTGATCAGATCGCTGATCATTCTGAAGAATCAGAAAATAATACATGCCCTTGTAAACAAGGAAATAATAATTCTGAGAATGATACTCAGGAAGAAGATTATTATAAGTTAATCTCTCAGTTTAGAGATTTTGATATTAATGTTTTAAGTAACAATAATATCTTAGAATTTTTGAAATTAATCAAAGACCAAGAATTAAGGTCTAGGATAATTGAACAAATAGATGATATTCCATCTACTAGTAATACTAGTAAAAATACTAGTAATAACAAATAATAATCCATATACAATGACAGAAGTTTATAAGCTTATGAAACAAAGAAATATTAATCTCCTACTACATTAAATGATTTATATGGAGAAATTAATAATCTTAAAGATGAAATTAAATTATTAAAACAAATTAATAAAAATTTAGATATAAAAATTTCTAATTTAGAAATTAAAAAGGATAATACTTTAGTCACACCAAATCCTCTTGATAATCTTAATAAGATTGGTGAGGAAAACTTTCTAACTGTTTTAGATGTCATAACATCTTTTAAGTTTTATGTTAAAATTACATTATTAATACATCATGATGAAATCAGAGAATTCACTGCATTAATTGATACAGGAGCAGATATCAGTGTTATACAAGAAGGATTAATTCCTACTAAATATTTTGAAAAAACAACTCATAGTTTAAGACATGCAGGTGGACAAAACTTACAAATTAATTTTAAATTACCACGTGCATATATTTGCAATAATAAAGTTTGCATCCCTGAAAGCTTTCTATTAGCTAAAAATATAACCAACCAAGTTATACTTGGAACTCCTTTTATAAAAAAGATTTTTCCTATCACTCATATAGGAACAGACTGCCTTATAGGTACTTATGAAAATACTTCTGTATCTTTTCAGTTTATAACTGAACCAAATACTAGATTTGTGAATGAAATTAAAGATTTCATTTTTAGAAAACAAAATCAAATTAATTTTCTTAATTATGAAATAAATTATTTTACTATTGAAGAAGTTTTGCAAAATCCTAAATTACAGGATAAAATTAAAAAAATTCATAATAATATTTCTATAGAAATATGTAATGATCATCCTAATGCTTTTTGGAATAGAAAAAAGCATATAGTAAGTCTTCCTTATATTGATGATTTTAATGAAAAATCACATACCGACAAAGGCAAGACCTTGTCAAATGAACTCTCAGTATTTAGAATTATGTAAAGAAGAAATAGCTTCTTTATTACGGAAAGGATTAATAAAAGAATCAAATTCACCCTGGTCATGTACAGGTTTTTATGTTAATAAATATAGTGAAATAGAAAGAGGGGTACCAAGATTGGTAATCAATTATAAATAAAGTCTTAAAATGGATTAGGCACCCGATCCCTAATAAAAAGGATCTATTAGATCGATTATATGAAGCAATCATATTCTCTAAATTTGATTTAAAATCAGGATATTGGCAGATTCAGATAACTGAAACTGACCAATATAAGACAGCCTTTGATGTTCCAATTGGACACTTTGAATGGAAAGTGATGCCCTTTGGATTAAAAAATGCACCTTCTGAATTTCAGAAGATTATGAATGATATTTTCATTCCTTATAGTGAATTCATATTAGTTTATATAGATGATATTTTAGTATTTTCTAAAACTGTTCAACAACATTTTGAACATCTTGATATATTCAAGAAATTAGTAATACAAAATGGTTTAGTTATTTCAAAACCAAAAATGATTTTATTCCAAACCAATATCAGGTTTTTAGGTCATAATATTGACAAGGGGAAAATAATTCCTATTAATAGAAGTATTGATTTTGCTTCTAAATTTTCTGATGAAATTTTAGACAAAACTCAATTACAGAGATTTTTAGGAAGCTTAAATTATATTTTACCATATTATAAAAATTTAGCATATGATACAGCCATCTTATATGATAGATTAAAAAAGAATCCTAAACCTTGGACTACCCAGCATACTGAGATAGTCAAGAAAATAAAGGAAAAAGTAAAAACTTTGCCTTGCTTGATATTAGCAAATCCTAATTGGCAAAAAATTATAGAAAGAGACGCCTCTGATATAGGCTATGGAGGTATCTTAACCCAAATCTGTCCTGATAATAACAAAGAAAATTTAGTGAGATATCACTCAGGCAAATGGACTGATAGTCAAAGAAATTATGCTACGATTGCTAAAGAAATTTTAGCTATAGTAAAATGTATTTTAAAATTTCAAGATGATTTATATAATCAAAAGTTTATAGTAAAAACTGACTGCCAAGCAGCCAAATTTATGTTTACTAAAGACTTTAAACATGATGTCTCTAAGCAGATGTTTGCTAGGTGGCAGGCTTATTTAGCCCCATTTGATTTTGATATTATTTATAAAAAATGAGAAGAAAATAGTCTTCCAGATTTTCTAACCAGAGAATTTTTGCAGCATGATACCGCGGGGAAGAAATCATAATGACCGTGGTCGTGGGAGAGGTAATACCTCTCAACACAGAGGAAAGAATGTGATCGTCCAAATGGGCAATAAACAGCTTATAGCTGAACATCTTACTCATAAAGAAGATGATGCCTTAAAATATGAGGAATTCAAGCAGTATCTTGCTAATAAAAAGAAATAGGCAGGTGAAACCTCCTCCTCTGGGTCATATTCCCAGGTGATTTCTGAAGAGGATAATATAACCTCTTATTATAATAATACTCATAAAGAAATTATATTTCTTTTGGAAAATAAAGACCTACAATGGAAAAATGAACCACAGTTATTAATGCATAGATACCTGGATACAGCATCATATGCTGCTACCTCTTATAAACAGAGACAATATTATGAGCAAATACTTAAAGTAAGCTCTTGTGATATAACACATTTTTATCCTAGTACCAGAACTGCTAATGTTTATAATTTTAGCAAAATTATAATCAAAAGGATTATATCCATAGAAGAGTGGGGTATATCTCCTCTCCGAGAAAAGGAATTTACAATTCCTGAATCTAAAGTATCATTAAAATATAATTATTGGGATTATATTGATGCATTTTATAAAGCATTCTTATATGAAAATCCCACTAAAAAACATACTTGGTTAATAAAAGTATGCGGGAATATTTATAACAACCCCCTACCAAATTGGTTTCTACAATGGTGGACCATTTATGGTACCTCTGGGAAAATACTCCCTGAAAAATTCAAACCATTATATGGTGAATGGATTAATATATCCCCCAAGATCGCTGATTATATCAGTTTAGATCAATATTCAGAGGAAATAGCCTCTATGTTCTTTTTTATAGAATTTTCTATACCATGGGTGTGGAAATGGACTCCAGAAGTGGGTTATACCCAACAGAATATTCCATGTCTCAAATCAGCTACTCATAGTAGATTTTAGGATAGGTTGATTAAAATCGACCTAGATACTAAAGAGCTATATGGCAAAAATATTTTGGATGAAATCCAACAAAAATTTGAGTTATACAAAAGAATGAAAGAAACCGGCGAGATTAAACCTACAAGCCCTTTTCATCATCTTACGACCAGATTAAAATTACAAAAAGATGTTATATCTAAGGACGATCTTATCAGATCATATATGGAAGAACTAAAAAAGGAGCTTGTAAAAAATTTGCTCCCAGAAGATAAAATGGATGTATCAATGACAGGTTCCTCAAATGAAGACTGTCTAGCAGGCGAATCGCAAGATCCCGATATGGATGATTTTTCAGAAGCGGATATTGACCAAATGGTCAAGGACATCGAAGATGCCACCAGAAAAGAAATAAAGTAATAATGCCAAAATAAATTATTGTAATAGCTATTATTGCATAACAATAATTGTACTTTCAAAGGGTCCCATGTAATAGTGATAGCATTATATGTAATAGTGATAGGTATGCGGATTCAAAATCCTTTTGTAAACTAGAATAGAGAAGTTAGTTGAAGTCCGCCCCTCTTATTGTCTATAAAAGGATGGAAACTCATCCTAAAGAGGCAGGACCTCAATAGCGTTAGTTAGAATTCTCTCTCCCCCCTCTCATTGTAAAAATTTTATATTAATAAGAAGTTTGAAGTTTTCTTCTACCATCCCTGGTAAGTCTTAAAGACTCTTCTTATTTTACTTTCTTTAAGTTTTAATATTTTATTGTTCTTAGGTTTAGCCTAATGGAAGGCTAAATCTTTCCATGTTAAACTATGCAATCATCTATATCATTGTAATTATGTTGTGAAGATCCTTATTTTGTCTGGTTGGATAGTAGTCTTATGTAAGGATTCAAGGTTTGGGTTAGAAGATCTAGATCTGGCCATAATTATTGGAAGATGAGGGCTAGCCTGTTTTAAGCCGTTGAGAAGGCGTGTTAAAGTCGTTGATCCCGGTTTCATCTTTTGTAATTATGCTAACGGATCTGGCTTTTCTGTAAAATTTGAACCTTATAACCTGGGTTCTTACATGGATGACTATCAACAATGGAAACTTGAACGAACTGGTCATATCCAGTCCAAGACTGAACATAATATTGACCATATAGAACAAACTCCAGAAGGCATTGTTTATATACAGATGGATAATACTCCATCCAGATTGGGTCATATCCCAAGGACTTATTCTACTAGATCTGAACACTCTTTTATTTCACCTCTTATAGAGGAAAAGGATTATGTTCCTTACCGAGTCTCTACTTCACAGGTAAGTGAACGTGATGAGAATAATCATCATGTAGAAAAATTATTTAAGAACAAAGAAAATATTGTGAAAGGTATTTATAATACTAAAGATGCGGAAATATCTTTTTTATAAAAGGAGTTCCAAGTATAACTTGGTTAGTTATATTTTTAGCTAATAGAAAGCTTTCACGGATGCAAACTTTATCATTGCAAATATATGCACGTGGTAATTTAAAATTAATTTGTAATTTTTGTCCACCTGCATGTCTTAAACTATGAGTTGTTTTTTCAAAATATTTGGTAGGAATTAATCCTTCCTGTATGACAATAATATCTGCTCCTGTGTCTATTAATGCAGTAAATTCTCTGATTTAATCATGATTTATTAATAATGTAATTTTAACATAAAACTTAAAAGATGTTATGACATCTAAAACAGTTAGAAAGTTTTCTTCACCAATCTTATTAAGATTTTCAAAAGGATTTGGTGTAATAAAAGTATTATCTTTTTTAATTTCTAAATTAGAGATTCTTATATCTAAATTTTTATTAATTTGTTTTAATAATTTAATTTCATCTCTAAGATTATGAACTTCTCCATATAAGCTTATATAAACTTCTGTCATTGTATATGGAGTATTGTTTGTTATTAACTCTAAATCTTCTGTATTTTTACTAGTATTACTAGTAGATGGAATATCATCTATTTGTTCAATTATCCTAGACCTTAATTCTTGGTCTTTGATTAATTTAAAAAATTCTAAGATATTATTGTTACTTAAAACATTAATATCAAAATCTCTAAACTGAGAGATTAACTTATAATAATCTTCTTCCTGAGTATAATTCTCAGAATTATATATATATAGATCTTCGTTTTTCCCCCTTCTTTTCTTTATAAAAATTTTCTTCCTCCCCCTTTCGTTTTCCTTCTTTTCAATTGTCCCCTTATTTCACATTGCGAACAGTACAACCAAGGACGGAACCAGAACAATATGATTCGGGGGGCTAGAGGAAAAAAAATTTTGCCAGAATTTCGTCTATAAAATGATGCATTCCATATACAAAAGACATTCAAACAACAAATTTACATATAATATAGCAAAAGAATAGGTAATCGTCCATTACCAATGAGGAGTGATCACTCATCACTCACGGGATAAACATTACAAATTCTAAATTTACATATAATATCGGAGAGAGAGAAGAAGAAAATTGAATTTTTTTCTATTGTTTCTGCTGGCGTAGCCGAGGTTTTTTTTTTTTAATTTTTTTTTATAAATCAGTCCCTACATTTTGTGGAGGCTAAATTGAAAAAAAAAATTGGGCTTAAATGGAAAAAACATAAAATTTTTTTTAAAAAAAAATTCCCGAGAGGCTCGAGCCCACCCGAGCCCTTGATTAGATCCGTCCCTGAGTACAACTAACAAGAAGTTCACGCAGTAATTCGGCAAAGCTGGAGCTCTTGGGCCTAGTTTGGGAATTTAGGAAAGAAGAGAAAAAAAAGAAAAATGAGAGAAAAGAAAAAAAAAGGTGAAGTGATTTATTTATTTATTTTGTCAAACTTCCTTCTCCTTTCTCCTTATTAAAATCTCCCAAACAAAACATTAACTTCCTTTCTCTTTTTTTTTTCTTCAAATCACCCCATCCAAACTACCTTTCTTCTTATTAAAATCTCCCAAACAAAATACATTAAGTTCCTTTCTCTTTTTTTTTTTCTCCAAATCACCCCATCCAAACTACCCTCGGGGATGCTGTTCATCCATTTGGAATTGAGACAATTTGAGCGAAGCTTTATAGCTGCTCTGCTACTTTAGATCCCCCAAAGAGGGTGCAGTATGCTTAAGCTACTCAACATACAACTGATATTTCTTTCTTGGTAAGGATATTTGTTGACAATATTTCTTCATCTTTGCTTTCGAAATTAAATGAGACAATTCTGGATTTGGCATAGAAGAATTTCATCTCTTCCAATTTCCAACTTCAGATTACCTGCCCCAACACAGCTCAACGAGTTACTTCAACACTGCAGTAATTCAGAAGCTTTAAATCCAGGGAAACAAACACATCAGAAAATCATCATTCATGGGCTTCAAGGCATTCCATTTGTTTCAACCAAATTGGTTCAGATGTATGCAGATTGTGGTGATATACAATCTGCCCTCAAGCTGTTCGGTGGATTGTCTGAGCCGAATGTGTTTGCGTGGACTGCGATTATATCGTTCTTTTCACGAAAGGGGGACTTCTGTAAGTGTATGTACAGTTACAAAGACATGAAATTTGCGGGTGTTTGGCCTGATAACTATGTTTTTCCAAAGGTCTTGAAAGCCTGCGCTGCAACTTTCTGTTTGGAAGTTGGAGTTCAGGTTCATAAAGATGCGATTGTTTGTGGAGTAGAATGTAACATCCAGGTTTCAAATGCTCTGATTGATATGTACTCCAAATGTGGAGCAGTTGACAGTGGAAGGTGGATTTTTTATCATATGGCTTGTAGGGATTTGCTTTCTTATAATTTAATTATATCAGGGTATGTTTATAATGGGTTTCTTGAATTAGCTGTGGGAATGTTGGGGTTTATGAAATTAGATGGTATTGAGCCTGATATAGTTACATGGAATATGGTGATGGATGCTTATTGCCGTATGGGGCAATGTGATGAAGCAATGAAAATATTTTGCCAGATTGAGGGTCCAAATGTAATATCATGGACCATTTTGATATCTGAATATTCTCGGATTGGAAGAGATCATATAACACTTGAGATGTTTAGGAATATGATATATGAAGGAAAAGTGTCTGCAGATTTAGACTGTCTTTCCAGTGTTATTGCTTCTTGTCAACGTAATGGCCTATTAATATTTGGAAGAGAGATTCATGCATTTGGATTAAAAAAGGAATCAGGGATTCCATTTTACAGTTCAGTTGGACCTGCCTTGCTCACGCTGTATGCCAAGTGTGGGAGAAGTAGAGATGCAGGGCATGTTTTTCACTTCATGGATAGATCTGATGTGGTCAGCTGGAATGCTAGAATCCTTGGTTTTGCTGAGTTAGGAATGGTGGATTCAGCTGTCGGATGCTTCAGAGAACTTCCGAGTATGGGTATTAAGCGTGACAAGACGACGTTTACCACTATTTTGCCATTATGTGACCTTAAACTGGGAATGCAAATTCATGCCTACATTTTGAAAGACAATTATTGTTCTTCAATTCCAGTTTCGAATGCGCTTATTCATATGTATGCCAAATGTGGAAGCATTGACATTGCGCATTCTTTATTCTCTCGAATGGCGTGTAGGGATTTGGTATCTTGGAACACTATGATTGGTGGATTTGGAATGCACGGGTTTGGCCAAGCTGCTTTACAGCTCCTACAGGAGATGATTTCTTCTGGCGTTATTCCCAACTCGTTGACATTCACTTCAGTTCTATCTGCTTGCAGTCATTCTGGTCTTGTAAATGAGGCACTCGAAAATTTTCATTGCATGAGTGCTGATTTTGGCTTCAACCCAGAAATGGAACACTTCACTTGTATTGCCGATTTACTAGCACGTGCTGGTCAGCTTGAGGATGCAGTTGCTTTAATTGGGAAAATGCCATATGAACCTAACAAGCATGTTTGGGGTTCAGTACTTGCTTCTTCCTTAGTGCAACAAAATCTCAGCATTGGAGTGCTAGCATCAGAACATTTGATCAAGTTAGAGCCAGAAAATGCTGGACATTATGTGACACTTTCAAATATGTATGCTAAAGCAGGGAAAATGGATGATGCTATCGAAGTGCGAAAGTTAATGGAAAGTAGAGGATTAGTCAAACAATTTGGATATAGCTGTGTTGCTGATGGAAGCTGAAAGCATGGCGTGGAATAGCTTGTTCATGCATCCAGATAGCGTATGTTGTAATCATTTGATAGTTTATTTATTGTTTAATATGGTTTTTATTTTGGAAGAAGCCATAAAATGAAAGTTGCAGGCATTAAAGTTTTACCCTAATGATGCCTCAGGTGAATTAAATGGCCATAACTTTATTGTCATTTCGAGTTCGGAGCAAAAATAAGGACTTTAGGCTTTTCATTTTTCACCCCGGCATCTTATTTGATCTTTTTCATGAATTTACTTGACTTGCCTTTTAAGGTATCCATTCCTGAACTAATGCTTCTCCTCTTTTCCTCCTTTGCTTCCTTCAAGCTCTCTTTTCCTCCATTCTGGAAACAACTGGATACTGAATTGAATTTTTTTGAATTTAATCCTCGCAATACTTGGGGTTTTGCCCTGAATCTAATTGACTAAGAAAAAGAGCCTCTAACTTTTGATTTTTTGATTGAAATGGGAACTAGTTAATAAAGGTCTATGTATCTATAACCGTGTTTTGCCTGATAGAAGACAGCAGACTTTGAAGTATTCCCTTTGAGTCATACAGATTAAACTGATCTTAGAATGTGAATATTTATGATAGATGGCTAAACTAGTGGAGAGAGTGGTAGCTTACTGTTGTTAAATAAAAGATGCAGATAAGAAAATGGCTGACACCATTTAAAATAGGTCTTTTAGAAGAATTCAATTGAGTGTACTGTTCTAATTCATTTTCTTATAGATAATTGTACTTTAATAGGTAACTGATTGAACAAGTGGCATCCACAAACAGACATTGAAAGCATTAGTTCATCTGGCATAAAGAAAGACAATTCGTTCGGAGTAACTTCTTTTACATGGGCAGATTCTGATTATAAAGTTTCCTCAGGTGTCTTTCTTATCTTTTTATCCAGAAGCTTTTGAACCAAATAATATAAGAGTAACTTCCATTTTCTTCTCTTGGAACCGAGTTCTACATAAAGTTAAAATACTCCCAAGACAAAAACACTTGACTTCCCAAGTAAACTAAAAATGACTTAGATGAAAGTAATTAATACAGCTTGATTTATGAATTGTTTGAGACAATTTTAAAATTTTTCCTTCTTTATGGCTTTGTTATCCATATATTTTCTGTTGGTACGTTACAACCTTTATCATCTTTCCATTCGTTGCCATCATGACATTATTTCCCTTGTTTTTTGTTCTACTGGCGTTATGCATACTTGGCAGTCTCTTAGTTTTTATACCTTGTTTTTATGAGCTGATTCAATGTTTCTTCCCTTTCTACTTTGTTTACTAGGTTGTGGAAAACATTGCTTGGAATATTTGTGTGAATAAAAGGGATATACTGGACAGGGAAGCTGATAATCTGGCTGGCATATTGCACTGGGCGATACTCAAGTGATTAATGAAAGAAAAAGGCTCTTGCAAATGCTGGGGTCAATTTTTCTGCTTTAGAGAGTTTTGCTGCAGGTAAAGTTGATGGTGTAAAAAGAAGAAACCGTGTCATATTAGTCAAAAACTTGTCTTATGGATTATCAGAAGCTGAACTAGCTAACATGTTTGAAAATTTGGAAATCTGTACAAAATTATTCTCCCTACAACAAAAACCTTGGCTTTGGTACACTTTTGTCTGCCTACTCTTTTTTGATTGAGATGACTTGAACACTCTGCGGAAGACAGTTCAACGCTGACACTCTCCTTTTCTTTTTATTTTTTTTAAAATTTTCCCCTGTATTTCAATTGTGATAATCCAGGTTTTCTTTCTTGAAGCAGTTGAAGCACGTGCAGCTTTATCAGGGTTTGGCTTACAAGCGCTACAAGTATAATGTTATGTGAACTGTTATCTTTCTGACTTAGGGATGCTTCATTATGCTTGGAATGGGCACCTGGAAACATTCTTAGTCAAAAGCACATCAGATTCAAGCAAAAATATTGTTGGTGAACGTCGTGATGCAAAAAGGGTTATGCTAGAGCAGCAAGTTGAAGGAATAACAGAGGGAGATGTCGATCCTGACAGAGTTAAGGTATTATCTTAATGACCTCTTTTACATTTATTTATTTTTGTTATATCTAGTTTGTAATGTTTAGTTTCCCACACATCCAGTATTTGCTGTTAATCCCTACTTCAAACACACATGCTCGTATGTGTGGTTGGGTAATTAATGAAAGGAAGAGAGAGTACAATTAAGAGAAGAGCTTGAAAAAATATTTTACAGAACACATGGAAGTAGGAAAACTCACTTTATGTAGCTTTTTGCAATATGCTTTTACTAGTTCTGCATGTGGTTCTCTTACATATTTTCTGCTGTCTGCTAGAATATTACCCAACTTCGTGTTCTCACTCGGTGCTTCACCTGCGGCCAGGTAAAAGAAACATATAAAGAAGGGGAAGAGTTCTGTTTTCTCAATGGATTTTGGTTTCTTTGTGTTGGATTCTGTTGATACAACTATAAATGTTTGCAGAGATTTGCAGGTAATTCTTAAGCTATCTGTAATTTTATGTGATCGTTTCAGTTTCTCATTTTTGTTTTCCTTGTCGTTTCTGCAGGGAACTATTTTAGATGATATTTTTGCAACTATGCCATGCTAAGAAAGATGAGAGCAGGTATCTATCTGAAAAGGTTGAGACTATGATACAAGTTCAACAAAATTGATCGTGAGGAATGTGGCCTTTGAGGCGACGGAGAAAGATATCATCTTACCCAATTAACTATTCAGTCCATTTGGCCAGGTAAGTAGTGGTATTTATTACTTTTCGTCTGAAAGAGATGATTTTTTTTAGATGATCGGAGAAGTACCTCATTTTTTAACGAAAATCTCTCGCAGGGTTTATTTTATTTAGGGAAAATGGCTATAAATGCAACTCAACTTGTTATGGTTCATCAAAACTATCTCCAATCTTTTATTTCAATTATTAATCTTTATCTTTACGAGTAAATGTCAACTTTAGTTCCAACATGTTTTTATTGATTGAATTTGGTTTTTAATTATTAATTTTAATTTTTTCTATCCCCAACATATTTTCGTTGGTTATATTTCATCTCTAACTATTAATTTTAACTTTTTTCGTACCCAATATATTTTTATTTGTTAAATTTGGTTCCCAACTGTTAATTTTAACCTTTTTGCATTCTTAACTAATTTATTTATAGTTTTCTTTGTCTTTTTGGATGATTTTCGGTAATTTTGATAGGTTCTGAAGATTTTGTTTATCAGAATTTTAAAGCTTAAATGGTAATATTAAAAATTTAATAAACTAAATTTTGTTTAAGAAAATCATTTTCAAATAATTAAATTGCGTTAACACAATGCGATCTTTTTCATTGTCCAAATAAGTTCGGGTTGTTCAAGAACTCGAAAGTGCCTCCAATATTTCATTAGGAGTAATGAATATCAGTTCTTCTTCACTCTCCATTTCTCAATCGAGTTACAAAAAGTTTGAAGTATTTTCTCATTCTCTAATCGTAGGAAAATATGAAGAATTAATGAAGATTGTTGAGTTAATTTTGCAAACTCTAATTCTGGAGTGGTAAACAACATTAAATTTAGGGATAATATACATGTAGAATGAGTGATGTTATCCGAAGAAGTTTTTTTTTTTTTTTGTAGTTTATTGAATTTTCAATTTTACCCTATATAGTTTAAAATCGGCGAAGTCAAAATCATCAAAAAACGTTCAAAATTACTGGAAATTGTGTAAGAGGACAAAAAAGATTACACATAAATTAGTTGGAGATGAAAAAAGTTAAAATTAATAGTTAATGACCAAATCCAACAGAAAAAATATATTAGGGACGAAAAAAGTTAAAATTAATAGTTTGAGACTAAATCCAACTAGTAAAAATACGTTGGGAATGAAAAAAATTAAAATTAAAAGTTAGGAACCAAATCCAACCAACGAAAATATATTGGGAACTAAAGATAACATTTACTATTATCTTTACTATTATAAAAGACTTAAAAGGGGGTCCTGTTGACTTATATTTGAGTTTCTCCCTTTGTGTTCCCTAATATACCTTTTAGCCATTTTAAATGAATTAAATATACACATTATTCCATTTCCCTCCATCACAACATCTAATCATTTAATTTATTATCATTAAAGTCATTTAAATTAGTTAAAAGTAACCATAAAAATAAAGTTATGATAGGTAAGTTATAACTCCATGAATTTGCCTAAAAGCAAAAATTAAAAACGCCCTCATGATGATGATGATGATGATGATGATGATAATAGTAATAATAATAATAATAATAATAATAATAATAATAAAAAACCCTCAATAATAACAGCAACAACGGCAAATGCTGGTAATGACAGTGTGTGAATTTCAACCTTTCCTATGTGGGAGTGGTTCCTTGTGCACACCAGTGCCTGGCTTCTAGTCTGCAGAGCTGTTAAGTCACCATGATTTATATATTCCATCTTGGCGTCGGACAGTCTGGTGGGGCCTTGTGGGCGAGATTTAATATCTTCCATCAAATAATAGAATGGCTCTCGACCTTCCACTAAAAGAAAGCCCAAAGATTAATTAGGATTAATCTTAAAATAAAAACCAACTTGAAAATGCTAGGGTATACTTGAAGTTGAATTAAGTTTATAAAGATTAAATATTTTAAGAACTTCATAAAAAAAATGTTTGAGAGAATATATGAGTGTCTGTGGAAAAATAGAAAAATTGTTCATTTTTAAATTCAATGCAAAACACATTTGAGTATTTTTTTTAAAATATCAATAGATATTTATAAAAATTATGTATTAAAGTACAAAAGTTTTTTTGAGATGTCACAAAAATCATTAATACTAATTAATCATAACTACAATATCATGTAACTCCCAAATAATAATGACTTAAATTTTATTTTAATATATAAAAAGAAATAATTACAAGAATTAAAATCATACTCACATAACTACACTTTCAAATTTAATACGAAAGAGTACAAAATATGGGTCATGTTAATTTATATATTTGAATTTTTTTCTTTTTTGTTTTCCCTAATATACCTTTTGACTATTTTAAATGAACTATCTAAATTAATTCAACATACAGATTATTTCATTCCCTTTACTATAACATCTAATCATTTAATTTGTAATGATTAGCTAAAAGTAACCACAAAAATAAAGTTATTGTTTGTAAATTAATAATAATAATAATAACAACAATAACAATAACAATAATAATAATAATAATAATTTTCCCTCAAATAATAATAAAATTAATATAATTATGATTTAATATCTTTCAACAAATAATAGAATGGCTTTCGACCTTGTATCAAAATAATGCTCAAACTTATTATAGATTTAATTAGGATTATAACTGAAATATAAAAAACAAATATTTTGCACCTTAATACATATATTTTACAAATATCTAATTATATTTTAAAAAGGATACTCACATGTCATTTGAATTGAATTTAAAAATGAATTTTCTTTTTTCTATTTTTCACTTTGACACTCATATATTCTCTCACACTTTTTTTTTTATGAATTATTTTGAAATGTTCAATTTTTATAAACTTAATTCCAATTCAAATATACCATAAAATTTTCAAGTTGTTTTTTACTTTTCAATTGTAATTCTAATTAATATGCACCATGTTTGGGTTTTATTTTTTTATTATTATTATTATTATTATTATGTATCCATGAGAAGTTTTTTAATTTTTTTTTGGTGTAAATTCATGGAGTTATAACTTACAAATCATAACTTTGTTTTTGTGATTATTTTTAGCTAATTTAAATGGCTTTAATGATAACAAATTAAATGATAAGATTTTATAGTGAAAGGAAAACGAAACCATGTGTATGTTTAATTCATTTAAAATGATCAAAGGATATATTAAGGAGGAAAACAAAAAGGAATAAACTCAAATGTTTAATTAATAATAATAATTATTATTATTAGTATCCACGAGGTGTTTTTTAATTTTTGTTTTATGTAAATTCATAAAGTTATAACTTACAAATCATAACAAATAAATTAAATGATTAGATGTTATAATGAAGGGAAATGAAATAATATGCATGTTTAATTCATTTAGATAATCCATTTAGAAGATCTTAATTCATTTGAAATGGCCAAAAGGGTATATTAGGAAAATAAAAAAGGAAGAAACTCAAAAGAGTAAATCAACATGATCCCCTAGAGCTTTTTATAATAGTAGACAAATATTTGTTTGGGGTGTCAAAAAATTATTAACACTAATTCATCGTAACCATAATCTCATATAACTCCCGAATAATAATGATTTAAATTTTACTTTAATCCACAAAAAAAAAAAAACTATAAAAATTAAAATCATATGCGCATAACTACATGCAAATTTACTATAAAAGGATATAAAATGTGGGCCATGTTGATTTACTCATTTGAGTTTCTTCTTTTTCTGTTTTCCTTAATATACCCTTTGAATTTTTAAATGAATTATCTAAATAAATTAAACATTCACCTTAATATGCCATTTCTCTTCACAATAACATCTAATCATTTAATTTGTAAATGATTAGCTACAAGTAACCACAAAAATAAAGTTATGATTTGTAAGTTAACAATAATAATAATAAAATTAATATTATCATGATTTAATATCTTCAATCAAATAATAGAATGATCCTCGACCTTGGGCCGAAATAAAGCACAAACATATCGCATATTAATTAGGATTGCATCTAAAAAATAAAAAACAACTTGAAAATTTTAGGATATGCATATATTGGAATTAAGTTTATAAAAATTGAACATTTTTAAGAAATCCAAAAAAAAGGTGAAGAGAATAATCGAATGTCCATTAATAATTTTGGTTATATATAGAATTAATTTTACCAAACCACATGTTTACAAACAAACGAATAACAAAAAGTATACAACAAAAGCTATATCACATAGACAAGCGGTCTCTACTATTATAAAAGTCTCCAATAGGGTCATGAATGATTTACACATTTTAATTTCTTACATTTTTGTGTTTTTTTAGCCATTCTAAATAAATTATACATACATGTTCCTTCATTTATTAAAACAACCTCATGAATATGTCATAATGGACATTGTATATAACTCTAAACTTCAAATATTAAATAGGCAAATGAGTTAGTAGGAGAAGAGTTCGAAATATTAAAGAGATAAATAGTTTTAGGGAAAATATCCAATATCAAAGGAAAAAAAATGAAAATTCTTTCAAATAAAAAGAAAGAAAATGAGCCAACTCATTAAGTGCTTAACATGTAAGAAAACTCTCATGAGACATTTCTAAGTATTAAATAGACAAATAAGTTAGTAAAAAAGGAATTTCAAATATTTAAGAAATAAATGAGTTACTAGGAAAAATATTTCAAATATTGAAGAGAAAAATGAAAATTTCTAAAGGTAAACTAAACATAACTATGCTGGAAAGTGTACTATTAAACTACTAGAGAAAACAGATAATAAAAATAATTTTACCGAAATTTTATCACGTGCAAATACACTAGACACTACTAAATTAAAGTTTATTATGTGAAAATAAACTTTAAAGTTTTTCTGCATAAATAATAAACGTTTATTCATTAGACTTTAAAATTTAACCTTGGTAGTAAATTGAATAATGAGAGTAAAGAAGATAAAAATGTGAATTCATTATCTCTTTCAACAAGTTATGGTGATTTACACTTTTTGATTTTTTGAATAGTAATTAAAAGGGTAATAAAAAAGGTTTGTAAAAAAGTTCAAAAGAATGAGTAATTAAAAAGGTAATAGAAAAAAGTTTGTCAAAAAGTTTAAAAGAATGAGTAATTAAATATAACTACCAAATATTAAAAGAATGAGTAATAAAAAAATTTGTAACTTCTAAATATTAAAAGAATGAGTATATATTCATTAAATTTGAGTATTAAGCACACCTTTCAAAATATATATATAGTACAAATCATTATTAAAAGTATACTAAGTGTTAATAGCTTGACCGGTAAGAAAGTTGTACCTATTAAATATTAAAAGAATGAGTAATTAAAAAGGTAATAAAAAAGTTTGTAACTACCAAATATTTTAGTTTCTTCCTTTTTTTAATAGACAAATTTAATTTTGGTATTAAAATTGAATAAGTGTGGTATATGATCATTTTGACTTATACTTTTTAGTTTCTCCAGTTTTTGGTAATAAGTTTCTGTAACTTGAGATGATTTAGACTTGGCCAAATTAGAACCGGAACCGTCATATCGAACCGACAGTTACGATTTTCATGGTTTCGGTTATGGAAGTGGAACCAGAACCGTTTGTCAAAGGAAAGAAACGAAACCGTCAGTTATAAAGATTCTAATTAAAAATAAATAAATAAAATTTAAACCTATATTTTTTACAATCAGATTTATTTAGACATTAAAATTTAAGCTCACGCCTTATATATGTTAATTAAAACTTTTAAATACGATTTTTTGCGGTTTATGATTCCAATTATTTGAAATCACGGTTCCTGCTTGGCGGTTTACGGTTCTGATTTTATGATTTTGTAATTCCAGCTTTTACAGTTATGCGATTTTGGTTTCCTGATTTCACAGCTCTGGTTTGACGGTTTTACAGTTCTAATTTCACGATTTTATAATTCTGATTTTCACGGTTTTGCAGTTTTAGTTTTTCCATTTCACAGTTTCGGTTTGACAGTTTTACAGTTCTAATTTCATGATTTATAATTCCAGTTTTCACGGTTTAGCGGTTTTGGCTTTTACATTTAACGGTTTCGGTTTGGCTGTTTCTTTATTTTGATTTTTTCAATTTCACAGTTCTGTTTTGGCAGTTTTACGGTTCTAATTTCATGATTTTATAATTCTAGTTTTCACGGTTGGGCAGTTTTGGTTTTCCGATTATACATTTTTAGTTTGTCGGTTTCTTTATTCCAATTTTTTTTTTTTTCTGATTTTACGATTTCGAATATTCGATTTTATGGCTCTAATTTTGACGGTTTTACGGTTCTAATTTCATTATTTTATAGTTCTAGTTTCACAGTTTTGCGGTTTCAGTTTTTCGATTTCACGGTTTTGCTTTAACAATTTACGGTTCTAATTTTTATGATTTTATAATTCCAGTTTTCATGATTCGCGGTTTTGTGGTTTCGATTTTACAGTTCTGGTTTGGCATTTTTCTGGTTCTAATTTTATGATTTTTTAATTTCAATTTCCACGCTTTTGTTATTTTGATTTTATGATTTCACGGTTTCAGTTTGGCGGTTTTACGTTAAATTTTCATGAATTTATAATTTCGTTTTTCACAGTTTTGCAGTTTGAGTTTTTTGATTTCACTGTTTCGGTTTGCAGTTTACTTATTTTGATTTTATCACAATTCCGATTATTCGATTTCATAGTTTTGGCTTGGCAGTTTACGATTCTAATTTTTCGGTTGTAGTATTTCAGTTCTCACAGTTTAGTGATTCAAGCTTTTCGATTTCACGGTTTTGATTTCATGTGGGCTCTAATTCCCATGTCTTCTGAGATTATACGTAGGCAAATCATTTGAGTTGACGTGGCCAATGGGTTGGGCCTGCGGCTCTAGGCTAGGTTGGACCGGGCTGTGGCTCGCGGACCAACTCGCCAGGTCATCTAGTGGTTCGGGCGGTGCAGGGCTGGTCCAGGCTGAACTTCTGGTTTGGTGACCTAGCTCGGACCGCCTAAGGGGACCGGGAAAGGCTGGCCAGTCCCGAGCTTCTTGATTTTTTTTAATTTAAGATAAGAAAAAAAAAACTTTAATATAAGTAAATAACATATAAATAGAATAAGTTACATAAATGATAAAATTAACTTAAATAATTTTCATGAAAGAAAGTTACATAACCTAATACTTACTAATACATGAAAATAAATGATACATAAAAAACAAACAAGTAACTAAATACTAAATAGATAAACTTAACCATATTAAACGACTTAACCCAGTCTTGGAGGAGTCCTAGTTACTGTTGGAGGTGGCGATGGTGGTGGTTGTTGAAGAAAATTGCGCGCTTCTTCTTCTCCGTATTGTTTAAGTGCTGGAATAAAGTACCCATACCTCTTCCGAGTCTGTGGAAAAAAAATTACACCACAAATTCGACGACCTGCTCTTTTATCCTCATATTCCTTAATGAATGTTTCATGGATTATGTGCAAACGTTGGTAGTTGTTGTTTTTGCTATTGGAAGCCATTAGATTTAGAGAAAAGAAACTTAATACTTAGCCTCTTAGAATTAGAGAGAAAGAGTTTGAAAGAGTGTGGGAAGAGGAAATTGTAGTGGTAGTATCTAGTTTTTGTAGAACAAGATGAATAGAAATTGTGGTTGAATTTTTTTTAATTAAAAGATTTTACAATTTTAAGATGACATCTTCAAATTGGTCAAAAAAAAGTTAGAAGATGCATGTTAATTCTTCTCACATGCATCTTTTAACTTTTTGACCAATTTGAAGATGTCATTTTTTTTCATTTTTAAAAATTTTTAAAAATAAATTCCAGTTTTTAATTAGTTTTTTTGTATTAAGTTAGAAAACTTAAGATTTTTTTTAATTTTAAAAAACTTGAGTATTTTTTTATTAAGTTTAGAAAACTTAAATTTTTCTTATAAATTTAGAAATTTTAAAGGGGTATATAAACCTAACTCGGAAATATATATGTATAGCACAAAAAAATCAAAAGAATTCATTTTTAATTAGAAACTTTCTCTCTCTTCAGAAAATCCTCTCACTTCTCTCTAAAACTTAAAATTTTAACTTCAGATTTAGGAAGATCCGACCGTTAAAACTCGAAAAAAAGGTTAGTACTTCGATCTATACTCATTTACTTACATTTTTCTCATTTCAAAATTTGAAAATAATCGTTGGATTGAAAAAGAATTACATTTTTTTGAAACTGAAATTTTGGCCGGAAAGTCGCCGGATCGTGGGTACCGGCGACGGAAAACACGCCGGATCGCTTAGATCGGCAACCGGAACCTCGCCGGGTTGCCTGGTTCAGCGACCGCGGCTGTTGGTGACCGCTGAACCGTATGATCGCTGTGCGGTACCGGTCGTCCGGTCCAGCAATCTGGTTCAACCGGCCGCATGATTTTTTAATTTTTTAATTTTTTTTAAAATTTTTAATTTTTTTTTAAAAATTTTTTAAAATTTTTTTATTTTTCTAAATTTTTACAAAAATTTTTAAATTCTTTTTAAATGCTTTTATTAATGTATTATTTTTTACTTTTTTTGTTATGTTTTATTTTTATTTATTTTTTAATTTTTATTATTTTTATTTTTTTATGTTTTATTATTTTTTAATTTTTGTACGTTTTATTTTGTTTTATTTTGTATTATTTTTTAAGTTTTTATATATTAATTTTTTAAGATATTTTTTATTTCATTTGTCTATGCTTATGTTATTTTTTTAAAGTTATAATTTTGTTTGTCTATTTGTTTAATTTAGAGTTTATATTATGTTATTTAATTTGTTCATTTTGTAATTTTTTTATTACATTTGTTTATGCTGATGTTGTTATAATTAATGATGATGTTAATTGTTTTTAAAGTATGACTACATTTATGTTTATTTGTTTAATTTGTAGTTTATGTTATGTTATTTAATTTGTTTAATTTGTTTTTAGGATTTTCTTATGATTATGTTAAATTAATGATTATGTGATTTTTTAAAAATAATTATTACGTTTATGTTTATTTGTTTAATTTATAGGTTATATTATGTTCAGCATAATTTGTTTATGTTTATTAGGGTGCCTGTGGACTGGACTGATTGTATAATTTTGTTTATTTAGAGTTTATGGTGTAATAATATGGCTTTATAAACCAATGTCCTAAACAAATTGAATAAATAAGCCTTTATGAAATTTGGAATTAGGTTTGTTATATTGAAAGATTTTGTGTTTAGGGCTAACACAATATAATAAAAAGGTGTGAAGTGTGGAAATGGAGTAATAAATATAACAATAATAAATTTAGCTTAATGCACGGTTTTAACTTAATCATATAAAGATGAAGAAAAATGCATTACTTGTATCATATAAAAATATGATGAATTACACAGATATTACGTAATGTCATTGAGGAAAATGTTTGCTAATCTGTTTAGATGGTTCGGCCGGGAGCACGTAGTGATGATGATTTAGGTGCTGTAACAGACAGGAATGGTCGGGTTGAACGTCGTGCAGTGACTGCGTCATCCCGTGGTGTGAGGGGACGCCACAGTACATCAGACATATCGTCCACTTCTGCACCTATTGCACCGGGTATGTATTATGATCCTGGTGCACCGGGGTCTTCCACCCAGCCCCCCTATACCGTTTACGACCCATCCTCCTCCTACCACATCATATGATCCCTATGACCCTTACGGATATTCTCAGCCACCACAAACATCATATGATCCATATGCACATGCTCTTTCTCTACCTATTCGTATGCCTGGCTTGGATCCGACAGCATTTCTCTAGAACTCAGATTCCATTAAATGATGTTAGTGGTCCAGGGTTGCAGTTAGGTGTTAAGTTCTTCGAGCAGCTTGCTGGGTCCGTCCTGGTAGACTCATCTTACAGCGGTGCTGAGTATGGAGCCACTGCTCGTGGCATTTCCTCATCTGATGTTGGGTTGGGTAGGGATTCTGGTACATCCCGATCTGAGGAGGTTGACAGAGTTGGTTCCCTCTGCATTCATAGCAGTGAGGGCAATGAGGATGAGCGTGAGGATGATGATAATGATGATGATGATGATGATGATGATAGTGACGATGACGGTGATGATCACGAACCTGTTCCTGTGGTTGAGACCTCATCTTCCTGCCATACACCTGCTCCGGGTAAGGGGAAAGGATTCACTGGCAGTTTAATGTCAGTGATGAGTAAGATTGCTGGGTCGCGACAAAAAAGACCAGAGAATTCGCATCCTCCTACCAACCCTACGTAGAGGAAGAAATCAAAGAATGACGATTGGGAGCAGACAGGTCTAGCTAATGGTCCACAGGATCCAGTAATTGTCCCTTCGTATAGCGATCATGTCGCTGGTTGTATATGGTGTGGTCAGGTAATTTGAATATTTTGTATATTGTTTATTTATGATTATAGATTTGAATATTTTGTTTATTTTTTATTATGGTGTTTATATTATTTTTGCAGGATAGAGGCATTCTGAAGTTGAGGTCCCGTTACGTGTCCCTAACCGGTTGGACCCCTAGTGATCCTGTAGTGGTACAGTTGGCAGGGGAGACACGACTATTACATTTGAGGTCCTGCATGTTCCAGCATCCGAACTCCTCCTTGCTATCTGCTTTTGTGGAGAGGTGGCAGCCAGACACCAATAGTTTTTACATGCCTTGGGGGGAGATGACTGTTACATTGCATGATGTTGAGCTGATTCTGGGCGTACCTTCTTACAGTAACTTCATCGACCATTATTATTCACGGGAGCAGATAATAACAGTTATCCAGAGAGATCTTCATATCTCCAACTCCAGCATAGGCATAAATGCTCAGGACTTGGCGGGAGTTGCTAACTCACCTCGTAGTGAACTGTCTACGGAGCAGAAGGCCGCCTGTTACGTCTTGTATTTACTTGGTAGTTCGCTCTTCACTGACAAGAGTGGAAATAATGTCCCTGGTAAGTTGTGGCTGCTCGTGAAGAATGTTAGTTCTGTTGGTGATTTTGCATGGGGTGCTACTACACTAGCCTACTTGTACAGGAGTTTAGGGCAGGCCTCTTGTGCTGATGCGAAAGAGTTGTCTGGTTGCTGGTTGCTGCTTGAGGTAATATTATTATAATCTTCATCCTGTTTAATTATGTTTTACGTTTTAGGGTTTATTTTTGTCTAATGATGGGGTTGCTGATTTTTTTAATTAATTTTTTTTGTAAAGGCTTGGATATACATGTATTTTCCTATGTTTGCACCTCCGATGAGAGCGGGAGCAAGGTTGTGCAAACCTTACATCCAGAGATTTGCGATGTTGGGTCACAAAACGGAGAACAAATTAATCGACTTACGCATTCTTTTAGACACTATGACTGTTGACGAGGTCAGGTGGACTCCGTACAAATCCGATGGGATTTCTGATGTATGGGTTTCTACGTACCATGGTATGATTGCATACTTTGATTGTGTAGAGCCCTATATACCCGATAGGGTTGTCAGACAGTTTGGGTGGGTTTAATGCATTCCAACTCATCCTATTCGTCCTCAGGAGCACCGTAGGCCAGCAAATAACAGGGTGTACATGGTGAAGAATGTGTTCATAGAGGCACTTTGGCTGGAGGCACCATCTCATCTGCTTACATCTACATTGACCAGTATCCTTGCTATACCTCCATCTCGGTACATAGATGATTACATGCCTTGGTTTCTCCCCCGCGTTCATCCATGGATTCAGAATCCGTACAGGCTCTCCTGCGGCATGCAAATGCCGACCATTGCTCCTATTACACTACAGGTTCTATTGGATATGGTAGCTCATGAGTTGGACCGTAACGATATTGATGATGCTATGAAGGTTACTTGGGCTTCCGACATGATCAAGAGGTATCATCAGACTCGGCGTTAGTGCGTTGTTTTATGTACTTTTATGGTTGTTGTTTCTGACTTATTTTGTAGTGGATGACTTTTTTTGTATTGTTGTTGTTACTTGGTTGATGGAAATTTTTTTACTCATTCAGTTTTCTTACAATTGTAATAGAAAAAATATAAAGCACCATGAACCCCGAAACACATTAAATGTAAAGATATTGAACCATAAAACGAGTTTACATTTATCAAAAGTAAAAAATATACCAAAAAAATTCAACGTGCATATGATTTAAAACTAAGTTAAAAAATTTCGTACATATAATTTTCTTAATAAAAAAATAAAGTCCTATTTACTTTCTATTTCGAGCAACCCTCGGGTTCCAATCTGCAATCCTATGCTGATACGAATCTGCTCAATTGTTGACCCATTCGGAACGATGATGAATCTATTGAACGTGTGAAGTAGGTATCGGACACATATCATTCAACTGTAGTTGTGTAAAACAAACAGAAATATGTAAATATTATAAAAACTGTAAAACCAAACATCATATAATACAGAACAACATAAACAATCATAAAGATACACGTATTCGACACTTACTTGAATAAAGTGTCGTTCTTCTTTCAAGAAACCCATAACCAATATACCTTCTGGACGATCCGAATATGAATACAAAGGTAACACAATCGTAGAACCAAGCAGTGCAATGCATTCGCTACGATGTAAAGCGAATCAGGTGTTTCGAACCAATGCGCGTACAGCGCAGGTCCATCAACTAGCCAATTTATCCTGAACCCATTAACATGTTCCTCTGAACCCATTAAATTAACGTACAAATTTTTTGAAAGCTCCAATTCATAAAGCATTCCTCTACGAACCTCTGGCCATTGATGTTCATCACCGAACACAAAATCTGCCACAACCCGATAACCACAATTTTCATCACCAATCACGTTCTTCCAATTGCTGATGAAATGATAAATGAAAGTAGGGAGAGCGTTTGTGTAAGGGAATGTGGAACACGGGGATGCATGTTTCACAGCAGATAAATTACTTCGGCCACAGTCGCGTCCTCTGCCCCTTTCCCTAGGAGCTTGTGGCAGTCTCCCTCTCTCATGGGATCCCGACCCAGAACCCGAACCGGGCAACGACCCAGATCCAGTGCCAGAACCAGAAACAGATCCGCTTGACTTCTGTATCTTTCAATGAGCAATTGACATGTGCTCCCAATGTGACTTGTCTCTTTTTGTTGAGTCCGTCTTCTTTCGCCCTTTAGTGACTGCTACCTCGGGAGGTGATGTCAACGTCACACCCGGATCTTCAGGCAAAACAGGATTCAGTACTCCTTTTGCAAGACGACGCATCTTCTTGATTCTCTGTTGACATTGTATTTGAAAAGTATAGATGCTTAATCTGTTGAAGAACCCATCTATACATCGTAGCCTGCTCATTTCGCATAAAATCACTAGCCACAGTGAACTTCTTACCAGTCGGGGTCATCCCTACCACTTTCAACAGTGGCATGTTGTACCTATTTTTAAAAAACACATAAAGCAGATAAATTGTTTAGAAAATAAACATAAAACCCAGCAAACTTAACACAAAACCGATTAATTTTGACATATTTCATTCTACTATTCATTCAAGTGTTACTCCTAAACAGTCAATTTGCAAATAACACGTAAATGTACAATTAATATAACAAATTTAATACAACTTGTTTGTTTTATATGTCGTATCCATTATAAGTACGTATGGCCATGTTCTCAACATTTCAATTGATATCGGATGTGCAACGACAATGTCACTGAGCATGTTGCTGTCCTCACAGTTTCTATAAAAGACCGTGTAATCCCGTATAGCACTTAGGCAGAGAACTTCTCCAACCGTGTTTCGCCCCTGCATCCTATTCTTCTTAATTTTCGCAACGACATTATATATTTTCTGGGAACTACAAAAAGTCATGCAAATCATATTATTAGAACCTCAATTTAAACCCTAAACATAAAACCAAGATGCATTAGAGTTGATGCAACATACCTGACAGCACAACCCACATTTTGTTCTCAGAAAATCGTAAAATATTACGGGGTGGCACATGAATCTTCCTGAATTGCTCAATTTGTATAAGTTGTTCCTTCGTCAGTTTTACTGCCTGAGTGTGACCGTGACTATATACACCTATTGCATGGTTATGCCTCCCATAGTGTATGAATAATTGCCAATTTTCACACATTGCTATTTGTTTGCCTTTTAATTTGATGGGACAACCACACTTTTAGTCCCGTAAGGACCCCGCCTTTTTACTTGAACTTCTTCTTCTTCATCGTCGACTATGGGCTTCTTTTTCGGTTTATTGCACCTCCACGCTCGCAACCCAGTATAACATACGGTCGGCGGTCGGATGTTCTGGACCTTAAATACCGAGTGACAATCAAATACGTGTTCACTTTTATAGCTATTTCTTTTGCCCAGTTAACCAACTCTGGTTTCGAATTAAAGATTCGATCAGTTGCAAATAAATGTCCGTGATCCACGTATTCTTCCGGTTCCAAGAATTCTTCAAATGTACTTGGATCTACGCCATTCTGTTACGATATAGTACGAAAAAATTAAAATATGAACACATTATATATTAAAAAAAAATTATAAAAACATTGTAATGAACAAAAATTTCATACAATAACATTTAGAAAAAAAACCAAAAAAAAATTTCATATATTAACATTTAAGGGAAAAAAACAGAAAAAAATACAAAAATCATATAGTAACATTCCAAAAATAAAAAATAAAAAAATATTCTAAAGAAAACAAAAAATTAACATTCTAAAGAAAACAAAAAATTATCATTCTAAAAAAAGAAAAAAAACACAAAAAAAAAATTAGTAACATTCTACAAAAAAAGCAACATCTAAAATTAAAAAAACAAAAAAAATTAATAACATTCTAAGAAAAAATTTTAGTAACATTCTAACAAAAATAAGAAACAAAAAAAAAATTTAATAACATTCTAAAAAAAAAAATAGTAACATTCTAAAATTTAAAAAAAATAGTAACATTCTTAAATTTAAAAAAAAAAAACAAAAGTAACATTCTAATAAAAAAAAAAAATTAATAACATTCTAAAAACAAAATTTAGTAACTTTATTAAAAAAAAATAGTAATATTTTTAGATTTAAAAAAAAAACAAAAGTAACATTCTAACAAAAACAAAAAAAAATTAGTAACATTCTAAAATTTAATTAAAAACGAATATTCTAAAAAATTAGTAATATTCTAAAAAAAATGAACATTCTAAAAACAACAATAGTAATATCCTACAAAAAAAAAACAGGAACATTCTCGAAAAAAAAGAATAGTAATATTCTAAAACAAAAAAAAAAAAAAAAGAAAAAAAAAAAAAGAAAAAAGGAACATTCTAAAAAAATACTATAAAAAAAACCAGTAGTAATATTAAAAATAATAATATTGAAAAAATGAAATTTTTTTAAAAAAACATAACATCTAAAGTTAAAAAAAATAATAACATTCTAAAATTTAAATAAAAAACGAATATTCTAAAAAAATAGTAATATTAAAAAAAAAAAAGGAAAATTCTAAAAAAAAGAATAGTAATATTCTAAAACAAAAAAAAGAAAAAAGGAACATTCTAAACAAATACTATAAAAAAAAAACAGTAGTAATATTAACAAAAAAAATTAATATTGAAAAAAAATTAATAATATTGAAAAAAAAAAAAAAAAACCTAATCGGGTCGCCCAGGCCGGCAGTCTGACGTGTCCGGGTCGCGTCGCTGGGTGATCCCCTTCACACTGGGTCGCTTGGCCGAGTGTTCGGAGCGCGTTCGGGTCGCCACCCCCGGCGATCCGACCAAAAATTGCGAAAAACAAAATTTCTTACCTCTAAACCGATATTTTCTTCTACAAATTCTTCATAATGATCCATATATACCTCCAATACAAGTTGAATATTAAAGTTTATAGGTTTAGAGTAAGTAGAGAGTAAATAAAAGTAACAGAGAATTTTTTTACGAAGAGAAAACGTAGGGAAGAGGAAGGGGAATAATTATTTATTTCGCGCTATACATTCATTTTTCCGAGTTAGGTTTATCGGGCCCCAATTTTAAATTACTTATATTAATTTTATTTAAACTTAAGGTTTTTTACCAAGTTTAGAAAACTTAAATTAATTTTTTTAGGGATTTAGAAAATTTAATGTATTTGTTTTAGGTTAGAAAACTTAAAGTATTTTTATTAAGTTTATAAAACTTATAAAAATATATTAGAGAAAGCCACCGTGAAGTGGTGGGGGGTTTGGCATAAACTCCAATCGGTTTTATTAATAATAAAATAAAAATTACATACGAGGGGGATTTAGGGCCTAAACCTTCCAAAAGAAATTACAATTTAAAATATAATAAATTAATCATATACTATCTAACAAGTCCTAACTATTACAATTAAAAAAAATAAGCTTATCCTAAGCCCTAACTACTACAATTTAAATATAAAAATTATATCTATTTGATCGAGTTTGACTAGATTGTACGTCTCTTTCATTTTCTTCGTCAGATCCGGCGGATACTACATCTACATTCGACTCATCGATATTCAACTCGGCAATCCTGTCTTCTTGAACATACTAATTAGCTAGACATATAAGAACCTCTAATGTGTTATGCGATATCGGACTCCTAGATTCATCGATTGTATGGCAAGCGTTGGATAAGGCACTTCCAAAGTAGAGACATAACTTGTTAAGATATCCCGATCGATCATAGATAGTACAAAATATTGTGTCGAATTGGTCTTCCACTATCCAAGTATGTCGAAATTATCTGAACGATGCTCAACCCGAGATGCGTATTCGTATATAGACAACTCGATTAGAGTTATTCTCATGGATGATTAACTCGGGCCGCAAAAACTATATATATCCATCATATATCCATATCCTCCTCCTTGAGTTGAAGAAGATAATATCTTTTTATATTATGAAGAAGATGCGCACTTGCACTTGCACTCACACTCGCACTTGCACTCGAGCTCTCCGTTTCACTTTCTCTCGAATAGAGATCGAATAATTTTTTTCAAAGTTTGTGATGCATCCTCTTTTATTTTGTTGGCATTTCTTTGGAGAGTAAAGAATGAATCAAAGCAGGTATCCAAACATGAGTAAAAAAAATCAATTAAACGTTCAAACCCCTCACTTTTTAAACGAGGGTCTAAAATCAAAGCAACAAAATATATAAGAGGAAAATTTTCGTAATACTTTAAAATATTTTTTTCCATATCAAACATCATAGGACCATATATATATATCATGTTGTCTAAATTCTTTAAAAACACTTGGAACTTTTATCATTGTGAGAAGCATGTGATGAGTAGTGGGGTAGTATTGTCCAGATAAAAGTTCGCTCACTTATGCAAAAGTTTTTCAAAAAGAACAAATAGCTACAGTCTATCATTTGCTAGTGTAAATTCAATAAGTTATTTTTTATAAGGAAAACTAGTTTGTAACATATCTAGAGTTGAATTCCATCTTGTAGTAACATCTATTTCAAAAACTTTATAAGGTGCTTTTTGAGTTATACAAGGTGATAAAATGTTGTCATCTAGGACCGAAAGATTTAATGAATTTTATAACGTTTCTATCGTATTTGTAACATGTTCAACATGTGAATAACTATCTTGTATGCACAAAGTCAAAATATGACATGCCCATCTAATATGAAATAACTTTCTATCTAAAATTGATCTAATATTATTTTTTAAAATTGAAACTGAAGAACCATTATTTGAAGTGTTATCAAAAGAAGTGAAAAAATTATGCTATCAATTCTATAATCATGGCATGTTTGAGTAATATTTCGTGCTATATTTGCACCAGTATATGGGAATTCAAAATTTTTAAAACCAATAATTTTTTTTTTTGTTTAAATGCCAATTTTCATCAACACAATGACATGTAATGCACAAAAAAACTTCAGAAGTAATGTCTGTCCAAGAATCACAAGTAATTGAAAATTTACCAAGAATAGATTCAAAAATTGCAACAAGTACATTTTTATCTTCTTGAAAAGTATTAAGAATTTCCCTCTTAAGTGGAGTTCTAGGAAATTCCTTATAAGTCGGTTGAAGTGCAACCTGTACTAATCTCATAAATGGATGACTAGAAGGTAATGATAAAGGAAGTCTACCAAATGACGCCCACCTAACTATTTCTCTTTTTTACTAACTCACTATCATATTTAAAAGTTATTATTTCATTTCCAGAAGCACTATTCAAAAGTTGTATTTGTGTAGTTAAATCTACAAAATGAGAAGGGTGAACACGATCTATATGTCTTTTAAGTGTACCGGTGCCATCACCGGTCTCATGTGCGAGTGAAATCTGTTCTTACAAAGTTTACATCTAACTTGATTATTTATCTTATAAAAGACATTTCAGACAAGTGAACAAATTTAATAACTAAATAAATCAAGAAAACAAATAATTATTTAAAACTAAATAAAGAAATTCTAATAAATAAAGTAAATAAATAAGTATTAAAAAATTAAATAAATATATTATAGTAAATAAAGTAAACAAGTAATTATTTAAAACTATTAAAGTTCCAAAAATATAATAAATAAATAAATAAACGTAAATTAAGATAAAGAAAGTAAACTATCAATGATAAAGCCGGAAGTTTGGAAGTTCGAAGAGGAATTGAAGAAGCTTTGATATTTGCCGAATTTTCTTCGATTCCTTCTTTCGAATTTTGAATAAATGGAAAAATTCCAAAAATAATTAATTCTTAATAATTGATAGAGTTTAGAGAGATTAAGGAGTTTAAGAGAAGAGTAGAAGAGAGAATAAGTGATTTTTGGTGTGACAAATGAATTGGTCTAAGGGGTATTTATAATAAAAAAAGTAAAAAAATCAAGTTGTTTTATTTTTAAAAAAGGACCATTGGATATGAACTATTAGATGATTTGGACCGTTAGATCTCAATGGTCTAATGATGACCAAAGGTAAAACCATCTAAACTGTTGAAATCAAAAGGTCAGATCATTTGGACCATTGATCTGCAAAAGTCCGCGAAGCAGGGGATAAAAACCCCATCAGTTGGAAGCCTTCAAAAGTTTTCTTTACTTTTCTTGTAGCTGGCCTGCGTTCCTGGTCCAAGGCTAGGCCGGTTCGCAGGCTAGTCCGAATTTTTAATGGTTGGGCTAGTTCTGGACTCGATGTGGGCCGGTCTGAGCCTAGGCTGCGGTTCACAAAATTAAAATTCAACACAGACCGCTCTCCTTGGACCTTTTGTTTGTGGGTTGGGCTGGGCCTGGGGGTCTGGGTTGGTTCGGATAGGTTCGCATGCCAGCCCAACTCACTGACCATCTCTAATTTGATCTCAAACCCTTTAATAGAAAGTTTTTATTCATTTTGAGGTTTTTAAAGTTTTCACAATTTTGATTTCTCGATTTAGCAATTTCAATTTCATGATTTTTTTTATTTCAAATTTGTAATGTACGTAGAATTTTTTAATTTTTTTAATGTAGTTTTGCAAATGAGTTAGAACTATAAAATCAGATCGGAAAATTCATTAAACAAATAAACCAGAATCGTTTTAAAATCGTGACTTTTAGAAAATCGTAAAAACTGTAATCGTGAAAACTGAAACCATTTAAAAATAAAATTAGAATCGCATAATCCAAACGATAAAAGGGTCTAAGATGATTAATTTAAACAAAAATGCTAATGATGAAATTATTATTTAAACTAAATAGTATCCTTTTTTAAATTATCATTATTACCATCATTAAATATTATCAGTAAATATTATCACTCTTTTAACTTATAATAAACTATTAAAGTTTATTTAACTATGATTCATTATTATTTATAATTAGTGCCCTGAGAAGTTTATTAAAGAGCCATGCAGACACTGAATAAGACTGTATTACACTATAAAAAAAAATATACTGGATTATTATGCTACTTCCATTGTACGAGATGTTACATGATTCGAAGTAGCAATATCGGAAGGCATATTGGAAATCCGTGTTTCATATTAGTCTCCACGTATCAGTTGCGTTTCGGACGATCCGCAAATTTTCAAATTATATTATTCAAAAGATTATTAATAAATTTATTAAAATAGACAAAAATATAAATAAATAAATGACCTTATTATATAAGTTAAATAATACTACCTCCGATCAATGTTGGACACAAAGATTGAGAGTCTTAAAAATAAGGCAACTTTTGAATTGCAATACCCGTTCTACCCTTCATAAATGAAGAACGAGATAGACAGTGAAATTGAAATAATTTAATGCTTTAGAATAATAAAGATAGAAAAAGTTCAATAAGAAATTGTAAAAATCTTTATATTATTGACCATCCTCCGTGAGACTAAAACCCCTTATATTTCCTACTGAAGATAGTAAAATTTATCAAAAATTATTAGTTTAACATGACAAGACAATGCAGTCAATAAGAAAATAAATGCAAATATCAAAAATTGACCAACTAATCACGAGTATGTACAATTTTAATAAGCATCATGGGTCAAATTTGAGAATAGAAAAGTTATAAAAATTAAACAAAAAAGTTAACAGGTTCAGCTGGAAACATAAATAGTCTTTTAAACATTACAGCCTTCTGCAAAGAATATATACACATTACAATAAGGCTCTTACCAAAAGCCACCTTAATTTATATTTTCTATCTCTTTTCTAATCAAAATTCTATTCATACTTAATAGTAATTTCATCTAAGCTTTTGTTGCCAAATTTGGTCAATTTCAAATTTCATGATGATATGAGGTGATAATGAGATTATTGACATCAAACTATGGTCGTCGAATCCAAATTCAATATACACAATGTGCTACCAGAACTATGCGCACCGATATGCTTGAAATTGAGTGTACAAAGAATCGTTATGTATTAAAAATTTGTTCTGTTTCGGTAAAGGAAATCTTCCTTTGGTTATGGGTGGTTGTTCTCCCTGTTTGAATGATTCCTTTGATTTTGATCATCCCAAGGGAAAGTCAGCAAGAAAATCGTCAATAACTAGAACTGAGTTTATTCTTTTATATAACAGTAACATATAATATGGGGGTGACTTAGAAAATTGGAAACTTCTCAATTCTAGTAAAAAGACCTCTAATATGAACTATATCTTTTTGTTTTCTTGTATAATACGAAATTCTTAGTCTTACTATAAGGAGGACATCATTAGATTAAACATGAATAACTCCGGAAATGTTCAACTCAAAAGGCAAATCACATAAGATTAACCACCATAATTTCATGAACCTCAACTCATTCTGATGATTAACAACACAAAAAAGGAAAAAACAACAAACTTGCCATACTCGAAAAACTGAATGCAAAATAATGACATACATATATTAACAACTGAGACCTCAGTCGATTATTCATAACATTTTGATATTAAGTAGAAGGGTTGGCTCCAAATATTGTGAAAATCATATGAGAGATGAGAAACAGATCTATAGTGTCTCGATAACATGTATAAACTTCAAATATATGGCACAAATACAACATCACCTCTCCAGAGATTACTTTTAAACGGTAAGAAGTAAAGTTTATTTAACAAAGCAGTTTTGGAACCTAAACCATCCATCATAACATCAAATACTTCAAAGTACATCAAATCTTCTAGCATAAAGCCAAAGTTTGCAACAAAGAAGAGGGGAATGGGTCCAGGGGGATGGCACAAAAACCCAGAACCAAAACCCTTCACTAAATGTGTTAAAAAATAAGGTATCGAACATGAAAAACGTAGAATAGAAGAACATGAAACGATAATACTGACATGGAATGATCCTGTCCATCAAAGCAATACACAAAAGACAAGATTATCTCCCACCTCTTCAACTTTAGTAGTATTGTTAGATATATACCATCATGAACTTTTAGTTAATGGTCAAAGACATATTTCTTGATTCTTCTTTGCTTTTCCATGTAAACTTTCCTAATTTCTCAACAATCTTCTTATTCTGTCAACAACATAAGATCTGAATATACCCTATATCCCTTCGTATAACTAATTGAAGTATCCAATATATTAATCAAGAGCACATTGAGAATCTAAAACAATATCGGACCAACCCTACCATCATTCTTAGTTTCCATGTAAACTTCTGTCAAATGGATGTTTGTATGTGACAAATTCCCAACAATTCATTTCATTATTCTTCCTAGGCTATCATAAACATCTTCCTTTGCCCCATACCTAAAAGAAGGGAAAATGACAAATTTCATATCACAAGCTAAAATATACTCTTGTTCTGTTTGACCACAATTAAACCCCATGATGGCTTCTTAATTATCCCGAGTGTTGCTAAATAGAAAATTTTCATCAAGTAAAACCTTTCCATCTTTTGATTTTTCAAGTAATAGAAGCAGATTGAGTTTGCTTGAGCATATGAAAGTAATATACAAAGATGCACATAGCTATATGTATTCATTACAATACTTTCAAGAAGTGCGCATCATGAAAAAAATGATACAAATAACACTTGCATGATCTTAAAGCCAATACCTTGAGTTCTTTTAGAACAAATAATGCTTCTTGTTGAGTGGACTCCATAGCAACTAGAAGTATACTATGTTCAAGTTGATATCTCACTGTTTTATAACCATGAGATTCTAAAATAGGCAAATAAGTAAAGAGAATCAATATTGACAGTACAAAGAATACAATTAATTATATTTTTGGGAAAGTGACCCCAGTACCATGAGTTAACCCACTACGGGAACCAAGCCACAAATTTTTTCTAGCATTGAATACAAAAATATCCAACAACAAAAATAGTTCCTTTCTTTCTTTTATAAATTAAAAATGAAAAAAATTTACCATCACACCACATCTTACTGTGTTTTCCGGTATAGAAACTTAAACAACGTATGGTTTTGCTTTTAATAGAGTTAAATCTTCCTCCAATAAAACAGGCACACTTCCCTGCCAACAAAAAAAATCCACAATCTTGAGCCAAATACATATGGAACAAAAATATAAATCAATAATAAGATTCTATAACTTATCCTTTTGTCCTTTCCTTTTTACTAAAATTATCCTAAAATAGTAAATAAAGATCTCATTTTTTTATTTCTCTATTTTTCCGGAATATAATTTGAACATATAGAACTATATGATATGTTCATGAACTATATTTCCGGGGAATAAATTCATGAACTATAGAAATAGATAACATGTAAACATTGTTAACTACAACTGTTAAACATAATGTGTGATATATATATATATATATATAAGAAACAGTAATATAAAATAGAAATACCAAAATAATAGTTAGGAAATAGAAATCAAACCCGAGTCTTGAATAAATTTCAATTTCCTTAAAACAAATTCATTCTCTCTACCGGAAGTGCAAGAGATGTGTTAGAATGTCTGTTTCCCAGGATAAAACGGGCTTCGAAAATAGTTGAGCACTTGAAGCTGTTTTCCCTTCGAAGTTGAACAAATTGATGATGAACAGGAAGAAGATATATGTATGCAGGTTAAGAGAGAATGCTAGAAATTGCAAAGAAAAATTTCTTATATCTTCTGCTGTGGAAAACAACAATATTTATAGATGGAAAAACCCTTCAAATGTTACATTGAATTAGTTTTGTACACTGAATTCAACTGTACATAATTAATTCTGTATATTCAGCTGCCATTAGAGAAATGAATATGTTTGTATATTGAACTCAATAAAAATGAATATTGTTGTTCATTAAACTCAACAACCATTGAATCCAGACAAAAGAAAATTTTGGCAAAACGTGGATCTGATAAGACCCCCTTTTCTTTTCTAATGTGGGATTCGAATCGCTTACTTGCCAATCTTTTCCTCTTTAATTTTTTCATTCACTTCATTTTTACAATTATTTTCCAACAATCCCCCACATGAATGATTAAAAACTGTTTTGACTCGTAGTTTATGTTCATCAACTGACTTATGCATAGAAAAAGTATGTATTTGCCTTTGAACTTTCCCCTTGTAACATATGTATACTTTAGCTGTCCAGTAGACATGATGTCCTTGAACTATCCTTCTTTCTTATGTAAATAGTCCACATATCTTACACATAAATCATTTATTTGTTCTGTTCTCATGCTTTTGTTCATTTTGGCCATGAACACGTCCTGGTTCTGCAAGAGTTTCTAAAGAATTGAGCCTAAGAAATTCTCCTTCAAAAAGCGGTCCCACTTTTTTTCTCACATAGGTGATTTCTTAAATATATATATATATATATTAAAAATCATTAAAACAACATAATGCAAACCTTAACTGTTATTATGACAGGAATAAGCTGAGGTTTCCCCCTTAGTGACACACTAAGTCTTATAATTAGGCTGTCCCTTTGAACCTAGATCTTAGGATCTCTAGTCAACTAGGTAGTGTTTTCCTTTATAAAATTTTATCCTTCATAGGCTTTTAATCCCATTCCTTTTGTCATTCTTTCAACCCGCCTCTCTATTTTAACCCTTTGGTTAATGGATCCACGATGTTTTCTTTCACTTTACATAATCAATTGAAATAACACCTGACCAGAGAACTTATCTAATAGTATTATGTCTGCGACGAATATGTCTAGACTCACCATTGTAAATGGCATTATGTGCTCTCCCTATTACTAATTGGCTATCACAATAAATGCAGCTAGAGGGCATAGGTTTTTCCCACTTAGAATATCCTCCAAGAAATGGCATAACCATTCAGCCTCTTCCCCATACTTATCTAATGTAATGAATTCAGATTCCATGGTGGATCTGGCAATTACTGTTTGTTTTAATGATTTTCAGGGGTTAGTACACTCAACCTATATTCAATGATAGGTGTTATGTAGAGGGGCATTTTCATCATTGCACTTGTAGGTCGAAAACATGTTTTCACAGTATGGTTTTGGAGGTCATTATCTCTATTTAGTGATAAATGGATTTATTTAAAATGAGAAATATTCCTATCTTATAACAAGGGTATTTTGGTCATTTTAGCAGCCCAGAATATTTAGCCTTTTGTCCCTTTAGTAGCTCAAAATAGTAGGGTGACTTAATTATCTCAACCCAAGAATAAATGACGTGAGAAGGAATAATGTTATTTAATTAATAGGTCCTTGGATATTTATTAAGTAAATTAGGTCAATCTATTTAATTAAATAAGAAGCTCAAAGGCTTTATTACAATTTAGGTTGGTGGTTACTGATTTTAATTAATTCTTTTAAAAAGAAGCTCATCAATAACTTGATCAAATGGAGAGGATTGAGCTTGTTCTAAGTTAGATCGGAAGAGCCAATGCCCATAATAGAGGCCCGTGACCAAAGCCCTAAGGTGTTTTTATCCAAGGGTGGTAGCCACCATGTGAGAAATGCCTTCTTTGGAGTCTTAGTTGGTCAGATAGACTTGAAGAGTTCATTGTGATCTCTAGAGGATTTGTTCTTATTAGAATCTCTCTCTAGTTGATTCCCTAATACCAAGACTCTCCACTTCATCCATTCATTATCATTATGGACGAAATTAGTAGTCCTTTCTCCCCCTAAAATGGCCAAAATTTTCTAGAGACAGAAGAACATTTGTTTTTCAAGTTTTTCGAAATAAAAGTCTCTTCTTCTTCTCCTCTTTTACACTCTTTCACCAGAGTTCTTGAGGTCATAAAAGGGATACTACAGAAGATTTTGAAGCTTGTGTTTTTCATGAGAAATAATAGTAAGTTTTCTTGAAAAAATAGACTAAAAAAACACACTAAAAGACGATACCAAACCGATCTACGAAAGAGAAATAGTTAGCTACGCAATTTCCGAACAACTTAAGTGTAAAGCAAGCTTCAAAGGTATAAAAGTTCCATCTTTTGTCCCTTTCCTTCTTCCGCTTCCCCTCTGACATCCTTTAGTCTCCCTCATCTCATTCTTCTTTTTTCTTCATTTGTTATCTTTTTCCGGATAGAATTCTTTAGAAATTTCTAATCAAACCACTATTATCTTTGTTTTCTTATTCTTCTCTGGTAGATCAATGATAATATTTCTTCTTGTTATCTTTCTGATTCATAATCCATGGAGAAATTCAGAGAAATTATTTTTGCAATGGATGAGAAGAACATAATGGTAGTATTAGCTCTATTTTGATAGTATTTGATATTTTTTTATCTGATTCAGCGCATTGTGTAAGGTAAATCTGTGGAGAATAATGGGGAAATCGTTATTGGAGAAAATAAGGAGGAAGAATTACTTTTTCCTGTGTAATTGATATTTTTTCTAGGTATTAAAGTCATATGTCACGAATATTTCAGTTGCTAATGTTCCATTATAATATAACTGTAGTTGAATATTTCAATTGCTAATTTTTATAATGACAATAACAACTTTGTTTTCATACTATTTTACATTTTCTATCTTATTCTGTTATTGTGTATAGAAAATTATGGGAAAATTTTTATTTGGAGGAGATGATGAAGAGGGATTTTTTTTCCTGTGTAAAATGATTTTTCTGGGTGTTAACACGATATGTCACGGGAGTTAAGGAGTTCTATATTTTAATTACTAATGTTCCATTGTAATATAACTATAGGTTCATATTTCAATAGCTAATATTCCATAATGTTCTTGGTAACTTTATTTTCATATTATTTGACGTGATTTTTTTTATCTTATTTAGTTTATTATATACAGAGAATTATAGGAAAGTCGTTATTTGGAGGAGATGAGGAGGAAGAAACATTTTTTCTGTGCAGTTGATGGGTTTTTTGCTGTTAAGTTGTACTGTGTTGTATATGAAAAACTCATGGAAATTTGTAGAGACTAATGGAACATCTATTATATTCTCATAGAGTATTAACACATAATACATATAAAATTGTTGTAATAAAGCAAACCTAGCTCAAACTCATGGAAACCCATAAAGAATCTATTGTGTTCTCATGGAACATTAATAAATAATCCATTGAGCATTATTACAACAAAGGAAACCTAGCGCAAAACTCATGAAAACCCGTAGAGAACTAATTGAACATGTATTATATTCTAATGCAACAGTAATACATAATCTGTGGAACATCAGTACTATGTCACCAAAGTTACGAAGTTCTGTACTTTAATTGTTAATGTTCTATAGGAATATAACTATAGTTTCATATTTCAATTGCTAATGTTCTATAATAGCAGTAGGAATTTTGTTTCCATATTAATGATATTTTTCCTACGTAATTGATACTTTCTATTGCTAATGTTTCATGAAAATATAACTGTAGTTTCAATTTTCAATTGCTAATGTTCTATAGAAACGTAATTGTAGTTCTATAATTACATAAGTAACCGTACATGAAATATTAAGTTATGGTGTATTTTATTTTCAATCTATGTAGGTGATAAAGTTATATCTTACTGGTTCCACAATACTTGAAACATCATTACAACAAAACAAATCTAACACAAAACTCATGAAATCCTACGTATAACTAATGGAACGTGTAATATATTTTTATAGAACATTAGCATGATACACATGGAACATAACATACTTATGAAACATCTCACGCGTGTGTGCCTCAGTTGCTTTCGTTGCGACAATGATATTTTTTCGTTTTTTTCATGTTTTATTGGAATAGTGTCGTTTCTTCACCCAAGTGCACCTTGGAATGTGCACCCGAGTGCAAGATATAACCACTAGTGGATTGCATCTAACAAAATGATGAGTGCTAATATCTATCCAGCGATATTGATGAAAAAATCAATAGAAATTATTTATTAACAGTAGCAAATTTTTCCTAAATTTATAATTTTTATCAATATCATACTTATAGGAAGTAATAACTCAAAAAATCTAAAAAGGGAATGCTAGCTTTTTAATTCAAAATTAGTGGTTTAAAAAAAAGAGTGATAAAAAATTAGATTATAAATTCCGTTGATAAGTGGTGATTAGTGGACCCCTTCAATTATATTAAGTAAGATCACCTAGGTAGTTAATATCTAGATCAATTGTATGACTCATATCTCTACTTAGAAAAACAAAAAAGGTAATGTGACCTAATATTGTCCAAATAACTTATGTCCCCACTTATAAATCGAATCCAAAACAAGATTTTCTAATAATAGCTAATAATAGCCATACGAAACCTTCAACTTTAATCATTTATTTATAAATAATAATTAATCATAATTTGTTACATTAATAATCACTTGTTTCATAAAGATAAACACAATCTTAATTTAGTTAGTTAAATATATTGATATAATCAATATATATACATTAAAATTCATTCCGAATTTAGTTCATAGAGAGAGTTTAGTGCTACGAATGCTAATAAAGATTTGAATGCTAATAAAGATTTGAAGTTATAATTAGCCTCCAAATACATAAAGGAACGAATTTAACCTAACATTAATTGTTTTCCTTAAGTATAATGAAAAGAAGAACATATATGGTGTTTTTTTCTCTATTTTTGTATGAATTTTTCCAATGAGTGTCCAGCGGTACACGCGTTAATATATATTAATTAAGTTTACAAATTAAATGGTTTAACAGTTTTCATTTATGTCTTAGAATTTTTTATTGAGATTATATATATATAATTGTTAATTAGAGAAGAATTGTTCATCCAAATCATATTCAAGTTCTATCACCATTTTTCTAGTAAATTACACACACGGACTTGATGTCGACTGATGCAGAGCAGGAGCAGAAGAAGACGAAAGCCAAGACGGAAGACTTGAAAAGATATAGGACAAAGTTGCTACTCTGGTACACACACGATTTCAAGCCCCTCTTTACACACAAAGAACTTGAGCCAATCATGGAGGCTCTTGGGTTCGTTCCTCTCTCGCTTCCTCATAATCAGGCCATAACAAAGTTTCGTAACGTCGATGTGGTTTGGAAGGAGTACGAGTACGTTGGCGCCTCCGCTACAACCACTAGAATAGGACCGTTTCGCTGCCGCCCCCACTTCGTTGTCAAGTCACCACTTCCTAAGCCGCGCCTGCCTTATCCAAGGATCGACGGACTCCACCTCTTTACTTACAAAGCCTTCATGGATGCTGTCAACTTCTACCTTAGGAGAAGCTACTTCAGTGACCTGTTTCACATTTGGTAAGTGTAGCTTCCATCCATAGCATTTTTTTTTTTTTTTTTGTGACAACCCATAGCTTGGCTTTCTTTTTTTTCCTGAAACCCATAGCCTGGCTTTCAATAGTTGTTATTTGTGCATATGCAGCAACCAGCAATACGTGAAACTAAAATAATAAAATTAGGGGAAAATAGCCATTTTAGTCTCTAAAACTCAACCAATTTGATTGATTAGTCCAATTTTTTTTTTTGGTCAATATGTCATATTCCTATGGACCAGTTTAATTACAATAGATGTTCTTTAAGAACCATGATAGTTGAAAAAACACTTGTATAACTAAGTGATGAAATTAATCCACCTTTGAGGACAAAAATAACTATTTTCCCAACAACTTAAATATGGTCATTAATCAATGAGAAAGAAATAAATAAGGAAATTAAGTACTTTGCCTTTCAGTTTCTTTACATGTAATTTATTTTGTTTGCATGTATATTGAAGGAAATCTAGTGAATGAAATAATATATTTTTTACTTTCCCATCATTTATTGAATTTTTTTAAAAAAATACACCCTCGAGACATGAGAATTCACATGTTGGCCTAGCATAATAAGTGATATATTTACTTCATTTATATTAATTACTTGATAACGTGACTAAGAGAATTTCTTTTACAAAAAAAAAAAAAAAAAAGAGAATGAAAACTTTGGAAATTAACTCATACTATTTACACGAGATTAAATAGAAAAACACATCGGGATAGATAAATGTTTAAAAAATTTAAAAATTTTTAAAAATGTTTTAAAATTGTAAGTCACAAAGTAATATATGAGAGTGGGAGGGGGTGAATTAGACTTCAACATAAAATTGTAATATAAACTATTTCTGAAAACTTTTCGGTAAACTAGCCTGACTTAAAGAGAACAAACAGTAAACTAAAAAAAATCATTTAATTTCGTTAGTCATTAGCTTAACTACAAAATAATGATCTTGGCATAACAATACTTAATCATAATGTAAAAAGCAGAAACTAAAGAATACTAGAAACCTTTATAGCGGCTTAGTTGAATGTCTACATCAACTTTTCTCAAGATCACAATTTTAAGGATTCCACTAAGCCACTCTTGATCAAGGTCCTAGTCTAGCAACTAATCGTTTCTGTATCCCAAGAGAAAAAAGACTACAAGTTTTGTCTTGAATCTTGTAAAACTATACTCAAGTTTCCCTTAACAAACTTCAAAACCAAAAGTGAATATAAAGATGTCCTAAAGTGAAAAATTACTAAGAAAAAATACAATCACAAACTCGTCTAATCTTTCTCTTTCTGAAAAGTAAACTTTATGAACTTCTATTGCAGTTGCGCTTAAGCTTTTGATACTCTCTCTTTGCTATAAAAACCTTCTTCCCGAATTCACACTTATTTCCTCTTGAGTTGTTCTTTAAATATTTTTCATCCATCCTCTATCTCTCTTGTTTCAATCATTTCTTGCAGTTTCCCTCCTCATCAAATCCGCTATTATCTTTGTTATTTCTGCACACACACACACACAACTTAATAGTGCCATGTTTAGCTAAAACAAGAATCTAGTACTAGGGGCCACTTAATAATTTTGCCAAGTGTCAAATACTTGGTCCCCAAGCTGTACTTATCAACCTCTTAATATAAGATAAGTGGAACACTCCCTCACTGTAATTAGTTAGAGAAAATATTCGTTGGTCACACATAATGCCATCGCAACCATTATCAACTTGGCTTTTGTCTCAACTTTTTACTTAACTCTCGTAACCTAGTCTCAACAGTCAGTTCCACTGCATCTCATAAAAGAAAGCTAAATGATCAAATCACATAAACCTATTTAGTTAATCATCAAAATTATAATAAGATACTTATCCTTGTCCTAAAATTCTCCCCCTCTTTTGATGAGTGAGAAAGTCAGGTTATTTAATTTTCAACATAAAAAAAACAAAGGAAGCTCAAAAGCATATAAAGAAATATACTCCCCCTGAACAAGAGAAAGTCTTTTTCAAAATCTTATTTCCTATACCAAGCACATATTAAAAACCTAAGCTATTTAAGAATTGTACTTATTTGATGCAGACAATGATAAAGAGATGCAGACGTTTCAATCATATCCTTCACATTTTCAATCATCAAATAGCAGAGATTTTAGTCTCTCTATTTTTTAATATGTCGAATGACATAACTCCACTCCATTAATATATTGATAACTGTCATGATCTTTGGGTAATTCATGATCTTGAACAGAATCCAAGCAATCGAAACTTCTAACACGGGAATAAGAGGATAACCAAGTAATTGAAAGGAGTTTTTCCTTTCCATAAATGAGGGGTTAAATTTATGAGCTATCATGCGGTTAGCATGCATTTTCTCAAAATACTGTAGGTAAATTTTCTTAAAAATGCAAAGCATGAGCCACATTAAAATGTGGCGATGTGAACGTTTATGTTAAGAATCTTGGTTAATTAAACAAAATAATTACTTCTTATAAAAATTTGGACAATCTTCTCCTTTTGAGGTACGTTTTGGGGTGAGTTAGGTCCAAGTCCAAATTCTAACATGGTATAGAGTCAATTGTTGGGTTGTCCGTGTTGGGCCACCTTCGCAGATGTCTAATCCTACAAAAATTCTACGCTCCAAATGTCGACACCCGCACAGATGTCTATTCCTGCGAAAAATTTCAAAACATTTTGCAACTTCAATTTTTTTATCAATAAAAAATATCCAAACCACTCAAGAGTAATCGATCGAAATGAATCCTAATTTCTTTTTCAATCGTAACATTATTAGCATACCTTTGCGAACTCATCATCAATGTTTTATTTTAATTGAACCCTTCTAATGATCAATCTAAGTTCCTCATGCCAAATAATATGCACCCTTCTTCGTAGCAGTATTGGTGCGTGACTTTCTTCTTCAATATCAATCACTGTGCTTACCTGAGTTTTATCATTATCTTTTATCGTGAGAGGTGGTTATTAATTCTAATACCATGTAAGCTTTTAGAGAAAAAACATCATAAATCAGAAAAAGATGATGGATATATATACATTGTACAAAGCTAAACCTAACTGTAGATAAAGATGGAAATATCTATGAACTAGAAAACTAAATAAACCTTCAATAAATAGGAGACTTTTCTTTTGGGGGGGGGGCGAGAATTGGAGACCTAATTTAGGGGATATACTCAAAGATACAATGATAGCGTATAATTTGTATAAAGGCTTGTGGATCGCTCATTACTTCTTTTTTCTTTCTAAAAAATGTCAGGGGCCTACCAATTCATCCCCTTCATGACAAATGCCTATGTTGGGACTATATGCACAAAAATCATTTAGATATGGTGTACCGACTTGGAACCCTAGACGATGGTCTGCTCAATCTTTATTCCATTGATGACGTAGATTATGTGGCTGGTAAAGGATTTGAGACCATTGATGACAACATTGTTGATCTTCCTAAAATCATCATGGTTTCAATGGATGATATCATTGTAACAGATCATCAAGAAGAGAATAGTTGCAACGCTCAAGATCATGAAGCTACAGGGAGCTAAGTTGATGTGATATCTCTTTTTCAAACCTGACTCTATTCTCTTTTCATTAGGTTTGAACAAATCTTTACATTCAGTTTGGACAAGTTTTTTTTTTAGATTTCTAATATTTCTTTTAATTTGCTTCAATAAAAATTTAGGAGATTATATTTTTTTTATAAATCATATTCAAGTCAGGTAGCTTCATCGACAAATATTTGAAGCGCCTAGATTTAGAAATTGAAATTGGACATTGATGGTTGCTTTATCGAAAAAAAAAAACTCTAAAGTGACATCAAAAGAATTTTCGATGATGGATTACGGAACAAACTGCGACTAACGGAAGAAAACCACAACGTCTGCCACTAATGGAAGAAGATCACAACGACTACGACGGGTGGAAGAAGATTACAACGACTGCGACTGATGGAAGAACCACAGCGACAGCGATTGATGACAAAAACTGTAGCGACAGCGAGTGATGGTAAAGACCACAGCGATAGATTGTGGAAGACTACCAGATGTGCAATTTGCACGTTACGAAAAAAAAAATTGAAAATTATGGCAAGTTGGACATGCAATTTTGCACGTTCCAACTTGAGGGAGGGTGTTGGAGATATCACATCAGTATGTGATTCTCCTAGATTATCTCTTATTCTACAAGAGATTACTTGATTAGAATCCTATATTGACTATAATTAGGATACTTTGTATTATAATATTACTATAGTAGTATTCCATATTAGTAGTTGGTTAGAATCCTATATTGATTAGAATTATGACACTTTGTAGCCTATAAATAGTAGACATAATGAATAAGAAAGTTGGTTAGAATCCTATATTGATTAGAATTAGGACACTTTGTAGCCTATAAATAGTAGACATAATGAATAAGAAAGAAGATCAATTGAAGCATTCAATATTATTCTTCTATGTGCCCTAAATTTCTTAACATGGTATCAGAGCCAGTTGTTGGGCTGCCCGAGTTGGACCACCCGCGCAGATGTCCAATCCTGCAAAATTTCACGCACCAGATGTCCATTCCTGGGCGTGAGGGGGTGTGTTGAGAATCCCACATCGACTAATTAAAAGAAAATAATTACAACTTATAAAGACTTGGGCAGTCCTCCTCTCTTGAGGTACCTTTTGGGGTGAGTTAAGCCCAAGCCAGAAAATTCTAATATAAGTAGTAGCTTTTTCTTAAAGGAGCTCTTATTATTTAAATTTTATTTTGTAATATACAATTGAATTTTTATATTTTTCTTTGTGAAGAAAAAACTTGCCTTCATTTGGGCCCTCTTTGTTTCATGGATTTTACTAGGGAAAAGGAAAAGAAGAAAAAGCAAAATAAAATTCTTAAAAAATGAAAATTCTTATATTCTTTGGTTAAGGGAGATGATAAAAAAAATGATTTCTCTTGACTGGTTGATGAGAATTTTTATAAAAAATGATTCGTGACTTTTAGAAATTCAAAATTGAAATTAAATCGAATTTTAATTTTGAGCCGAACCAAACAAAAATTTAGAAAAATACAACCAAAGATTGAATTAAATTCCATTTCATTTTGATTTTTCAATTTTCTTCAAATAATGAACATCCGTGGCTAAAATCAATGTCGGTATTTCAGAAGTAGATCAATGCCTTCGAAGAATATTAACGAAAAAGGAAAACTACGATTTAATAGGAAGGCTAAGTTGCTAAAAAGAGAAAAAAAAGGGAAAAAAATGTCTTAGCTACCAGGCAGCAACATACTAAGGAATGATTTTGAGTTTTGGTGCGGGGGGCTAATTTTGGGTGCCGGGGAGGGGGCCGAGAACTAGGTCAGAGGAGGCGCAGCACATGGGATGGTGTAGAGACTATTTCCTTATTGTTTTCCTTTTCCTCAATTTTTGTGAGAAAACTCATTTTCCATACTTTATAAGTAAATTTTTGGTTTTTTTCTTTATTTACACCATTTTTAAAATTTGCCTACTAAAGTAGCAACTTTTTTTTATCCTTATTGTGGCCATTGTGCGTTATCATTATTAATAATGCATAATCATTGTGTATTATCATCTAATTATAATTAGCCCCGGTAATCCGCCGATGTGGCGTATAACGTACAACCATTGTGCGTTATGACAGCAATAACGCACAATGGTTGTGCGTTATCTGCCACGTCAATTATTTATTTATTTTTTAAAATTTTTTTAAGAAATGAAAATTTCTTTACATTTTTGTCAAAACTTATAATTGTATAATTTATTTAAAAAGACTATATATATATATATAATATTTAACTTATTTTAAGCGTATTTGTTATGATAATATTTATATCGTTTTTTGAAAAATATGTTTAACTTTTAACTATTTCATGTCAAGTTATTTGAAGAAGTAATACTAAAGATATTGTAAAAATTTAGAGCAATGAAGTAGTAATTAGAAGAAATTGAAAGAAAATTTTCATTAATAGAAACCTGTTTTATTACAACAATTTCAAGAAAAAAACTTATATATTGCTTGGTCCAGGGTTATTACAACTTTTTCTATTACGTCCCGACATGCGACATCTGCCACATCTTGAGGGAGAATCTGATTTTCTATAATCCACTTTCCCCTGAAATCGCTTGCCCTATTTTCTACCCCGTTCCTTATTCATGTTTGGAGGATAAATGTTAAATTAAAAGGACCATCCCTCAAGAAGTTCTCACTCAAGACCGGATGAAAATTCGCTTGGTAAGTTCTTCTGTATGTTTATCGCGAATATATCTCTGGCACATAAGTATTTGCTCTTGACCCATTTTCTTTATACACTGCAAGAACATGAGAACAAGGCAATGTATATGTCTGCCATTTTTCGCAACTACATGATTTATTATTTATTCGCAATGTATAGACGTTGTTGCCAGTACCAAAAATCCTGATCGGAGATCTGACCAGGTATATTCCTTCTCGCAAATTGTAAGTTGTAACTTTGTATTTTCTTGATTTCATTTCAATCCGCAAGAACTTGTCAAAAATTCGGGTTGGAAATGGATGCACACAATTTTCAACCTCTTCATAGTGTTGGTGAAAGTACCTAACTAGTTTGTTGAATATTAGTTCAACTAGGGCTTTTAAAGGTGGGGACCTAGCTTTCTTCAACACATTGTAAAGTGCTTCAGAAATGTTAGTTGTCATGATACGGTGTCTGTGCCCACCATCATGCAACAGTGTCCATATCTCCGGGTCCAACTTCATCAAGTAAATGTAAGCATCCACATTTCTTTCTTGAATCTCTTTCATTACATGGTCAAATTTCCATTGTTTTGATTCTGTTCTGGCCAAGCTTTTTAGGGTTGTGTTCTTAAAAGTCTTGTTGAAATTTGCTCGAATGTGGCATAAACAAAATCGGTGAACTGCAATTGGAGATTACCATAAAGTTTGACTTTGAATAGTAGAAAAAATACTTTTGTGGTGATCAGAAATGAGGCATACGTGGCGATCTTTGACAATGTATTCTCGCAGGTTTTTAAGGAACCAATTCAAACTTTCAGAGGATTCCTTATCAACAATTGCAAAAGCAAGTGGGAACAAGTGATTATTGGCATCACAAGTACCTGCTATTAACAGTATGCCCTTATATGGTCCCCTTAAGTGTGTTCCATCCACAGAAATTACCGACCGACAATATGGAAATCCGTGTATACATGGCGAGAAACACTGGAAAACAAATTTGAAAACATAATTAGGGGGATTGCTTGTCCTGTGATGTAAAAATTCTTATACAGTCCCCAAGTTTAAATCCTGTACAGCTTGTAAGTATTTCGGTAAAATATTGAAGGTTGTCTCCCAGCTACCAAAAACCCTCTCTATGGCAAATTTTCGAGCATACCATGCCCGCTTGTAAGTACAACCTGTTTGAAACAATACCTGCACTTTTTGAATGATATTTGACACAGATATCTCAGGATCGTTGGCAACTAGGTGCGATATTGACATTGAAATAAATTTTGAGGACAAGTTTTTATGCTTGTTTTGTTCAATTAAAATAAGGCATGTGTGTTCTTTCACAAATCTGGTTATTTCCCATTCACCGTGCGTTGCTTTCTTTTTGATACGGATGTACCATGAAAAGTAATTAGCATCACTGTGATGGTAACATCTTGCGGTCCATGTATCATTTTTACTTTTCACAATTCTGTATTCACGACCCACACTGATGGACCACTTACGAACCGCACTTATTGCTTGCACTTTGTCAAGGAATCTCATGCCTAACTGAATATCAGTCATGGAATCGTTCCAATCGAGTAACTGTATAGTACCAGATTCTACAAGGTCATCTATAGGAGAACCCGAACCCATATCTAGGAATGCTCCAGAATGTGTGTAGTCATACCTAACGCTGTTGAACTATTGGCTGCTCTCCCATTGGGGCACTATGTTTTCAGTTACAGGGTTTATAGGATTTACAGGGTTTACAGGAGTTTGTAACTCTCCTTCTTCCGAGTCATTGTCATCCTCTAGTTCAGATTGACTAGAAACGACATCATTTCTGTCCGATTGGTTAATCTCATCGTCGTCATCATTGACGGTAGGGTACAACATAGACGGTTCATCAGAAACCATCTGTCTTACTGCTGTAATATGTTTGGTCATGTTTGTTGTATTTATGTCCTGTGTAATTGGAATACTATGTTGCTAGATCTGCTCGAATTCAACGAGAACATGAATCCCTTGAGGTGGAATAGTCCATAGATAACGCATTTCTTCATTGTTGTTCATGCTATATAAATTAAAGTAAAACATACGATGCACTTCGTAGTATGAAGGCATCCTCATTATCATTTGAACAATCCAGAGATTGGGATCCATATCTAGGTATTTCAATATTTTCCTTACCAATTTGTTATGTGAAATCATTCGGATCGTTGGCAATGTCCAACTTTTCCGCACTATTCTAGTAAAATAGGGACCATATGCATCCCTTGCAATTTTTGAATCCCAAAATAGCATCACTCTAACAGGGTGGATTATTTCCATTTTAAATTGATTTAACTGGATGTGTTTAGGGTTTAGGGAGGATGAAATGTAAAGAAGTTAAGTAATTTGTAAATTGAAAAGGAATGAATGAGGAATGGTTGAGAAGTTGTGATGTCTGAAGATGCATTTTAGGATGTATGTATATATAGTGGTTTAAAGTTGAAGTGTCCAGAGTGAAGACAAGCCCAAATGAATTATTTCTCTTGCAATTTCACCGTCATTCACATGGCATTGTCAGGGAATTGGTACAAAAGTTATTGAATGAAATGACAACACATGGCATATGTAATGAATGGGTTCTGAATTATTGAAGATAACGCACAATAACTCATTCCGGTTATGCGTTATTAGTTAAGATAACACACAATGGTTGTGCATTATCACTATAATAACGCATTCCGGTTATGCGTTACTACTCAAGATAACGCACAATCGTTGTGCGTTATCAAACACATATGCGTTATTAGTATACTTTCATTAAAATGTACACAACCATTAAAATGTACACACAGATGTATGGTAAAATGTTAAAATGTACACACCGAAGTAGTAGAAATACTTTCATTACGTAAAATACCATATTACAACTTAAACAAAATAATCAATAATATACATAAAACTGAATATTCTATATTGAAATTTAATTTACATATAATAGAAAATGAAAACTCCAAAATACTAATTACAACTGTGGCCAGTCGGATGGCATGAACCTTGTAGTCTTTTTCCCAACATGATGTCCAAATCCAAGATGTTGTACATGTGTCGTGTCATTTGTCTGCTCCCCTTCATCAGATGAAGATGCATGCGATATATGCTGATGCGGTGTAGATGAACCTGCTGTGCCTGGATGAGGAGGTGCACGAAACGATGAAAACCCTAAAGATGTATGGTGTGGTGAGTGAAATGGGGCAAACCCTAAACCTGAAGGGGGAGGCGCGCGCAACGTCCTGGATCCACCTGGAAGTGACTGGAAAGATGGCGTCAAACCCAAACTAAAAGATGGCATATCTAAGGTTGGGCTGTCAAATGGGTCAACAGGAGGGCGTCCACCTCCAGATCCCTCTCCACCTCATGTTCGAGGTCTGCATGTCCGTGTATGCTTGGAAAAGGAGGGATAGGAAGGCGTCCATCACGTGCTCCACGACCAGGCAATCTACGAGCGCCCCTCTTAACTCCACAAGCACCTTGGTCCGGTAGGAGCTTCTGGGGACGGCGACGCGAAGACTGTACTTGAAATGTTTGTTGAATATCGTGCTGTGATGGAGTGCAGCCCAAGGTACCGCCAATAGATACCATGCACCTCCGAATGATAGTCTGCACTTTCTTCACAAAAATAGCCATCTGTGACGGAGATGAAAGTCGCTCCTGTATCACCACTGAAGCCATGTCACCTACCTCCTGCAGTATAGAAGTCTTAAAAAAAAAATTAAACCGTTAGAAGTCAATCATAAAGAAATGAAATGCATAAAAATACCAAAAAAATGAAACTTTAGAATGTACCATCATCTGTCTGTCGACCCCAGCAGGCTGGTATCTAACCGAACGGGTATCACAATTTGGATTTCCAATGTACACCCGTGTGATTTCCTGATACCATCTAATGTACTCGTCATTAGGGTATGATAAGATCTCAACTGCTAAGGCTGAGCCATCCTTAATATGCAGTCGCCTTTGATGCTTGACCTCCACATGGCTAGCATGTTGTGTCCCCCAATAAGTGTGGTCATTTTCTCTAAGCTGTATCCGATTCGGATCAAGACGAGTATCACATGCATCTAGCATATGCTAAGCCTGTGCAAATTCACGAATCACACTCCTAGGATAGTGATACTCCACTAACTCATAACAAATGAATGGGACCTTTGCCCGCCACAGGTCATATGGAACCGGACCACGGTCATGATAAGGGAGCCGTACAAACTGTGAAGTCAAAATTTAAAATCAATGTAAAGTTAAGTGCTTAAAAAATTAGGGTTTACACGTAATACAAAGTATTTTAAAAAGAACCTGATTAGATGGCATAAAATCTAACTGGTCCCTGTATGTAATTAGTGTGTGAGTGGGCAGTTAGCTGCAGTCAAAAGATGTGCACCATATAGCACCAGGTGGAGCAAGAGGGTTGGCCTGAACATCCGTCATCAGTTGAGGCCACAATATAGGGATACGAGACCACGCCCAAATTTGTAGTATGATAAGGCTCCCCTATTTTTCATGCAACCCCTAAAGCTACCATGCACAACTGCCTATATAAAAAACCAAGTACGCAACTACCTCAGCAATATGTGCTGATGGCATCAATATCCTCTAACAAACTGAGGTAGCGCACATGAACTAAATTGCTTGAGAAATCGGAAAGCATATGACTGCCAAGAAGTAAAAAAATAAATCCACGAGCGCGCAAGATGACGTCATCATCGGTCTCTGAACCGGTAAACGCTCTCAAAATCTAGGCTTCCAGAGGTTCCTTCTTCACCTTATAACCAGAAAAATGACTAAGAGAAAACTGTACACCAATAAGTCTCTCGATCATCTCAATCCAATACTATTTCTAGTGTACACTCCAACTGGGACCGGTACGGGCATACCCTCTATCCGTAAACCCCAAAATGCATGCATGTCCTGAAGGATTATTGTGACTTCACCATAAGTAATGTGAAATGTGTGAGTCCTCGGTCTCCAACGCTCACTTAACGCAGTAATAAGAGCGTGTTCGAGCCCAAGGTAACCACATCTGAACACTCTCCCTAAACCAGTCCTATCAATAAGATCTACCAACCTACGGGGAGCTGTACTGTAACACTGGAATAGATTGCGACCGAAACACCTAAACTGAAGATCAGTGAAACACATCTCATGGTCCCCGCTCCATATCAACTCAGACCTATGCTCGTGTTGTCTCGTCAAAACATCAAGGACTATGGGACCCGGATGCACGTGTGCGGGGACTTCTTCTATCTATATTATTTACAGTTTCAGTTACAGTCAATATCTATAAATTAAAGTAAAAAATTTTAAATAGATAATAATTTCAAACTTTCTAAGGTGTGTTGTTTATGGTACAATTATTTAGGGTTTTTAGGGTTTGAATGATTTTTAACATATCATGTTTAGTGTTTTTAGGCTTTTTAAGGTTTTTATAATTTACGGTATAGGATTTTAATATTAAGATTTTGGGTTTTTAGGGTTTACTGTTACAAAGTTTAGAGTTTTACGGTTTAATGTTTAAAATATCAATTTTAGGGTTTTTAAGGTTTTTATAATTTTCGCTATAGGATTTTAATATTATGATTTTGGGTTTTTAGGGTTTACTATTAAAAAGTTTAGAGTTTTACAGTTTAATGTTTAATATATCAATTTTAGGGTTTTTAGGATTTTTTTTTTTATTTTTATAATTTACGGTATAGGATTTTAATATTAAGATTTTGGAGTTTCAGGATTTACTGTTAAAAAAGTTTAGACTTTTACAGTTTAATGTTTGATGTAAAATTTAGGATTTTAATAATAGATTTTTAAGTTTTTTACGGTTATTGATGCTATATTTTATAGCTAAGTATTTTACTACTTGATAAATTCCACATTAGGGTTTAGTCCATATTTTTCTTTTTCTCTTTTTAAATAAAAGTCTTCATATGATAATGGCATACAATTAATAATAACATACTAAACCCTTAATTAGAAAAAAAAAAAACAAGTGAAGAGAAAAAAACTCAAATTTCAAGTCCCTATCTTTTCTACTAAAAAACTTATAAGAATGATGCAAAATAATTATCCAAATAAATAAAAAAATTCAAATAATCATAAAGTAAAGTAAAAAAAAAAATACCTAATTATCCAAATAAATTCATCAAAATAATTCATCATCCTAAAATCACTTTTGCAATACAAAACACAATCATATATATATATATATATAAAATGATCAAATTTACACAAATTTATCAATAATAACAAGTTTAAACATAAACCCAAAACCCACTCTTACAAAAATAAATTAATTCAAATTGACAAATAATCCAAATAAAATTCAAAAAAATATTTCACAAACAACAATTAACAAGCCCAAATAAACAATAATTAAAATTAATACATAATGCACCAAATAATTTTAAATAAATAAAAACTTACCGAAAATTAAAAATGCACCTTCGTACCAATAAGCTCTATCTACCATTTTTCACTATTAAATGCACCTTCGTACCAATAAGCTCTATCTACCATTTTCCACTATTAAACTCTAACAACTTTTGTACTCCAAGGAACGTCTCATCGATTGAAACTTGAATTTCAAAAATTAAACTAAATTTTTTCAAAATTTTTATTGTAAATTTGGAAATAAAATACAAAAGTGTAAGAAGAAGAGAAGATACAAGTATAAGAAGAAGGAAGAAAATAAAAGGAAGAGGAAAAGGACTTACCAAGCAGCAGCGGCGGCGAAGCAGCGAGAACGGCGGCGGCACAAAGAAAGAAGAAAAGAAATTTTCGGGGAAGAAAGAAAGACGAAAGAAGAAAGAAGGAGGCAGTGTAGAGGTTATAACGTAATAATGCACAGTCATTGTTCGTTATCAATAATAAAAACGCACAATGGTAGTGCGTTATAATGACTGATAACGCACAATCGCTGTGCGTTATTGACAACTCACCGCCACGTCAATAAACGATTCTGCCACATCGTTAAACATGATTTTTAATGCGTTTTAATCCAGTTATTTTTAATAACACACAACTATTGTGCGTTATCTCAGATGATAACGCACAATGACTGTGTGTTATGGCCATTGTAGGATTAAAAAAAAAAACTGAACCAATTTAGTATCTAGTTTCAGAAAATCGACTAAGCATTAAAAAAAAACCTAAATTTTTTGTACCCTATTCCATATCTTGTTTTCTTCAATTTTCTCTAATACAAATCGAGGGAGAATATCTTCTATGAAAAAGTGCCAACACCAAAAAAGGGGTTTTATCGACAAATAATACAAATGGCTTTTATACCTGTCAGTACGTATTGAGGACGATATCCTTTTGTCAGACTTTTCTAATTTTCAATAATAAATTAGAAAATTAATGACATCATAAAATAATAAAGGATACAAATAGAAAATACCGTTAGTATTTGTTATCATCGCTAATTATTTTAACTTACCAGTACATTTATCGACACTTTTCTATCGGTAACTTATTGTTTAAAAGGTACTGATGGTATTATGGTCAGGGACAAGTAGGGCTGTAAATGGGGGGGTCTTACCCGTACCCGCACGGGTCTGTACCCGTTTTTAGCGGGTAAGGTTTAAATTTTATACCCGCGGACCCGTACCTGTACCCGTATTTATACTGCTATATGGGTCCGGGTAAGGTATGGTGATGCCCAGACCCGTATACCCGTATTAATAAAATAATAACATATTTTATATATTATATTATATTAATATATAATTTATAATTTTTTTAACATATTATTTTACTCTTATCTTTAACCCTAACCTACTACCTCTACCTACCAACCAACTACACTCACATCACATCACACTCACACTGCCTGTCACACACTACACAGACACACTACACTACTCAGACTACTACTCACCTCACCTCACTCCTCGCCTCTCCTCTCATTTCAGCTCTCTCTCTCTCTCTCTCTCTCTCTCTCTCTCTCTCTCCTCTTTTATTTTTATTCGATTAATGTACTATGACGATTTTTGGTATATTTGAACTTTTAATTATGTGAATTAGAGATGTTAAATGATTTTATTTGTTGAAATAAATGTTAAGGAGATTATGTTAATCATGTTAAAATTTTTATTTTTTGAATTATACATTGTTTTACATATTTTTGTTTAACAGGAAAATAAAATAGAAAAATGTCATACGGGTACGGGTACCCGTACCCTACCCTGGACCTTGGAGGGTCGGGTCTGGGTCCAGAATTTTATACCCTGGAGGATATGGGTCCGGGTCTGGGTCCAAGTTTCACTATAAGGGTATGGGTCCGGGTCTGGGGGTACCCTGAGGGTCTGGACCCGTTTACAGCCCTAGGGACAAGGGATTAAAAAACGAATTTCTGTCATTTGCCCTCCTCTGCCCAAAATCGATTTCAGAGAGCAGAAACCGTCCCCCAACCCCGCCAATCACCAACGCTCCACCGACGACAACGCCGATGCTGTCCCGCCGCCTCACCGGTCCTTCAACCCCGCCACTCACTAATGCTCCACCGACGCCAACGCCAACGCTGTCCTGCTGCCCCGCTGTTGCCGACAACCTTTCCCTCCGTTCAAGTGCGCGTCTCTTTGTCTCTCTCTCTTTTTCTTTTTATATTTCTTCTCTTCTTCTCTGTTATACATGAGCTTCTCCATCTTATTTTATTTCTTCTCCTTCTTATACAGTTTGTGATGATCTGGAACACCCATTTTGCGCTGCTGCCGCCGCTCGCGGCCATTGCTGCTGCTAGCCGCTTTTGGAGTTGCAGGCAAGGCTGATGATGTTTTTGAAATTATTGTTTCTTGGTTAAATCTTTCCTTCATTTTTATTAAGAAATGTAAATTGATTATTCTATTGATTTTTTGGTTACTGTAAAAAAAATTTAGCTTTGATTATTCATTTTTATAATTTTTCGTTAAGAAGATTTTTTTAGCTTTGATTAGTTTTAAAAAATAGTAGACCTAACTGTAAAATAAGGGTACTAATAACATTTAATATGAAAATATTTCATGCTAACCGGAGTAAAAGATTACTTTACCCACTTACTAATGGTTTGGTCTCATTTTAATTCAATTAATAATTGAGTAACAAAGCATTTTCTTTTTTAATTTGTGGGTTGTTGTTTCGAAATGTTCTGTTCTCTTAATTCAACTCTAAAATATTTATTTGTATTGACTTTTATTATTAAATTAATTCAATAATATTTTTTTAAATTTGAGTTTCAGTAATTTTATTCTAAGAAATAGTACAATTTTGCTAAGTTTATGTATGTAAATATATAATGGTTTTATATTGTTTTATGGAAGTATACTGTTTTTTGGAAATGAGCGTGACTTTATTATTTTTAATAATTACCTAGTTGGGAGATTATATGAAATAAAAAAAATTAATGGGAAGGTTTAAGGTAGATTAATATTTCATAGGTCTCTTGGAAGTATTCATTGTTTTAAAGTTCATAAATATTTTTTCTTTAAGTTCTTAGTTTATAGCCATGAGAGGAAGTTTGCATTTAGCTTATAATTTTGTTCACACATTCTTTACTTTGAAAGTGACAGCAAAAAGACTTGTTGATACTATTAACTCCGACTACCCATGTGTCGATTCTTTTCCCCTGCAAAAATTGAAGGTTTAAGTTCAATATGTTAGATGACAAAGAAATTCATCAATGCATGTTCTACTTAAGCATATCATATTTACTCACTATTATAACGTTTGAATGGTATTGAATTTTCCTAGAAAAAAAAGGGAGTTATTGAATTCTTTTGCAATCTCCTCTGTCATGCAATAGATATTTAATCCATTTTTTCTTTTCCCCCTAAAAAAATTACCCTCCAACACTTTCTTAAATAAATTATTCAAATTCTTGTCTTTAAAGCTAAAGTTCCCATTTGCCAAAAGAATCAAAATGAAACCAAAAAAATTGAGAGAGTTGAACAAAGAATCTCGTTCCATATTATTTATTTATATAATAAAAATAAATATAATAACATAACTTTGAGTATACTTATGTTATTGTATTTATATATATTATATTCCGATGAGGATTGCAACACAGTTAGAACGTTGTATGCTTAACTTTGATTATATTTATGTTTATTCCTTCGGTCGCAGGTTTGTGGCACAAGGACAGAAGAAACTGCATGCTAAGGATGCTCGCACATCGAGAAAACTGCCAGGGACATAGACCATCTCAACACCTACCGCAGCTCTCGAGACGGGTCCTCCGTTGTGGCAGTTGCTTGCTGGTGATACTCAAGTGTTTAATACAGTTGCATGTAGACTAGTAAGTTTGCTTAATATATATACATATATTATATTGTAATATCTATAGTAACATCATCTTTGTGTAATAGATTATATATATCTTCGAGAGCCGCCACCTACAAAGCTATTTTCAAGGAACGGTTCTCCGAGCCTTACTATAGATGGACCAAGGTGGTACCAGAGGTCCGAGAGATGTGCTGGATAGAGTTTCAGGTGAATGAATCCAATATAGTAGTTTTATTACTTGTCTTTAAGTTTTTTTAACATGTCTTTATAGTTATGTTTAGTATACTTATGAAATTTAATGTCATATTCTATTCTAATCTATTGAACTTTCATGGAATTTTTAGAAAAAATGTGTTGGGAACTAACGAGTATTACCTATTGCCAAGGTCAGGCAGGCATGGGAGGGTAATGTGCGAAACAGGATGACGGATTTCCTAGGTGATAGTGGGACAAAGAACAAGAGGCTCATGTGGATTCATGAGAGATTCTTAGAGGATATGTAGAAGTATTGGGATCGCCCTTAGCATTGGGCCAAGTTTGAACGGAATAAGAAGAACAACATTGAGGGACGGGGTAACGAGGAGCCGGGAAGCACATGGGTGGCTCATCTCCTTCACTGAAACGATGTCGAAGACGGTAAGTGATATGACCGTGTATAACCAAGAAGTTAAGGAAATAATTCAAGAACCAACCACAAGAGTAGGGCAAGGAAGATCAAGGAATATGATGATGGATTGGCTAAAGGAATGGTGGCATTCATCGAAGAAACTACGAAGAATGTATTAAAGAGCAAGAATAAAAGCTTTGAAGATGAAGGAAAACCTCCCAAGTTACTAATGATTCATACCATAAACAAAGAGTATTCAATGGAGCGTGTTGGAGGTGAAAAGTCCTAGAAGAGTGAGGAACAGGACCTACTGCAGGCGGTGGGCCCTGTACCTACCGTTTGTGTTAGGCTTCTAGATAAATTGGTATTGGTGGACTGAGGACCTACCGCGTGCGGTAAGGAATTGGAATTTTAGTAAAATGCATTGTTTGAGCGGATTTTTTGTGGGAATCCGTAGGCAAAAACAAAGTAAATTAAAACTACGAAAATCCACCAACAGGATCTGCACATACTAGAAAAACCGATTGGATAGAAATTACCTCAATGTTTTGATTGTTCGTTGTGGAGGTGCGGCTTTGTACGCTTCGCGCTCTACTGGTATCCACGCGACGAACTCCTCTACAAGCGATCGGGATGCTAGCCCCTTCTGTGTTCTGAAAGCTGTTCAGAACTGATCCTGACTATTTGGTAATCGGTCGTATTTCGGAGAGAGGAGGCTAGATACTATATCGTCGTTCTAGGGTTTAGGGTTTTCTTTTTTCTTTAATCAGATAAAGGACTGCAACCAAGAAAAGGTTAACATAACCTTTTATAGCTGTCAATGTCAAAACCCAAACTGTCATCTAATGACAGTTTAATCTCGTCCGTCTATTCCTATAATCATCCAACGGTTGGATGAGTAATATTAAGTAATTAATTTCACTTATTCGATTAAATAAAATTAATTATTTATTAACCTACCAGAAAATACAATATGGAATCTGATTCCCCTTTTGTATACGTTCAACGAATCTGGACACAATCTAGATTCATTGAACGTGGACATTATGCTCACAAGATCGTCTATGTGTGTAACCCTGTAGGTTCACTTAACGTTGGCAGTGAATGAAAAATGTCCTAGACATTTATTCACAAAACATAAGCGGCCTCTAGCAAGACATTATGCTTACCCAAGTTAAGTAAATGTTATAATAACCTAGCATCAGATTTAATATTTAGTCCTTTTGTCACACGATATCCTAATTAAGTATAAGGCATGGATCAAGTCATCCTTATAAAACTTAACCATTTACTTGATCATCAGGCAGACTGTTCCAACAAATAATATTAATAATACCTTATTAATACTTATTTGAGCATGGCCATGCATATTTTCCAGTCTTCCTTATCAAGGGGCCCATGGATATCTCTCTCTAAAATCTAAAAGAGAGGGACAAATCCCTTTCACTATCTCCAATATTCAAGCCATGACGAGAAAATAAGCCAACCAATAGTCATAATGATCACCTAATTAAAAGTGATGTTTGACTATGTCAAAACATATTTTCTCCCCATGCAATAAACATTAGAAACATTAGGTCAAAGGACACCAAATATAAAACTGAGAAGAAATACTTATAACTTAAACCCATGCAATATTTCTTCTTCACTTTGGGTCATGTCCAATACAATATTCTCAATATGTATTTATGAATTGATTTTATATCTCATATTCATGATCAGTAAAACTTGACCATCAATCAACTTCACACTAGTTTACAAGATGTAATAAACAAGGGACAAATAAGAATAGTATTTTATTAGCTATAAGGGTTTTACTATCAAGTCACATACTTGATGACCAAGAGCATAAAATACAATTAAAAAATACATGCTTCATAAATCATAAATGTGAGTGAATTGGACTTAGGGCATATACTAACAATCTCTCACTTGCCCTACCACCAATTTGACATGACTCTCAAACCCATTGACCTAGTATGACTCTCATGCTTAAGTTGTGGGAGTGGCTTTGTCAATGGATCTGCGACATTGTCATTGGTGTCTACTTTGCAAATTTTAACATCTCCACGCTCAATAATTTCTTAAATGAGATGGAAACGTCTGAGAATATGTTTCGATCGTTGATGAGATCTAGGTTCCTTACCTTGTGCAATGGCTCCTGTATTATCACAATATAGGTCCACTGGGTTCACAATGCTAGGAATTACACCTAGTTCTGTGATGAACTTTCTGATCCAAACTTCCTCTTTAGCTGCATCAGAAACAGCCACATATTCGGCCTCTGTAGTAGAATCGGCCACGGTATCTTGCTTTGAACTCTTCCAGCTCACAGCACTTCCATTCAAACAAAACACAAATCCAAATTGCGATCTAAAATCATCTACATCAGTCTGAAAGCTAGCATCCGTGTAACCATTTACAACAAGCTCTCCTTCTTGACCTCCGTAGATCAAAAACATCTCTTTAGTCCTTCTTAAGTACTTGAGAATGTTTTTTACTGCAGTCCAATGCGGTTCACCAGGATTCGACTGGAATCTGCTAGTCATGCTTAATGCATATGAGACATCTGGGCTAGTGCATAACATGGCGTACATGATAGATCCAATTGCGGAAGCGTAAGGAATCTTACTCATGCGTTCTGTATCCTCCCTTGTGGTAGGACTTTGAGACTTACTGAATTTAACGCCATGTGACATTGGCAAGAATCCTCTCTTAGAATCTTGCATACTGAACCTTTTCAATACCTTGTCAATATATCCACTCTGACTTAGGCCAATAAGGTTTTTAGATCTATCTCGATAGATCCTAATGCCTAGAGTATAGGCTGCTTCGCCTAAATCTTTCATTGAAAAACACTTCCCCAACCAAGTTTTTACACTTTGCAAAGTGGGGATGTCATTCCCAATTAATAAGATGTCATCGACATAGAGTACTAAGAAGACTACTGCATTTTCTGTAACCCTTTTGTAGGCACAAGGTTCATTATCATTCTTGATGAAATTGAATTCTTTAATTGCTTCATCAAAACGAAGATTCCAACTTCGAGATGCTTGCTTCAAGCCATAAATGGATCTTTGAAGTTTACACACTTTACTAGAATTCGAAGGATGAATAAAACCTTCAGGTTGTGTCATATACACATCCTTCAGTAGATTTCCATTAAGAAAAGCAGTTTTAACATCCATTTGCCATATTTCATAGTCATAATATGCTGCAATGGTAAGTAGAATTCTAATTGACTTAAGCATTACAACTGGAGAAAAGGTTTCATCATAGTCTATACCATGAGTTTGTCTATACCCTTTTGCTACCAATCGTGCTTTGTAAGTGTGCACATTACCATCCATGTCAGTTTTCTTTTTGAAAACCCATTTACACCCTATGGTCTTGCAACCTTCAGGTGGATCAATCAAAGTCCAAACTTGATTATCGTGCGTGGATTGCATTTCTGATTTCATAGCCTCTAGCCATTTGCTAGATTCAGGACTATGAATAGAATTTTGGTAGGAATTAGGTTCACCTTGATCAATAAGATCAATATTATGATCCTCAGTCACAAGAAATCCATATCTCTGTGGTATCTGAGAAATCCTACCAGACCTTCTTGGCCCTTGAGTCAAAGGTTCAGGCTCAGTATTAATACGTGAGTCCAACTGAGTATCCATACTCGTTTCAGAAATGGTTTGCTGTCCTTGAGCTTCATTAAGATGGATTCTACTCCCACTAACTCTTTTGGAAATGAATTCCCTTTGAAGGAAAATTCCGTTCCAAGCAATAAACACTTTGTTTTCAGATGGAAGATAAAAGTAGTATCCTTTAGTTTCCTTATGATATCCCACAAACAAACAGTTATTAGATTTGGGTGCTAGTTTTTCAGATAATGATCGCTTCACATAAGCATCACATCCCCAAATTTTGAGAAATGCTAAACTAGGTTGTTTCCCGGTCCCATATCTCGATATGGTGTCTTCGAACAACTTTAGATGGAACTCTATTTAATATGAATGCAGCAGCTTTCTAGAGCATAACCCCAAAAAAGAAATTGGAAGATCTGTTTGACTTCATCGTAGATCGAACCATATCCAATAGAGTTCGATTTCTGCGTTCAGACACACCATTCCATTGTGGTGTTCCTGGTGGAGTTAATTGTGATAATATCCCACAATTTTTTAGATGTTCGTCAAACTCTTGGCCTAAGTATTCACCACCTCGATCTGATCGAAGTAATTTGATACTCTTTCCAAGTTGATTCTGTACTTCATTTTGAAATTCCTTAAGCTTTTGAAAGGAATCAGATTTATGTTTCATTAGATAGACATAACCATATCTACTGAAATCATCTGTGAATGTAATGAAATACCGAAAACCTCCTCCGGCTTGTGTGTTCATTGGCCCACATACATCAGTATGTATAAGTTCTAATAAATCGGTAGCCCTTTCACTTTGCCCTGTAAATGGACTTTTAGTCATTTTTCCCAATAAACAAGAATCACATTTTTCATAAGACTCAGGGTCGAATGAAGATAAAAGTCCATCTTGATGTAGTTTTGATATGCGTTTATCATTTATATGGCCCAAACGACAATGCCAGAAGTAAGTTTGATTTAAATCATTAGATTTAAATTTCTTTGTATTTATGTTATAGATGGGCTTACTAATGGAATCATATAGGTTAAGAATGTAAAGTCCATTACATAAAGAGGCATCCCCATAGAAAATACCATTTTTATAAATAGAACTTTTACCATTCTTAGTATTAAATTCAAAACCATCAATATCCAAAAAAGAAACTGAAATGATGTTCCTACTCATAGCAGGAACATAATAACAATCTTTAAGTTCAATTATAAGCCAGTAGGCAAAAGTAAATCAAATGTCCCTACAAACTACAAAGCAAAGAACTTTTGCTCCATTTGCAAGTCGTAGGTCCACCTCTTCCTTTGCCAAAGATTTACTCCTTTTTAGTCCCTGCACATTTACACAAATGTGAGCTCCACATCCAGTATCTAATACCTATGAAGTAGGAGTAGACATTAATTTCTATAACGAAAATACCTGAAGCGGCAGTCTCACTGGCCTTTTGCTTCTTCTTTTCTTCCAAGTAGAGCTTGCAATTCCTCTTCCAATGATCAGGTTCATTGCAGTGGAAGCAAGTCCCTTCCTTTGGTGGTTTAACCTTGGGCTTGTGCTTCTGCTTGCCTTTACTCTTTTTGGCCATATCCTTTCCCTTTCCCTTTCCCTTTCCCTTGTTCTTTTTGAACTGCCCCTTCTGAACCATCAGAACATTAGGAGTAGACTTCCTAATGTTTTGTTCAGCCTGCTTGAGCATCCCGTGCAATTCATTTATGGACTTTTCTATATTATGAATATTGAAGTTCATGACAAACTGATCATAGTCAGAGGTCAAAGAGGCCAAGATCATATCAGTAGCCAAGTCATGACTTACAGGTGCTCCAAGTTTTTCAAGCTGATCAAAATACCCTTTCATCTTAAGGACATGAGCACTAACTGAAGTGCCAGGGGTCATTTTGCAGCTATTCAACGCCTTAGTGGTAAGATATCTCTCTTGACGTACCTACTCTTGGAACATTCCCTTGAGCTGTTTTATCATCTCATAAGCCTCAACTTCCTCGAATTGCTTTTGCAACTCAGATTCCATCGTAGCCAACATGAGATATGTCACATCGTTAGAATCATCCTTGTGCTTACTATAAGCATCCTTTTCGACTCTAGGGGCATTGTTAGCTGGTTGATTAGGGATAGGGTTCTCAAGTACATATAACTTTTTTTCTTGTTTAAGGACAATCCTTAAATTTCGTGCCCAATCAAGAAAGTTAGTCCCACTAAGATTATTCTTTTCAAGCACGGATCGCAACGATGTGTTTGAATTGTTTGAGGCAATTATCTACATAGAATTTGCAAAGTAAAATTAAATAAATGAAGCATTAAATTTTCCCTGAAATATTCAACACTTGATATAAATCATGGTTATAAAAATTCATTTTATTCTAATCATAAGTAAGCTTTGGCTTAACACCCATAATTAGAGAAAAATGTATTAATGGGATTTACATCTACATGTACCGGCAAAATTCCGTATGATGTCCTAGGCTCAAAACCGTTTTGATAGCCTAGTTAAGCCAAACCATTCCAAGCATATGGAAATAGCCATTTTCCATCTTCCCCTACTTAGGTAACCATTTATCTCTTGCTTTGGCAATGAGACAAAATGATGATCCAAGCATGGAGAAGTGCTTATGATCATGGAAGGCATTTTACGACTTAATTTTTTTTTTTTTTACATGGTTTCAAAAACTTTCTTCCTTTTTATTTGTATATTATTTCACAAAATATATATAAAAAATAAAAGGAAATAAACTAATCACATGCATAATATATATACATCAAATAAAACGTGTCATAGCATGGCCCCAATCCTATATTGACTTCTACGAGCCTCATGGAAGTCAAAGGTCAATCTAGGTAAGTCTTCATCTCCATGAGCTTGCCTCCAATTTCTTGGCCTTCTAATCTTGTTACATAGGACAGAAAACGTACCTAGGAATAGGAAATAAAATTAACCTATTCTAGTAAAGCTTGATAATATTACATCAACGAAAACGACACGCAGGCCGTATTTAAAAACATACAACCCATTAACAAAATAAGCCAATCAATCACAAGAGGTAAAGGGCCATGCTATGCACCACGCATCTAAAGATAGGAAGAAACATGCAAAAAAACAACAGGGGGGTTCCGGGGACGAAGCCCCCGGAAGAAAACGGCGGTCATAAACCCTAAAATCATGCCGCCAGAAATTTTGTTTAACAGTTAAACATTAAATCATGTGATTCTGCATATTAGTTTAACAATTAAATTGCACAGATTACAGCCTGTATGCCAAACAATTTGGCAGTAACAATATTCTGTTTAATTAATCGCATTAATAAGTAAAACAAAATATGATATATGCGAATCCTATAATTCAATTTACTCTGATTATTACACTAATCAGAAACCTTACTATAAGGCCGATTGAAAACAACACATGTAATCAAAGCGGTAACAGATAAAATCAGTAAAACTAGTATATACGAGGCTTTGATACCACTGTTGGAATCTTTAGGCAAAAACAAAGTAAAATAAAACTACGGAAATCCACCAACAGGATTTACACATACTAGAAAAACCGATTGGATAGAAATTACCTCAATGTTTTGATTGTTCGTTGTGGATGCGCTGCTTTGTACGCTTCGCCCTCTACTGGTATCCACGCGATGAACTCCTCTGCAAGCGATCGGGATACTAGCCCCTTCTGTGTTCTGAAAGCTGTTCAGAACTGACCTGACTATCTGGTAATCTGTCGTATTTCGGAGAGAGGAGGCTAGATACTATATCGCTGTTCTAGGATTTAGGGTTTTGTTTTTCTTTAATCAGATAAATGACGGCCACCAAGAAAAGGTTAACATAACCTTTTATAGCTGTCAATATCAAAACCCTAACTGTCATCTAATGACAGTTTAATCTCGTCCGTCTATTCCTATAATCATCCAACGGTTGGATGAGTAATATTAAGTAATTAATTTTATTTATTCGATTAAATAAAATTAATTACTTATTAACTTACCAGAAAATACAATATGGAATCTAATTCCCCTTTTTATACGTTCAACGAATCTGGACACAATCTAGATTCATTGAACGTGGACATTATGCTCACAAGATCGTCTATGCGTGTGACCCTGTAGGTTTACTTAACGTTGGCAGTGAATGGAAAAATGTCCTAGACATTTATTCACAAAACATAAGCGGCCACTAGCAAGACATTATGCTTACCCAAGTTAAGTAAATGTAATAATAACCTAGCATCAGATTTAATATTTAGTCCTTTTGTCACACGATATCCTAATTAAGTATAAGGCATGGATCAAGTCATCCTTATAAAACTTAATTAACCATTTACTTGATCATTAGGCAGACTGTTCCAACAAATAATATTAATAACACCTTATTAATACTTATTTGAGCATGACCATGCATATTTTCCAGTCTTCCTTATCAAGGTGCCCATGGATATCTCTCTCTAAAATCTAAAAGAGAGGGACAAATCCCTTTCACTATCTCCAATATTCAAGCCATGACGAGAAAATAAGCCAACCAATAGTCATAATGATCACCTAATTAAAAGTGATGTTTGACTATGTCAAAACATATTTTCTTCCCATGCAAGAAACATTAGAAACATTAGGTCAAAGGACACCAAATATAAAACTGAGAAGAAATACTTATAACTTAAACCCATGCAATATTTCTTCTTCACTTTGGGTCATGTCCAATACAATATTCTCAATATGTATTTATGAATTGATTTTATATCTCATATTCATGATCAGTAAAACTTGACCATCAATTAACTTCACACTAGTTTACAATATGTAATAAACTAGGGACAAATAAGAATAGTATTTTATTAGCTATAAGAGTTTTACTATCAAGTCACATACTTGATGACCAAGAGCATAAAATACAATTCAAAAAATACATGCTTCATAAATCATAAATGTGAGTCAATTGGTCTTAGGGCATATACTAACATTTTTAATATTTAAACTTTATTTTCAATTGCTATTTAAATGTTTGATTGGTCTTTTAGAGTCTTAAGGTAATAGTCAGTGTAGGGTTTAGCCTAACACTGTAAGTATATATTTATAACCTACATTGTAATCAAGTTTAATATTGATAAAATTGAGAATTTTTTCTAATGGTTTCTAGGGTTCTTCAACCCGTCTTAGTTAGTTTCTACGGGTTTGCTTCCTTAGCTTGTGAGTCATTGATTACTTAGATTGATAAATCTATGAAAGTCAACTCATCATTTCGAATTCATTCTTTGATTGATTCTAGCAGTTCTTGTTTTTAAAATTGATTAATCTAGGTCTTCTAATTTGTGTAGCTTGAGTTTAAGGGAAATAGTTTCCCTGAGGTTCTTGTTGCAAGTTGAGAAAGAGTTCTTCCTTTCATTATTAGGTTTATATTGCTTAGTTCCTCATAGGTTTTTTAGTAGAGTGTTAGAATTAAAAAATCTTCAATAGAGGTTCTTCAACAACAAAGTGATCTTAGAATGGTGATGGATTTAATTTGTAATCAAATTGGGGATTCACATCAAATTGGTATTAGAGAAACCTCCAATTGAAGGTCCATTTATGCTTATTTTGTTTTCAATTCACTAGAAAAAAAAAAAAAGAGAAAGTACTTGATGATCTAACAAAATTCCATGAAGATTATACAAAACCAGTACAGAAAAAAATAATATCCGAAAAATCAAATGAAAGAGAATGATTAAGTGCAAATTTGTTTTCAATTTTGTGATGGATATATTTGTTTTCAATTTTGTGATGGATATATTCTCCTTTAATTTGGGATTCAAGTAAAATAAGTTTTACTCAATTTGTAGTCCATTTGGTTGAACAAATCGATTGAAAATTGAAAAGTATTATGATATCTCTGTTGCAGAATAAGTGCGAATTAATTTGAGCATATCTTATGTTATATTGACCCAATTCGATACACATTTGTGCTTAAAATCATCCTTGTCTAACGAGGAATCTTTCAAAAGTTGTTTTACTCGATTTGGATTAAAATTTGCAAAATTATAGCTGTTTTGTAACCGGGTGTCATCATCTCTTATTTTCTAGAAAAATTTTCTTATTACTCTATATTTATTTGTTTAGCTTAGTTGGTTTTGAATTGCTTTTAATATGACTTCTAATTGTTTTTCTTGTGTATTTCTACTCTTTGTTTGATGATCAATTAATTTTGTTGGCTCTTTTCCACTGATTAATTCTTTAAAACTCCTTACACCTCGAGTGTTTGATAAATTGATTTTTTGAACTCTTGTATCCAACTAAGTACATTGATTGTTTGACTTGCTTGGGTTATTTTTGTTGGTTGAGTTGTTTAAGAGGTTTGAAGAATCTATAAAACCTTGAGAGGAGAGTGATTGGAAAAAGGCAAGAGTGTGAGGCTATTGTTATAAAAGCCAATCAGAGAGTTAAACACAAGAGAACCAAGTGATCATTGAAATAGGGCAAACACTAAGGGATAGAATATGAGGTCCTATTTCTTGTTTCTTTTGTTTATTTTCCAGGTTTTATTATTTCTATGGATTCTCAATCACCAACTTCTCACAATGAAGGAACTAGTGAAAGTCCTCATGCCAACTTGGATCCAATGAAGATTGTTATGCAAGAGCTTCAATCTGTGAGAAGAGAAATAAGAGATAAGCAAAGGGACATAACCAATCTTTCTATGGAGCCCAGAACTCAAAGCAACATTGGAGGGCACACCAATCCTCCTATTCAAAGGGGTTATGGAAGTTACGATCCTTATGTTCTATATGAAACACCAATTCAAAGCACTTGGAAGACATGGAGGATTAGGTGGAAGAGGTTTTCAAAGACCATCAGAAAAGATTCCACGGAATGAAATATGGCATGAAAATAACTTTTTTGATGACTATTGGGAGAATCTTAATGTTTTCCAAGAATATTTGGGTAGTTATTATGATGGAGAACAAGGGGATAAAGCTGTTATCAGTAGAGATGTCATTTTCAAAGAGTTAGATATGCCATGTCTTAAGGATAAACCTGTCTCCGATAGCCCACCGAATGTTCTCACACCTAGTAGTATTCCTGTGGAGGTGGAGGTCACCTCTGAACCCTCTTTAGAACCCCCTCAGGAACCTCAAACTGATGGAGAGTTACCTGGACCATCCAGTAGAACACCTGATCCTCCGAGTATTCATGAAACCCTTGATCCTATTTTAGAAGGTTCAAATGAGGAGGAAGAGCATCCTGAGGCCCAAGCTCAAGTCCTTAGGGATTACCAGCTTGCGAGAGATAGTGTTAGAATAGTGCCTAAGGAACATCCTCGATATGGTTATTCCTACATAGTTTCATATGCTTTTGCTGTTGCATCCTATATGGAAGAAAAAGAACCATTATGATCTTCTGATGTTTTGAAAAACCCTAATTTCTCTTTATGGTTACGTTTTATGGATGAGGAAATTTCTTCTTTATATAAAAATAAAACCTAGATTCTTGTTCCAAAACTCTCAAAATAAAAATTAGTTGATTGCAAATGGATTTTTAAAATAAAAGAACCTGAGTCTTCTGATGAACCTCTAAGGTTCAAGGCCAGGTTGGTTGCAAAAGGTTTTTTCACAAGTTGCGGGCATTGATTTTAACGAAATATTTTCTCTTGTCATTAAATACAAAACGATTAGGATTATTCTTGCTCTTGTTGCTTTTTATGATCTCAATCTTGAACAACTTAATGTTAAAACCACTTTCTTGTATGGTGATTTCGAAGAGACTATATATATGCGTCAACCACCAGGTTTTGTGGTTAAAGGTAAAGAACACATGGCGTGTTTTTTGAAAAAGTCCCTATACGGACTTGAACAATCACCCAGACAATGGTACAAGAGGTTTGATTCTTTTATGGTAAAAGTTAGTTTTACTAAAAGCAACTATAATAGTTGTCTTTATTTCTCTGGTAATAATGTTGATAGTGCTATTTACTTATTTCTTTATGTAGATGATATGCTAATTGCTTGCAGACATAAAGCTAAGATCGATGATCTAAAAACCTTGCTAAAATCTAAATTTGATACAAAGGATTTAGGGGTTGCATCCAGGATTCTTAGGATGAGTATTACTAGAGATAGAGCCGATCGTTCACTTTTTCTATCTCAAAAACCCTTTCTTCAGAAAATTGTATCCAAATTTTCTATGCACCTGTGTAAGCCCGTTATAACCCCACTTGCAAGCCATTTCAAACTTTCTGACAAAACCTGTCCTAAAACCGAGAGTGAGAAAAAAGATATGGCGAATATCCCCTACAGAATGGCCATAGGTTCGGTCATGTACTCAATGATATCTACCCAACCAGACATTGCTTTTTCTATAAGCCTTCTCAGCAGATTCATGTCTAACCCTGGGAGAGATCACTGGGCTGCTCTCAAGTGGCTACTGCGTTATCCTAATGGAATCTTAGCTCGAGGCTTACACTATCATAATTGGTCTAATATATTTGAACTAATTGGATATGTTGATTCTGATTTTGCAGGTGATAAGGATGGTAGAAAATCTACCTCATCCTATTTCTTTCCCATAGCGAGTAATTGCGTCTTGTGGAAATCTCAACTGAAGCCAGTAGTTGCCTTGTCAATTACCAAGGTTGAATGCATTGCAGCTACGGAAGCTATCAAAGAAGCCATTTGGCTTCAAGGGTTATTGCATGAATTACACATTTTACATTCAAAAGCTATTATTTGTACTGATAGTCAGAGTTGCTTACATTTATGTAAAAATCTGGTTTATCACGAACGGACAAAACATATAGATGTCAAATATCACTTTATTAGGGAAAAAGTCTCTAGTGGTTTAGTTTACATAGACAAGATCAGTACTGATAATAATCTTGCAGATTTTGGTACTAAAATTATGAGCTCTGACAAGTTTATATCTTGCAGGGAGTTCCTTCTCTTGGACGCGATTTGACACTTGTTGAGTCACGTGACGGTTGGAAAAATATTGTTCAAGGTGGAGATTGTAGGCTTTTGAGCCTGTCTTCCGAATACTTTTTTATTTTTCCAGCCCATTTACCTAACCCATTGATGACCATGTGCCTCAGCTGAAGAGTAGGTGATCTGCTTGACTGGGTAAGAGATGCCGGGCCGGATCAGGCTTACCCGGGCTGCCCGTTGTGACTTGACCTATATTATCCTCTTTCTCCCTTGATATGTGAGTAGTCGTTTTTCTCTACTCTTTTATTTTTCTTCTTCTTTTCTTTTGCTTTGGCTGTTGGTATCCGACTTGGTCTCTTCTTCTTCCCCCTTTATTCATCGCGGCTTTCCACGTCCGCCGGTCTTCTGTGACTGTGTCACTACCGTCGGCTTGTGTTGATCGTCTTCTTGTTGTTCGATCATTTGTTTGGTGAGTGTTTGAGTGAGAGCCGAAAGGGAGAGAGAGAGAGAGAGGGGAGTGACACCGGTGACTCCTTCACTATTGAGGCTTGGATCTAAGGAACTCCGGTATCTCTTTACTGCCGACGCCTCAATGCGGTCTGTGAACGGCAATTGCTACTCGGCGTCGTCTTGGTCTCGGTTCCACCATCCTTCCCGCTGGCAGTATCTTCTGTGGCGGTTGTAAATCTTCTTTTGTTCAGTTTCTTCATGCACTAATTGTTTTATTTTGCAGCTCTATTTTGGCACACTTGATCAGCCATTACCGATCTATTTGGAGAAGGAGGATTATTTTATAATAGAATAGGCATTTGCTTTTGTTGCTGTTTATTCTTTTTAGTTTGTAATAGTAAATAGAGTTTTGTAGTAGTAATTAGTTCCTACACATGGAAATGTACTCCTTTGAGTTAGGATTCAATTAAAATAAGTTTTACTCAATTTGGAGATCAATGGATTTGTCAATTGGATATATTTGAGGAATGTGTTTCGGATTTGTTACTACAGAAAAAAGTGTGGATTAATTTGGGCATATATTATCCTATACTTATTCAATACGAATGCAATTTATTCTTAAATTCATCCTCAATGAGTGAGGAATCTTTTGGAATTGGTTTCATCTGATTTGGATTCGTAGAGTTTAAGAGATCGTCGTTTTCATAAAGGGTTGTCTTCATACTCTGTTTTCTAGAAAAAATTTTCTTAGTACTCTTTCATTCTTTATTTATTCTAATTATGTTGAATTCTTTGTTTTTGATTTCTAGTTGTTTCCTTGTGTGTTTCTAATTTTTTTTTTGATGATCAATCTTGTTTTTTGGCTCAATTCCGTATATTACATTCTTTGAAATTTATACACCTCAAGTTTTTGATATTTTGCCTCGTTTAACACCTATCCAACTAAGTGCATTGATTGATTTACTTGCTTGGGATTGTTGCTCATTGTTTTAGTTGGCTAAGAGGTTGAAGGATATCATAGATGTTTGAGTGTTGAGTGTTTGAAAGAAAATGCAAAAAGGTGAGCTTATATTGATAAAAGCCAATTAAGAGAGTTAAACACGAGTGAATAGAGTAATCATCAAAGAGTGTGAACACTTAGGGAGTGATTGTGAGGTCCTTTGTTTTGTTTCTTTGTTTTATTTCTAGGTTTTAAGACATCTATTTCAACAAGGAAGATGAGTTCCATCATGTGCAAATTCAACAAGCCTTGAAAGGATTGGAACAACAATTATCATGCCTAGCAAAGGGTGTGAAGGAGAGAAGAGGAAGCTAATTATAAGCAAAGTAGTTGAAGAGAAATTGGTAAACACTCAATTCGAGATAATCAATAGGGATATGTTAACTTTTCTCCTCATGCTAGATCTTATGAGCATAATTTTTTGATTGCTATGAGGGCAATAGATTTGGAACTAGAAATGATTATAATGATACACCTTGTAAAAGAGTTCCAAGAAATGATGTTAGAAATGGAGGAAATTATGTGCATATGGATAAGATGTTCCATAAAAGAAAAGGTGATTATGAAAGATACTATGAAAGTTTTAACTACGGAGGGTATAATTATAGAAGAAGTTCTCAAACTTTGGGAACTACATCAAGACCTTTTAGTTACAACAGTTTGACATTACCTCTTTTGCGTGAAATTTTTGGTCCTTTTGATATGAAGCGTGGGAGCAAAAAGTGGAATCATTGTTCTATTCCTATTGTGTAAGAGAAGAAGAAAAGTTTGATTGGTGTTGAATCTCTTTCTTATGTTGTCAATATTTTATGGGATAGTAAATGTGAAAATATTAGGAAGATGGGAGCCCAATCAATCAAGACTTGGAGCTTAATGAAGCAATCATTGAGGAATAGATTTGGAGTTGGAAATGATGAAGGACAAAGACAAGTCCAACCAAATATTAAATTCATGGAGTCATTAATGGTTGAAGAGTTTTCAAAGAACAAAGAGCTTTCACAAGCCAAAATTGAAGAGAGTCTTAAAATCCATGTTGAGGATGACACAGTCAAAGAGGAACCTAGTTGTATCATTAATGAGAAGAGCATTGAAATAAAAGAAAAAGAAAGAGTAGAAGAAAAAGAGAGATTAGTAGAAAGATTATGTATCTTTGATTCCATTTCTATCTTTTCAAAAGAGAGTGAACATTTAGAGTACTCAAAAGAGAAAGAAAGTGATCTTGAGAAAAGTGATCTTCTTGAACACTTTATTTGAATACATATTTAGGTTCAAATTTTATCATTTACATTTCAAGGAATCCTTATTGAAAGATTTGAAAATTGAATGGGAGTTAATCTTGAGTTGTTCAAAGTTAATCCTTGGGCATTTAAAAAATCTAATTTGAGAAAGGACGCCTTTGAACAAGTTTGCAAAGATTTTGTTGTTGGGTATCTTTACTACCATAGGCCTTTCAAGTAGTGGTTTTTAAAGAACAACATCTCACTTGTATTGTTTTGAAAGAACTCTTGTGCATTAACTTTGAAACTTGAATTTAGAGCAGCATTATTTTATCATCTATTTCTTAAAGAGTTCTTTGATAAAATGATCTCAAAGAGGAATGTAGACCATCTTTGTATTACGAAAATTTTAAGTCTATATTTTCTCATCTTCTTTGTGAAATGATGAACGTTGAGACTCATCAAGGTTATTGTTTCATGTCTAATGCTATTCCAAAGATAATTGAAGGAGGCAAGGTTATTTTCCCCAACGAGGAGACCGGTGGATTTCATTAATTGAGAGAAATTGAACATCAAAGTGATTTGGTGTGCTACTCATGATAAGGAGTCCTATGCATTGTTTTTCAAAGAACAACAGAAACTCAACAAGTGGTGTGCAAGAGGAGTGAAATTCATTAAAGTATTTTCAAATATCATTTGGTACAAGAGAGGTAAAGAAAATATTGTAGCTAATGCTTTGTAAAAAAGATACATTCTATTATTTACTCTACAAGCTCAATTATTTGGTTTTGATATGCTTAAGGAAGTACATGCTAGTGATAATGAATTCAATAACATATTTGATGCTTGTTTGGTTGTGCATAATGATGAGTACCTTACACATGATGGTGTTGTTTACCATGGGGGTAAATTATACATTCCTTCTTGTTTCTCAAGATGTTTGATAGCTAAAGAAGCTTATTGTGATGAGTTGATGCATCATTTTGGCATTTCCAATACGTATTACATTTTAAATGAGCATTTCTTTTGGCTTGGCAGGAGATGTAGAAAGGTTTATTTTTAATTGCTTAGACTATAAAATAGCTAACTCTACATCTTTGCCACATGGACATTATATTTCTTAGTAGACATATCTATGGAGTTTATGTTAGGTGTACTTAGGTTTCTTAAAGGTGTGGATTCTTTATTATGAGTTTTGTGTAGAAAATGGTACTTTCCTAGGTTATGTAGTGAGTTTTCAAGGTTTCCAAGTAGGTGCAAATATGGTGCAAGCAATCCAAGATTGGCTAATTTCCAATAGTGCCTTTGAGGAGAAAATGTTCCATGGTCTTGCAATCTTTTATGGGAAATACATCAAGGATTTTAGCACCGTTTACTACTCTTTATTCTTCTCTTGAAGTTGACTATGGTTTCAAGCTTCTAAAGTCTTTTGATTTGATTCCATTCTCTATAGGTCATGTTTTGTACTTGGACGACAAGACGAATATGAAGTTAATCAACTATATCTATTCCAAGAATCATGATGGTGTCATCCCAACAACAAGAAGTTTGGAATGAAACGATTCATCTTTTATCCCCGAGGTCGGGTGGGGATCCCTTGGATTCGAATGATTTTCTTCCTAACATAAACATACACTTGATGCCACATGCAGGAGTGCCTTTGCACATTCTTGAATGCTTTAGTGCTTCTATAACTGATTTTCCTGTTGACTTTCATTTAATGCTACCTTCCATATTTTGATATGGCGTTGTTTGATGTAGGTTAAGATTCAAGGACCAATGTTTTCAATTGAGGAGTTGATGATATAGATCCGGAAATCCAAGAAGCTAAAGATTTATTGATTGGACCATTCAATAGTGTAAGGCTGACAATTTTGAAGAGTTTGGAGATCAAGGAGACTTCCAAGTTTTTTTCAATATGTTCAATAAGCAAGAATCATTCAAGGAAGCAACTTGAGGGAGAAAATTAGCTAAGTGTTGGAGAAGGGCACCCTACCGCCAATAGTAATGCTGCCCCTATTATCGTTGGTAGGCTTCTGCTGGCAGAGTGTTTGGAATTCACACACTTAGCACTGACGGTAGATTCCCCCTACCATCGCTGGTAGGGTTCGGTTGAAACATTAGAGAATGCGATTTTTTAAAGGATTTTTGTTATTGCTTGTTTTTTAATTTTTACATAAATGGTTTAATGGGTATTTTAAGTCATAAAGCTATAGGTTGGCTAGGGTTAGACTTTAACCTATAAATATCCCATTATAACTCATTGTAAACCAACAATGACAAATTTTGTTGAAAATATGAGAGATTTTCTCCAAGTTTCTTCTAAGTTTCTTTACCTTTTTAGAGTAGCTTGGTAAAGGTTAAATCCCTTAGTATTGTGAACAATTGAGCCTTAGATTGAAGTATCTATGGAATCAATTGATTATTCCAATTCCTTTCATTAGTTGATTCATAGAGTTTCCTTTCTTTGAATAAATTTTGTTAGCCCTAAGAGCATTATTGCATATGATTTTGATTATGATTAACATATGTTTGTGTGAGTATTAAGCTTAGTTTCTATAGAACAAAAGAAGAATATTTGAAATCTCAAGGCTACACATTTAGAACCAAAAGACCTTGGTGATCAAGGCAAAATAAAGGAGAAAAGATCAAGCCATTGAAGACCTTGAAGACTTGTCTCATAGTTAGTGATGTGCTAAGGTATTTCTTTGTATAACTCCCTAACTTTCATCTTTGATTGTTGATCATGTATGAAGCTCCTTGCATGAATTTCTTTCCATAAACCTTTCTTGAAATCTAAGTATTCTTGATAGAGTTTTTGATGCCTTTGAAAGTTTTCCTATCTCTAAAAGAGTATCAAGAATACATGATTTTGAAATAGGAAGGAAAGCTCTTTTCTTGTAAAACACTAGCCGTAAAATCCTTTTCAAAAACAGGTCGTCCGATTTTCTAGTTTTAGAAAAATCGGCGTCCGATTTTTGTAGGATGCGTCCGAATCTTTCTATTTCAAAATCTGTCGTCCTATTTCAGAAAAGGGCTCATCCGATTTTTTTGTATAAGGAAATTGAACGTCCGTTTTTAGAAACTGATTGTCCAGTTTTCCTTTTAACTGTAAAAAATATTACCGTTACACAGTGTAACGGCTACTTTCTTTCCTTTCCTATATATATTAATTTTTTTATCAGCTGCAAAAGTAAGAAGTTTGGTGAAATATTTATTGAGATCATTTAAGAACTTTAAAGAGCAAAAAAGTACATTCCTTCAAACAATTTTTTATCTCACAAAAACATCTTCTTGAGCTTCATTTGTGATCATCCATCAAAGAAGAAGTAAAGAGGAGCTTGTTGAAGCATTCAATTAAGTTGTATCTTTCCTTCTCAAGCAAACCTGGTAACATTGTTCTTTACTCATCTCTCTTTTATTAATATCAAAGGTTTGTGTTGAAAAACCCCTTGGGTTATCCTTTGATTGCATTTGTGTTAGAAATTGAGGTTGCTTGCAAAACCCTTGGTGAGTGATCTTCAAAATTGCGATTGTAGTATACTTTGTTTATAGTGGATTTGAAAAATCCTTGAGTGTTGACTCAAGATAGTGGATGTAGCTCTTTGAGAGAGTGAACCACTATAAATTGTTGAGCCTATTTACTCTATGCTTTTTGCTTGATTGTCATAACTGTAAGATTTTGTTTGGTTGGGAATTTTATTAAAAAGAGTTTTAGAATTCTTTCTCAAACAAAATTAGAGGTTTATCTTTTAATCACACAAAAGATTTTTAAAAATTAGCCAAAACCTTATTCACCCCCTAAGGTTTTTCAAATTAATTTGGGGTTTTCTAAGTTGTGTAATTAGGGTTTTGAGGTCTTTCTTCCCTAAAGGTTCTATTAATCAATCCAGGAAAGAATTTAGTCTCTCAATATCATAGGTTTCTTATTGGAGCATTTGAATTTAAAAATCCTCAATAGAGATTCTTCCGAGAATGAGTAGAGTCCAAAGTTTCAATCAAAGTGGATCTATATCACCAAGTTTCACCCCCAATACTTCCTCTCTTAACCTAAATTGAAGAATGTCCCAAAAGAGGGGAAAAATTACATAAAAATAGTAGAAAAACGCATTATCTGCACTATAGTCGGGACCTACAGCGTGCGGTAGGTCTAGCCTATTGTTTGTGGTAGGCTTCTATTTGTGATTCCTTTCCCCTTAAATACCTATCGCATGTAGTAGGTTAGCCTCGCCTCGGCAGTAGGCTATTGATTTTCGTGCCGGCAGCTTCTGTCTTCTCCGTTTTAGCTTCGTTTTTGCTCGTTTTCACTTTTGTTCTTTGTCTTCTTCATCAGAAAGCACCTAAGATAAGAATAAGATTAAATGGTGTAAATTATACATCTTACACATTAGAAACATCATAAAAATGACGAAAATAATATATATAGAAGTAATACTATATGGCACATATCATCTTTTATTTGCTTGGGTGTTGCAATTCCATGGCATTCTAGAACTATTGTTTCGGATCGTGACACTAGGTTCCTTAGTCATTTTTGGCATGTTTTGTGGAGGAAATTGGAACTGACTTCTTGGATTCTATAGCTTGCCATCCACAAACTGATGGCCATATAGAGGTAGGTAATAGAATCATTGGACAACTTCTCAAGGCCATCCTTAAAAAGAACTTGCACCAATAGGAACATTGTTTACCTCACATCGAGTTTGCTTATAATAGAGCGCGTCATTCTACTACTCCTTACTCTTTTTGAAGTTATTTATGGTTTCAATCCTCTAACTCCATTTGATTTGGTGCCTCTATCTATAGATCATACCTGGAGCTTGGATGAAAAGAAGAAAGTGGATTTTGTCAAGTCTATCCATTCAAAAGTCCATGAAGCTATTAAAGCTAACAACAAGAAGCTCGTGGCTAAACAAAATATCGGAAGGAAATGATTAGTCTTTGGACCCGAAGAATGGGTTTTGGTTCACCTTAGAAAATAATGATTTCTTTCTCAATGAAAGTCTAAGCTTAATGCCCGTGGCGATGGTCCTCTTCAAGTCCTTGAACGTATTAGTGACAATGCTTATAAAATTGATCTTCCGGGTGAATATAATATTAGTGCTACCTTCAATGTTTCCGATTTATCTTTATTTGATTTTGGTGAAGATTCAAGGATGAATCTTTCCAAATGAAGGGGAGATGATATGAACCGGGATGACCAAGAAGCTAAGGAATTGATTCAAGGACCAACCACTAGAGCAAGGGCAAGAAAGATCAAGGAACATGATGATGGGTCAGCTAAAGGAATGGTGGCATTCGTTGAATAAAGCATGAAGAATGGATTAAAGAGCAAGAATGAAGGCTTTGAAGATGAAGGAAAATCTCCATAGTTGCTAATGATTCATACCATAAGAAAGTTTGGTATGGATCCTTATTTGATTGTAGATTAGATTCCACACCTTCCCAAGATCACCTTCTTTGATGAACATCTACTGAGGATTTTGTACTTTCAACACTCCAATAGAAAACCTATAAGAATCTAAGCCTCATAAACCCACTATTGAGAGGCAAAACTCATTCCCAATTTGTTAGAAAGAAACTTCAGGAAATTAAGGCCTCAAAACCCTAACTACACAAACAAGAAGACCTAGGTTTAATTAATTCTATGAACAGGAACTCTAGGAGCCAATTAAAGAAAGGAATTGGATGATCAATTGGATCCATTAATTGCATAATCTAGGCATTCAATTGTTCACAAGACTAAGGAAAGAAACCCTTAGAAAGCTAACTAAGGTTGAAGAACCCTAGAGAGAGTGGAGAATTCCTATCTTAATTTTCAGCAAAATATCCAAATTAATTACAAATGAACTTATAATTGGGTATTTATAGGCTAAAGTCTAAACCTAACAAATCTATTGATTAATGGCTTAAAATATTGATATGTGTATAGTTGGTTATATTTCTATATGTTAATTTCATCGTTTTCGATGTTTTAATTTGTATAAAAAATGTATTTTAGTTTAATATCCCTTATTCTTGTCTTAGGTGCCTTTCGGAATAGCAAACGATGAAAGGTAACGAAACGGGTAAAAATGGAGCAAAAATGACGAAAGCGGAGCCGTCGGCAACAAACGAAGCCGACCTACCGTGCGAGGTAGGTTTACCTACCATCGCACGGTAGGCAAAAAACGAAGAAAAAATATATGAGTTTTTATTTTGTAGTAAATTTTTTAAAAATCAAGCACCTCTCTCTTATATTTGATAATTCTTCAAAAATTTGAAGTAGGCTGGTTGTGCACCAAGGAAAATGAAGTAAGTTGTATAAAGGTGAGTGAGAAGAGTAAAGAAAAAAAGACGGTTAGAAAGTGGTTTTCTAATTTTGTTATCTTACCTTTCATTTGCGTTAGCTATATATCATTTGTTTTTGTCTCTTTTTTCCTTTGTTTGTAACCTAATTACGTCCCTAGCCTAACATTATAAGCCACAAAATCCTACCTAATCTAGGCACGATCTAAAATAGACTTTAAACTGGATAAATGATAGCAAAGTATGAGTTGTATACATTGTATTTGTAAATATTTCATTGTGCGAATCACTTAATATTCCTCTTTTGCTGTGAAAAATAGCATGAGTAAATCACACACACACACACACACATCTTTAATCGTAATGATTCTAGTAACTTGTGGTAAGCTTAGTGATTTCGTCGTTCGTCTATTTTTGTTTATCTTTGGAGTTGGGCAATGAATATTCTATTTAAAAATTGTTTTATCTTTAATTTTTTCTAAGTTTTGCTTGTTTTTGTTTTGCTTTTGTTGAGTTTGTTTTTGGTTACCAATGCTTGTGACCGTTTTTGAGATTTTTAACTATTTCAACCGCCTTCGATCGTTTTCGTGTTGTGTCTTTCAAAAAAAAAGAAATTTCTTTAACTCCTTCATTTTGCCTGTTTAGTTTGTGTTGCTTGAGGGCAAGCAACAAATAAGTTTGTGGGCATTTGATATATGTATAATTTGTTATATTTCTATACGTTAATTTCATCGGTGTTCGATGTTTTAATATGTAAAAGTAGGTATTTTAGTTTAGTGTCCCTTAGTCTTGTTTTAGGTGCCCTACGGAACATAAAAAGATGAAAGGAAATGAAAATAGGCAAAAAACGGAGTGAAAGTGACGTAAACGGAGCCGTCAGCAACAAATGAAGCAGACCTACCGCACGAGATAGGCTGACCTACCATGAGCGGTAGGGCCTTTGCACACAAGCAATTGGCAAGATAGAACTCTATGATAGACGGTAGGGCTCGACTTACCGTCGACGGTAGGTTCCGACAGTGAGGGTGATTTAATCCAATTCAAACTCTGTTTTCTTGTAATTTTCACCTCTATGTAAGGGGTTTTGCTGTAGCAATTTTAGATATAGAGATTAGGATGCATATTAGGATTTATTTTAGGATTTAGAATAGGATTAATTACGATTGGTATTAGACAGTTAGGAGTAGATTATATTAGATGATTTTTCAATTTTCGGCTTTTATACATTCAATTAGTTAAACATTCTTTAGATTTCTGCAATTTTTATTTCTTGGGCTTCAAGAATTGAAGGACCAATTTCCAGATTTCGATCTTCAACTTGGAGACCCGAAAGGCGAGCTTAGAAAACGTTTGAGACTTGAAGTGCGGCTTCAATTTTCAATCCTAAGCTTTCTTTTACTTTCTTGTTATTGGAATTTAATATTGAATTTCAGTTTTTTTATAACGAATAGTAAGTAGTGTTTATTTTTTGGATGAGGGTTGAACCCTAATTCTTGATTATGAAATTCTTGGTTTAAATTCTTGAATTCGATGTTTGTTTTGATTTAAGTTGTCTTTCAATTGTGTTTGTTTGCATTTTAATTGTCGCGAGATCAGATTAATCGTAAGATTGTTCGAAATTGAAATAGGAAGAATGGTCTAGGGCAACCAATTAGGGGTTAGTTGGGGAAATTGACTAGAGATACGAGTTTGCACTTTTAGGTTCTTTAAATCACCTAATTTTTACCGCGCTTATAATTTGTTATAGAGAAGAGAGATTTTCCTCTAAGGGTTAGTGAGTAGGGTGGCTTTCGCCTGGGTTTAGGGATTGTCTGACTTGAGTAGTGATCCAACTGAATTAATTATACATTGTTTTCATAAAAGTTTTTCCAATTGAATTAGTAAAAAGGATTAGGGGGATTCCACCATTCAAACTCTTGCTTTATTGATTTTTATAACCTTAAATTTTCATGGCTTTCTTTTTGTTTTCAACGACCATCTTTTTCTTAGTCTAGCCATTAGAGACACAATTAGTACTTTAACCTTTACCGTCCTTGAGAGATTCGACAATCATGTTGAACTCACCTTTGTAGTGTTAGGTCCACTCACCTTGCATTGTAGTGAGTATCAAATCTCGTTTTATGTTAAAAAACGCACATCAAATATCCATTAAGCCCTTGATTAAAAGTTGGTAAAACAAGTTCAAAGAATAAAAAACCCGCCTAGAGGTCGCATAGTACTTCTCCACCAAGACTCTCCCGTCAATGGTAGAGTGAAACCTACCGGATGCTGCAGCATGTTGTCTTTCAATCCTTTTCTATCCAAAAGCCTACCATCGATAGTAAGGGTAGGGCTACTCTCGACGGTAGGTATGCTCTTCTCCAACACAGCCATTTTCATATCCAATTTTCTCCCTTGTGTGATCCTTGCTTATTGTACAAACCGAGAGCAACTTAGGAGCCTTCTCTTGATCTTCAAACCCTGCAAGCTTGTTCTTCAAAGCTTCCTCCATGTAAACAACTAAGCCATGATCCATATTTACATCATGATTCTTGAGTTTCTCCACTCGAGCTCTAGTTAGTGGTCCATGCTTCAACTCTAAAGGTCTTTGACTCTCCCGATCCATGTCAAGGTTGGAGGTGAAAAAGTCTAAGAAGAGTAAAGAACAGGACCTACCGAGTGCGATAAGGTACACTATCGTTGATGTAGGGTACTAGAATTTTTTTAAAATGCATTGTTTGAGTGGATTTTTAATAATTAAACTCTATTTCAATTGCTAATTAAAGGTCTAATTTGTCTTTAGAGTCTTAAGTTAATATGCAATGTATGATTTAGCCTTAACACTATAAATATACATTTATAGCCTACATTGTAATGAAGTTGAATATTGATGAAATTGAGAGTTTTCTCTAATGGTTTCTAAGGTTCTTTAACCCGTCTTAGTTAGCTTCTAAGGGCTTACTTCCTTAGTTTGTGAGCAATTGATTACTTACATTGATGAATCTGTGGATGTCAATTGATCATTTCCAATTCCATCTTTGATTGATTCTAGAAGTTCTTTTTTCTAGAATTGATTAATAGGTCTTCGGATTTGTGTACCTTGGGTTTTAGGGGCATAGCTTCCCTAAGGTTCTTGTTGGCAAGTTCGGAAAGAATTCTTCCTCTCACTATTGGGTTTATGTTGCTTAGTTCCTCATACGTTCTTTAGTGGACTGTTAGAATTAGAAAATCTTCAATAGAAGTTCTTCAACAAGTAGGTGACCTTGGGATGGTAATTGATATAATTTGCAATCAAATTGGGGGTTTACATTAGTAAAACTTCAATCTATTAATTAAATATAAAAATTTGGAACGTAAATTATATTTTTTTTCAGCAAGCGAATTTATCGGGTTCTTCGAAAGCAAGTACTTGAAGGAGCTCCACAAGCATCAAAAGGGGAGAGGAACGGGCAGTCTATGGATTTCGCCTCGACAGAGTTCTTAGTAAGTTTGGTGAAGTTATAACTTAAGTTGATATAATTTTTTTATAACAATTATAATTTTAAAGTTTATATAATGTTTATAACTTATTATTATGCAACTAACATTTTATATTGTCATAGAAATTTCACAAGATACGACAGAAGGCCGAGGAGAAAGTTGCGGTTGTGTGCACGACTATACCCGATGACCTCCATCTAATGGCTACTACAGCTGGTGGCATGAGTGCAGCCGCTTCTACGGGGTTAATTCGGAGGCAGCTCGTCTCTAAGCCGAGAGCAGTTGGGCACGATTCTTAGAAGATTGGCTCCATGCTATACAGATGCTGAGCAAAGAATGATGTAAAGGGTGGAGGCTGATGTTTAAAGCATCTCCAGTGAGCTAAACAAGAACACGAGGTGATTTTCCAAGCATAACCACTCGACGTATACTCTTCTTCCACCAATGACGGACCTCGTCAGAATTGCTATGGCTGTTGTTCTTTTGACTTGTACATCGACTATAGCAGCTGGAGAGTTAGGGGTCCTTACTCCTAACTTGCAGGTTTGATCTTCCTATACTCCCCCCGTCGATGATGTTAGGTATCCAGATGATGACCTCCTGTCCTCTAGTGACGTTAGGCATCCGGATGATGCTTGATAGTTTTCAAGACGCTATATTATATAGATGTGTTATTTATTTCATGTTTTATGTATTGGTTTTAGTTTCTTATATTCTAAAAATTGGTTTTAGTTTCTTGTATATGAATAAACATTGCTACTGTTTGTTTTTTTTGTGTTTTTCGCATTCCAGGGAGTTTTTTTTATCTAATTTATAAATTTTCTAAGAAAGAAAAACTTACAGCCGGACTTAACTGATGCCTGCTACCGTTGGTACACTTTTTTATTTTTTAATTTTTGGCCCATTTACAGACGGATGTTGGCGAGCCGAAGGTAAAAAATTTTTCTTGGACAAGCGCATCGGTAACTAATGTTACTGATGAACTTTCGTCGTTAACTTTTGTTATTGACGAAAACGAGGGCCGACAGCTTTTTTCCCGTAGGTTGGCCGTCTGTAACAGCTTAATACTGACGGGCCACCAATAATTTTTGCTGTCGGTATTAAGGTGCTTTCCTGTAGTGTGTTTTCTTTTCCTCACAAAACTCCTTGAACCAAACAGGGCCTTAATAATTTATCAATCTACAACAATTGCAGATTGGACAAAAAAGGATACTCCCCAAACAATGTTTCTTTATCTACTAGAGTGGAAGAATACTTAGCTAGGGAATGAAAAGGGCCGTTGAATGACCTACTTAAGAGCTTCAAGTCCCTAAGCCCTTGGACAACATTAAGTTCCCATAACTTGAACAGCTAATTATATTTTCCTCCTTGAGTTTTGTGAAAACTATAATTTCATCCCTCTATTTCGTATAAATTACAAATGCATCCTTATCGTTTTTATTTTCATAGCTACTCATCCACTATTAATTTGAATGAATAAAATTTATTAGGAAACAACAATTATGCGTCAAAACATTAAACGCTTCCTAAATATCATTTTTCAAGTTTACTTTCATCTATTATCATATATTAAATGATTACCTTAACTGATTTTTTTTCTTAATCTAATTATGGTAGTGAAGGATACTATTATCTTAATACATGATCATAAATAAAAAAATAAACTTACACAATAATATTTTAAGCAGATTTTAAACTTTTAACACAAAATCGTTGCTTTCTGATAACAATTTTTCATTGAAATTACTAGCAGGGATTAATTAGTTTATGTAAATGTAAATGATAAGAATGTATTTATGATTCAAATAAAATATAGGGAAATTATAATTTGAACAAAACTCAAAGAGAAAAATATAATTAACCCTGCCTTGAAAGTAGAATTTAATTGCTAAGATCTTTTACTTCTTATGTAGTGTAGCCTTGAGCCTCCAAAAATGCTTCTTTTGTTCTATAGAGACTAAGCTATACTCATCACACAAACATATGTTAATCATAATAAAAAACATATACAATAATGCCGTTAGGGCTAACAATCTCTCCCTTTTTTATTTTGAAAAATACATATGCAAGAAGAACAAAAGAGCAAGTATGATCAATATGGTAATGCTTCAAAGAAATCATCAATAGGAACAAAGCATACCAAACACTATAAGAGAGAGATAACTCCCCCTATGAATTTGAAAATATGCCAAGGGTTTGAAAGATAATTTACAAAAATGAGCTCCCTTTGAAATCATGCTTCACAACAAGAATGGCATCAAACAATCATCAGGGTAACTCCAAGCATATTGCCCATAAGATATATAGCCAACCGAAAGAAAACATACATCTTGCAACTCTCTCTCCCCCTCAGTTCTTGCACATATTTCTCCCCCTTTTGTCATAAATCAAAAAGATACATAGGAGAGTTTTTAAGGGATCATAGAAAAAGAAACTACAATTGGACTTGCAACATTAAGGTATCATCATGAAGTCCAAAAAAAAAAAGAAAAAATGGCATCACATGGCATCAACAACACACATTAGTCATTAAATTTACCGATACCAAGCAATTTTTTCCAAAAAAAAAAAAAACAAAAAACAAAAACGTGCTTCAGAGAGGGGTTTTGTAAAAATATCAACAATAATCCAAAACTCATCACACAAGACATCATAAAAAAACTTAGGCTCAATGTGAGATAATAGGGAAAAGTTATTAATAAAGCACCTTCTTGTTCTTACCCCTTGTGATACATCGCCAATGATTTCATCCTTGGTGTGTCCCTTTGGATATATCACATCTTGAGGAAGATTTTGAGCTTCTTGATCATTTCTTATTTCACTTCAATCTCTTCTTCCTCCATAAACATGTTCTTCCACTGCTTGAGTGTACAAAGGTTGGTAGCTTAAAGAGTTATCTATGTCATCATCATCTTTCTTGTCAAAAATATTAGTTTCATCAAAATATACATGAATAGACTCTTCAACACATAACGTTCTTTTGTTATAAATTCTATAGGCCTTTCTGTTTGAAGAGTAACCAAGAAAAATTCCCTCATCGGATTTTTTTTTAAATCAAATTTTCCAAGATTATCCTTGGTTTTTAAGATGGATCCTTGGTGTTTAAGATAGAGCATTCGCATCCAAAAAATTTCAAGCAGCCAATTGAGGGGGTTTTGCTGAAAATAAGTTCAAAAAGAGTTTTTTCTTTTTTTAAAAAAAATGGTCTCAAGAGAACACAATTCATAATGTAGCATGCGGTGTTAACGGTCTTGGCCCAAAATGTTTATGACGGGAATTTTCACAAAGCATTGACCTTGCCATTTCTTGTAAAGTTCTATTTTTCCTTTCCACAAATCCATTTTGTTGAGGAGTTTTGGCTACCGAAAAGTTATGTAAAATACCAAAATCATCACAAAGTTTTGTAAAATGTTGGTTGTTGAATTCTCTCCCATTATCACTTCTTATAGAAATAAATTTGCAATCAAGGGAGGTTTGGACTCTTTTGAATAATTTAATAAATTCATGAAATGCTTCATCCTTTTGGCTTATAAACAATGTCCAAGTGAATCTTAGAAAAAATCATCCACAATAACAAAGGCATACCTCTTACCACCAAGACTAGTGGTCCTCATTGGTCCAAATAAATCCATGTGAATGAGTTCTAAAGGTTTTGAAGTTGAAAACATTTTCTTTGGTTTAAAAGAAGTCTTAATTTGTTTTCCAAATTGACAAGCATCACAAAGTTTAGTTTTCTCAAAGTGAAGTTTTGGTAAGCCTTTAACAAGTTCTTTTGAGGAAAGTTCGTTCAATGAATCCATACTAATATGACCAAGCCTTCTATGCCACAAAAATGCATCATCATCATGAACCAAGAGAAACTTTAAGCTTTGAGAAATAAGATCTTCAAGATGAAAGACATAAACATTTCCAACTCTTTTAGCAACAAAAATAGTTTTGTTCAGAAGCTTGTTTATGATAGAAGAAGATTCACTTTCAAAAACAACTTTGTACCCATAATCACACAATTGACTAATACTAGATAAATTAAACTTCAAACCATCATGTAAGAGCACTTCCTTAATTAAAGAAGATGAACTATATCCAATTTTACCTATAACGATGATCTTTCCAAAAATAACAAAGCCACCTTCGGTTTCTCTTAACTCATTCATGAGGGATGCATATCCGGTCATGTGTCTTAAGCATCCGCTATCCAAGTACCACTTGGATGACCTTGACTTGTGTTCCTACAAAAGAAGAAGTAGAAAAGACTTTTGGTACCCGTATCTTTTTGGGTCCATGAATGTTAGTTGGATTTTCTTTTATTTTCCAAATGGTTTTTACTCCCCTTTCAATCTTTCTTTTTATAAAACATTTTGTGGCTTTATGACCACTCTTCTCACAATAGGAACAACGAAGGTGCGAGAAGGGTGGAGAAGTCTTAACAAAACATGTTTGTTTAGAAGAGGTATTGGTATGATTAATCCAATTTCACTTTTGTCAAAAGGTGATCTTTGAGAACAAAGGAGCTTTTCAAAATTTTCTTTTCCGTTTGTAAACTTTTCAATATATAAGGTGAGATCACTCACCTTTTTCTTCAAATCATCATAATCTACCATGCATTTTTCAAGAGAGAAAACTTTTTCACAAAGATTTTTGTTTTCTAAAATGAGTTTTTGAAATTCTAGTTTTGAGGAGTCACTTTCCTTTTCAAAACTTCAAGAGATTCAAGGAGAGTTTTGTTTTCACAAACAAGTTTTGAGTTTTCGTTTGATAGGTTGTCAATCTTATTCTTTAACTTCTTGTTCTTTTTGGTGATCTTTTCTATTCATGATACATTTCAATGAGCAAAGAATTAAGATCATCATCATCATCATCATCATCATCATCATCATCATCAACAAGATTAGATAGATTTGAGGTTAAAGATTGTACTTCATTTTCTAAGGCCATGAAGCATATGTTGGCCTTTTCTTCTCCTTCACTTTTTCTTGAGTCTTCATGAGTTACTTCAAGTAACTTCACATTTCATGAGTCGAATCACATCCACTTACTCGATTGTATTCATTAACATCCAATGCACAACTTAGGATGTTCATGGCTTGATAGTTTAAAGTCATCTTTCTTGAATCATATTCATCAAACTCTTCTACTTTCTTGATTCTTCCATCCTTTTGAGGGACAAAAGTTCCTTTCTCTACAATACTCCAAAGATCAAAGTTAATAGAACAAATATATATTTTGATTCTAGATTTCCGAAAAGTATAATATGTACTATTGAAAAGAGGAGGTCTATTTGTAGAAGAGCCTTCTACATATGGTAAACTAGAAATATTAGCCATAGTAAAACAAAGATCTTTTGCTTCAAGGATGTTAGTCTTTTCTAGAGAAGCCCTGCTCTGATACCAATTAAAAAACCTTAGGGGGGAGGGGGGGTGGGGGGGGGGGTTGGTTATTAAGGTTTTTGGCTAATTTTGATAAAATCTTTTGTGTGATTAGAAAGATAAACCTCCAATTTGTTTGTGAAAGAATTCTAAAACTCTTGTTGATAAGAATCCACACCAAACAAAATCTTATAGTTTCGGCAATCAGGCAATGAGCATAGAATTAAACTTTAAAGAATATGCACAATAATTTATAGTGGTTCACTCTCTCAAAGAGCTACATCCACTACCTTGAGACTCAACCCAAGGATTTCACAAATCAACCATCTTCAAAGTTGGTTACACAACCACACAATGAGGATCACCCTTCAAGGGTTTTACACTAAAACCTCAAAGTTTACACAACACAACACTACAACAAATTTATCAAAGGATCACCCAAAGGGTTTTCCACAAACCTTTGATCACAATAAAAGAATAAGAAGAGTAAGGAACAATGTTACCAAATGAGCTTGAGAAGAGGAAGATACAACTCAATGGAATACTTCTACAAGCACCTCTTTACTTCTTCTTTGATGGATGATCAACAATGAAGCTCCAAGAAGATTTTGCTATTTGTTTTTATGAGATGAAGATATTTGAAAGAATGTACTTTTAAAGCTCTTTAAATGTTCTAAAATGATATCAATAAATTTTTCAACCAACCTCCATTCTTTTTGCAGCTGATCAAAGTCAATATATATATATGAAGGAGAAGAAAGTAGCCGTTACACTGTGTAACAGTAATATTTTTGCAGTAAAAGACTAAAACTGGACGACCGGTTTTAAAAAACGGACAACCTATTTTTGAAACAGAAAGATACGGACGCATCCTACAAAAATCGGATGATCCCTCTTAAAAATCGGACGACCTATTTTTCTAAAGCTAGAAAAATCGGACGATCGATTTTAAAATAGGACGTCCAATTTTGAAAATCGGATGACCTGTTTTAAAAATCGGATGACCAGCTTTGAAAATCGGATGACCCTTTTTTTTCAGAAGGATTTAAAAGCCAGTTTTTCTTAAACAAGCCAGTTTTCCTTAAACGAAAAGAACTTTCCTTCACATTTCAAAATATGTATTCTTGATACTCTTTTAGAGATAAGGAAACTTTCGAAGGCATCAAAAACTCTACCAAGAATACTTGGATTTTTCAAGAATAGTTTATAAAAGAAATTCATCCAAGGAGCTTCACACTTGATCAACAAACAAAGATGAGAGTTAGGGAGTTTTACAAAATACCTTAGCATATATCTAACTAAGACATAAGTCTTCAAGGCCTTCAATGCCTTGATCTTGGAATGGCTTGATCTCTTATTCTTCATTATGCTTTAATTGCCAAGATCTTTTACTTCTTATGTAGTGTAGCCTTGAGCCTCCAAAAATGCTTATTTTGTTCTATAGAGACTAAGCTACACTCATCACACAAACATATGTTAATCATAATAAAAAACATATACAATAATGCCCTTAGGGCTAACACTTTTCTTTCTGTGTTGTTTATTTTATTTGTTTCTTTTTCTGTTTTGCCTTTTTCGTTGGGATTGCGTTATGATATGATTATATGTCTTATATCTGCAGGATTGCCTCCCTTGTATGTGTTTTAACTGCATTTTCACTTTGTTTTGGCCCCCACGTTATGGATAATGTAGTTTTAAGTATGGAGGTATTTGTGTCTTTTTATTTCCTTTTGTTTTTTATGTGTGTCTATGTTTAGTTTTTTTATAGTCTATGGAGTCATTTTTCTCTTCTTCACATTTGAAAAAAAAAAAAATTTGTAGATAATTTAAAGACCTAAAAAGTATTCCAATACCCAAAACGTAAAAAAACCATAAAGATTTTTAATTTTGTCACGTTCAGTAGGAGTCTTGATTTCAAAACTCGTAGGATTTTTAAAAGGGCATTTTACTTGATCTGCTTGAAACCACACTTACTTTTTACTCTTACAAAATTAATGGTTTTTATGTACTTGTAAGTGTCAGTTAGTAATTATAGCCTTGGAATCTTAGGGGATTAGCATAGTGAATACCTTTTTGAGTCTTCGTCTTCAAACTTGTTTTTTCTTATCTTTGAAGCTATAAGGTTTAGTCTAGGTTGATCCCAAAAACGATGGTCACAAGTCTTAATTGTACTATTTGTGCCTTTCTTGCCTATTCTTTATATGAAATCAAACCCTAGTTCCCTTTTCATGCCTTCATGCCGAGGGTTTAATCCCTTCCATTCTTTGCCTTTTTCAACTCATACTACATATAACCTCAATTCATTGAACTAATGATCGCACACCTTTTACCCATTTTGATTGAGGCAAATAGATAAGTTCGGGGGGTTTTGTGTAAAGAAGAGGACTTTTATAGGAAAAGAGTATCTTGGGAAGCTAAGTGATGTTTGTTTTATATATAAAAAAAAGAGAAAAATCAGAGAAAAAAAAAAAAGAGAGTATTTGAATATCTTTTAAGTTTATCTCTCAAAAATCTTGAGCCGCGGTCACTCTCTCTTATACTTGGAAAATTATGTGGTTCATAAGAAATAGAGTATTGTTAGGTGGATTTGCCTAATTTAAACGAACTAAAAAGTTCAAGAGTAGATGGGAATGAGTGAAAAGCGGTTAGAAAGTATTATAATGTTTGTTACCTTTTCTTTCGGTTGTATTAGCTCTATCTCTATGCTTTTGTTTCTCTCTTTCTTTTCGTTTGATACCCTTTTATGTCCTGAGCCTAATATTACAAGCTGAAAAGTCCTACCTAATCTTGAAATGACTTAGAATAAAACTTAGAGTGGAAAGGTTTTGAGAAATCTAAGTTGAGTTTTTCATTATGTTTATAACCTGATATTCCTTGTTTTCTTTGAAAGGCGACACGAGCAATTAACACGCACACACATGCACCATTATTCAGTAAGAATATTAGTAAGATAGAGGTAGGAATTTTGATTCCTATGATTTTCCCTTCGAAAGGCCTTTATGTGGTTGAGTAATTATAACCCCCATTAAAGTGATTTAGGGTTTAGCTAATTTTCCCGTCGTTTGAATTGAGGGTTGAACCCTAACTTTTGGATGAGAAGAATTTGGATTGAATTTCTTAGAATTGATGTTTGTTTTATTGCTGGTTGTTGTTCGATTATGTTTTCGTGACAATTGATTTGCACGAAATTGATTATTTCACAAGATTGGTTGAAATTGATTATTTCACAAGATTGGTTAAAATTGAAAAATGAAGAATAATCTAGGGCAACTCATTGAATGATAAAAAATTAGCAATTGAATAGAGATATTCATTGCACTTTTAGTTTATTAGATCACTTAAGTACATCTGCATTCATACTTGGTTAGGGAGAGAAGAGATTATCCTCGAAAGGTTAGTACATAGAGTGACGTTCACATAGAGATAAGGATTGCTTGTTTTTCATGTAATAACCCAACCTTCGTTTTCAAATATAGTTTTATGAGTTCCTCAATTGAAATCGTTGACAAAAGTTTGGGGGATTCCTTCTTTCAAACTAATTTTCTAAATTTTCATACCTTTTTAATTGTTGATTTCATTTAATTGTTTTTGGTAGTTTTGAAAATAATGTCTCAAAAACATCAACTTGTTAGACTAAAGATTAGTTAAGACGGTGAGCATGTGAGCTTTTTTGTTCCCTGAGTTCGATTGCTCTGGTGTATCTCTAATACTATAGTGATAAGTACACTTGCATGTTGCATTTATTTAAGTATACCCCATAAGAAACATTAGAGGCATAAAAGGATTTTTATAAAAAACCCCTAACTCCTCATCCTAAACCTAATTGGTGAACTAAAGACATAATTAGCCTTGAATAAAATTAATTACATAGTTCCAACATAAAGGAACAAAAATTAACCAATATTATTGCTAAATTATCCAATCGGTGATGTTCAGGCCGAGACCTCCCGGGGATGCTAGGGTAGAAACCTACCACTGCTGATAGGCAATTTAAACTCCCCATTTAGCCCGAGAGCTACTGGGGATAGTAGGGTGGGTGCCTACCGACTGTAGGCTCTGTTTTTAGCATTTCCCTTGCTTCTTTTGTCATCTGTGATGGCTGGGAGCTTCTAGTTTGATTTTTTGTTGAGCTTCTTATGATTTTAATGTGTCTTGAAAGTCTTGTAGACCATTCCAAGCCTTCAATTTGAATTTAGAATTCCTCACTTGAAGCTTCAACCACGCTTTTTTCAAGTCTCTAGTTGCTGCTACGCAAATTGTTGAATCATCCTTTGCCTATTTCATATCCAACCCACTCTCTTAAAAGGGATTCGTCCTCAAATCTTAACCCTTAAATATATATAAAGGCGGGCAATGTTAGGATGGATTTCAACAATATAAGCATTGCTACGATTTAAACAATTAAAATCGAAATGCCAACTAAACAACAAAATAAGCAAGCATGCTAGAACTTCTTTGAATGGTCCTTGATAATAAAAGGAAATGTGAACAAAGAAGTTCAAAACCAAGAAACTCCAAAAAGTACTAATCAAGAGCCACTTCAATATTACAAGAATTCTACAAATAGAAGAACAACTGAAAGTATAGAATTGTCGTAAATCAAAGAAAGGAGTAATAATAACATCTTTAAAAGGCGAATTATAGAAAAAGCTTTTATCCATTGCAAGTTTAAAAAGTAATTCAAGAAGTTCAAGAGTGCGAAATGTTTCTTCCTTAAACGGATGATGATATGCAAAATAGACTTTCCAAATAAAATCAAAGGACTTTGAAAGAAAATAAGTGACTTTAGATTCTACAAACTCTTCAACATCATAATCAAGATAATAGATCATGGGAACAAAGTTTTTGAACTCCCAAGATTTGTCACCTTGCTTTATAAAATGCTATTTGTTCAAACACTCTTTAAAAGGCAAATGAAAGTAGAAACTTCCATTATTTCAACGCTCCAAAAGTAAATCAAGAAGGCTATGAGTTTGAAATATCTCTTCTTTCAAAAGATAATGAAATCGAGAGCTCAAGGTGCGTAATGATTTGAAATATTGAAACAAGAAGTTTTAAGGATTTTTAATTCTCCAAACACACGGTGTTTTCTCAAGAGTTCTAAGAAGGAAATTTGAAACATAAGTGTTAAGGAACAACTTTCTTATCAATTGTTCAACGAAAAGAAGTTCAAAATAAAAATCCTTGAAGGGTAAATAATAATGAAGCTCTCATTCTTTTCAAAATAGTCAGGAAAACAACACATTTTAAATCCCTTTTCATTGAAAGAGTAATGATAATTAAAATGCACCTTCCAAATAAACAGAAAAGCATTTAGAATGAAAGAATAGCCTTGATGAGTCTCAAATTTCATCATTTTGCAAATGAGGTGAAGAAATATAGACATAAAATTTTCGAAATTCCAAGATGGTCTACATTCCTCTGTGAAAACCATTTTATCAAAGATGTCTTTAAAAAATTGATGATAAAACATTCTTGCTTCAAATTCATGTTTCAAAATTAGTACACATGAGTTCTTTTGAAGACTCGCAAATGAAATGAATAACTTTAAAGACCACTCCTTTAAAGGATTTGATAATAAAGATGCCTAGCAACAATATCTTTGAACACTTGTTCAAATCCTACCTCTATCATGATTCAAAAACCTTTTAGCAAGAAGTCCTTGAAATGTAAATTGTAGAATTTGAATCCAAAGTGTTTTCAAACAACAAGTTCAAAGAGTTAACAACACTTGAAAGCTTGTGCTTATTGTAAGAAAACTCAAATTGATCATTCAAAAGGTGAAAACATCGGTTTAAAGGAATAACTCAATCAAGATTCTCCATGAAAGCATCAAGGAAAATAAACTCATAATCAGCATCCTCAATAAACTTTCCTAACACTTGTCATGTAAGATGTCAAATAAAGCACAATCAAGCTCAAAACTAACAATGTTAGGATCTATAAGGGAAGTATTATCTAACATACCAAAGCCATAACAAGAAGGATAAAATTTAGCACCACTATTGTAATCCTAAAAAGAAGCTAGAGAAGAAAGGCATTTAGACATAGAAGGAACAAGAAGAAAGAAATTCCTAAAAGAGAAATAGCAGATACTTCACTAAGTATTCCCACATGAAAAGTATAAGAAACCAACAAGGACTTTATTTCCTCAAAAGAGACTTTACTAAATGAAAGAGAAGGATTAAGAAATGGGCTCATTGGTAAGTCTTCAAGACAAATGCCAAGATCTTTTTCTATGCTCCTTCCTTTATCTTCTATTCCTAGAACACAAGATGAATAATTAGCAAAATTGACCTAATGTCCATCATCTCTAGGAATGACATAAGATAAGGAATTAAACCCTATGAAATGTTTCTTTTCTCATAAAGTTCCAAGAGAGTTGAGAAAGTAAAATTGCTATCCTTTTTGCATAAAAATAAGTGAAAACAACTTAATTTCCTTAAAATAGATCTCAAAGCTCAAGCAGGAATTAGAACGAAAAAATTTTATGGTCTTGATGGACTTGCAGACAAGCTTTCCTTCTTTATCCTTGCTTGAATCTTCAACATTTTGCACACATAACGATTCACTAGCAATGAAAGAGTTAGTTTCGTTAGTAGAGAAATTCACTTCCTCACTCTTTTCAAGTAAAACTATCTCTTTTACTCTTTGCTCTTCTTTTTCATTCTCTTGTTTTTTAATGAAGCACTCATTTTCTTTTACCATCTCGCTTTTCTCAAGCTCACTCTCATTTTCTTTCTCATACTCATCTTTTTCACACTCTTCAAATAAAGTAGATACAGACTCAAAGAAATACAATTCTTCAATTAATCTCTCTTTTCTTTCACTCTATCTTTTTCTTCAATCTCAATGCTTACCTTTTAAATGTTCATATCTCACATGAGATCACAATGTTCCACATTAGATATCTCTTCCTTAACATGTATTGTGGCACTTTCTTCAACTTCAATTATAGCTTGTGGAAGCTCATTTACTGTTGGAAAATCTTCAATCATTGATGATTTCAAGGTTTCTATCTTTGCAACTCCTTGAGTTGGCATGTAAAGTTGTTTGTCCTCACATTTTTTAGCCTTTATGATGCTCTTTTCCTTTTTCTCATGTTCAAATATCCTTATCCTTTCTTTCAACTTCTTTGGCTCTTCATAAACTTGATGAGGCACTAAAGAATTTAGAATAAATCTCTTGCCATCCTTGGTGAAGTTATAAGAATTCTTGGCCCCACTGTATATAGCTTTCTTATCATATATCCAAGGACTTACAAACAATAAATGACCCGGTTGCATGGGTGCTACATCACATAATATATCATCTTTATATAACTCTTAGAGATAGACACGAACACTTGCTTAGTGACTTTGATCTCATCACTATCATTTGATCAATGGCGTATGTTAGTGATATGATAGAAGATCATCAATGGAATTCAAATCATCATATCAATTTCTCTAGGACCTTGCCTTCAATAGGACTTGATCTTTTTCAATAACACCCATCCATAATTGAACCTAATCTATGAGCAAATGTATATGAGGAGGATCTTTCCCTCAATTACTAGTAAAAAAAATGGACTTGATATCCCCTACCAAAAATTAGATCAATTGAAGAAGACCCAAGCTCTAGACAAATCACAAGTATGTGATTATCATAGAATTAGGAATTGTAATCAAATTAAGAACCCTTGGATGAACCCAATCCAAGTATTCAAATAAAATCAACCTAAGCAATTATCAAACCTTAGATGAAGTTCAAGAAGAAAGCCTCAAAACTTAAGAACCCTAGGAGAAAACTCTCAAATTTCATATATCATTCATCTTCAAAGTTAATTACAAGAGGAGGCATAAGTAGGTATTTATAGAGAAAATGTACTCCTCTTCCTAAAACCTAATGAGTATTAAAAATACCTAATTTACCTTCTATTAAAAGTTAATTACAAACCCTAGATGAAAAGAAACAAAAAATTAAACAGAATTAATAGCTAAATTGTCCATTTAAAGATATTAGTCAGAGACCTACGGCGGACAGTAGGGTGGACCTACTGTCGCCAGTCGGTAATCTTCAAAACTCTCATTTTGTCTAGAGAGCTACCAGGGGCAGTAAGGTGGAAACCTACTGTCAACAGTAGGCTTTGTTTTACTGAATTCCTTGCTTCTTTTATCTTCTATGATGGCCGGAAGCTTCTAGTTTGATTACATTGAGCTTCTTAGGACTTTAATGTGTCTTGGAAGTCTTATAAACTCTTCCAAGCATTCAAATTGAATCCGGAATTCCTCATTTTAAATCTTTCAACTTTGATGTCTTCAATCTTCTAATGCAAATAGTTGCTCCTTCAGAGATTGTTGAATGATCCTTCATCGCTTTCATATTAGTAAGCTTAGGATGTTCAAGAAGAGGCAAATTCAACTTTTCCACAAGGAAGTACTAGTCACATTAGCACAGCTACTACCATCAACAATAGTATTGGCAACTTTGCCTTCCACATGGCGTTGGGTATGGACTATATGCTCACTTTGATTTTTCCTCCTATAGACATTTTCATCATATAAACTCTTGAAGTAAATTTCTCTACCATAACTATCACGAAACCCTTCCCAACAATCATAAGGATTATGCTCATGATAATCATATTTAACATTATCTCTATCATAACCCCCATAATCACCATAGAAAGTATGCTTAAGTGATTTATCATAAGAATAGAATTTACCAAATCCAATTTGTCTTCTAGAAGTGAAGTTTCCATTTCCATGGTGGTTCCCACCATAAGCATGTACTCCATAGCCACTACTATGATAGAAGTTACACTTATCCCTTGCAAGCTTTGAATGATAAGCCTCTTTTTTGCTCTTTTCTTCCATCTATTTCCAAGATGGATTAGAGCAATTACACTCCCTTTACTTCCTATTAAACCTGCAAAAAAGATTAGAAACAAGAAAAATAGGACTTCCTATCACTCCCTTAGTGTTTGCACTCTTTTGATGATCACACATATCTCTCATGTATGTTGTTTTTAAGGCATTTGGTAAAATAAGCTGGTCTTTTTGCCTTTTTCCAATCACTCTCCTCTCAAGGTTCTATAGATTCTTTGAACCTCTTAACCAACTCAACTAATAGAATTCAACTTAAGCAAGGAAAACAATAATGTACTTGGTTGGATGTAAACAATTGAAAGAAGCAAACTGTCAGACACTTGAGGTGTAAAGAATTTCAAAGAGCATGTCTACGGAAATTAGCCAATCAAAAGTTATTGATCATCAAACAAAGAATAGGAACACACAAGAAAGCTATTAGAAATAAAATTAAAAACAATTCAAAACAAACTAAGCTAAACAAAGAAGTAAAGAGTACTAAGAAGAACTTCCAGAAAAAAGGGGATGATTATACCCTGTAACACAAATAGAAATAACACTGCAAGTACTAATCTAAATCGCGTCAAACTAGTTTAGAAAAATTCTAACACAAAGAGGATGATATTAAGCAAAAATGTTGATTGGAGTGAATCAATATAACATAAGATATGCTCAGATTAATTTGCACTTTTTCTGCAACTGAGATATCAAAATACTTTTAAGTTTTTTTATCAATTTGATCAATCAATTGGACTCAAAATTGAGTAAAATTTATTCAAATGATCCAACCATAGGAGTTTAGGTCCATCAAAAAATTGCAATCAAATTCTCACTTAATCATTCTTTTTCATTCGATTTTTCTGATATGGTTTCTCTATGAGAGTTTTGCGTGATCTTCATGGAATTTTGTTTAGATCATCAAGTACATTCTCTTTTTTCTTTCAACGAATTTCACACAAATAACCCATAAATTCACCTTCAATTGGAGGTTTCCCTAGTACCATTTGATGTGAATCTACTTAGAGAAGCTTGATTGATTTACTCACTTGCCAAGGATCACCTCCAAACATTGAAGAACTTCTATTGAAGATTTGAAATCAACACACTCCACTATAAAACCTATGGAGAACTAAGCACCATAAACCCCATAATGGGAGGGCTGATTCTTCTGTAATTTTGGAAACAAGAACCTTAGGGGAACGAAGGGTCCTAAAACCCAAACTACACAAACTAGAATACCTAGATCAATCAACTCTAGAAATAAGAACTTTTAGAATTAGTCAAAGAAGGAATTGATGATGATTAATTGAACTCCATATATCTTCAATGTAAGTTATCAATTGTTCACCAACTAAACATGTAAACCATTAGGAACTAAGCTAAGATGGGTTGAAGAACCCTAGAAACCCACTTGGGAATGCTCTCAATATTCATTAAAAATTCAAGTTGTTTACAAAGGAGGCATAAAAGGATATTTATAGAAAACTCCTAACTACTCTTTCTAAAACTAATTGGTGTATTAAAGATCTAATTAACCTTGAATAATATTAATTACAAAGCTTGGACATAAAGAAACAAAAATTAATAGCTAAATTGTCTATTTAGTAATGTTGAGGCCGAGACCTATCGGGGATGGTAGGGTAAAAGCTTACCGTCGCTGGTAGGCAATCTTCTAACTCTCCATTTAGCCCGAGAACTACTAGGGATGGTAGGGTGGGAGCCTACTATCTCCAATAGGCTCTATTTTTAGCATTTCCCTAGCCTTTTTTTGTCATCTATGATGGCTGGGAGCTTCTAGTCTAATTGCGTTGAGCTTCTCATGATTTTAGTGTGTCTTGAAGGTCTTGGAAACTCTTCCAAGCCTTTAATTTTAATCCAAAGTTCCTCATTTGAAGCTTCAACCATGTTTTCGTCAATTCTCTAGTTGCTTCTATGCAAATTACTGAAAATCGTTCGCCAGTTTTGTGTTAATTAGTCCTAGTTAAGCTTCACCTAATAATTGCTACTCATAGTCTGTGAGTTTTGAATAATCATAAAACTAAAGTTTTATTGCTTTTGATTAGATAGCATTGCATCAGGGGTAATTGAGTGCAAATTCTTGTGTGATCAACCTTGATATATTGCATTGAACTAGTACAATTAATAGGTTGGTTTTACTGCATCAGGTTTTTACCATCGTTGCCTGGGACTTGTTTATATCAATAACACCTACTTGTTGTTTGATTTGAGACCAAACCATTTTTGTTTTTCTTTTTATTGCAATTTCTCATTTAATTTTTTGCTTTTAGATGCTTTGAGAAAAAGGAAAATATTTTGCAAATTTTTGTTATTTTGTTTTAGCCTAATTTTTTTCTCCATGTTCTTTTTGTATCATTTTGTGTTTTCTTAAATTGTTCGGTCAGTCTGAGTTTGATCTTTTTATTCCTTTGGTTTACTTGAATTTTTTTTGGTTATTTTCGTCTACTTGATTTCTTTCATTTCTCTTGAAGCAGTTTCGTATGTCTAGCAATTCTGAGGATGAATTAGCAACTTATGATCCTGAGATTGAAAGGACCTTTAGGATGATTCAGAAGGAGAATAAGTAGTGAAAATTTCCGATATAGAATAAGGATGAGCCCACTAGAGTCTAGATGGGGGAAAATTAAACTCTTAGGGACTATGCTTGCCCTAAGATCGAGAATGCGAATCTCTCCATTATCAAGCCCGCCATTCATTCCAACAACTTCAAGTTGAAGCCGACATTAATTTAGGTGGTGCACAATAATTCTCAATAATACCCTCAGGATGAATGGACAAACCAAAGATGCTATCAAGCTAAGTTTTTCCATTTTCATTAAAGGATAGAGCCAAACAATTGCTTTATTCTCTCCCTGCTGGTTTTGTTAGTACATGGAGCAAACTTTCTGAAGCCTTTTTGGATAAATATTTCCCACATGTTAAGACTTTTAAGTTGCGATAACATCTCCAGTTTTGTGCATCTTGCAAGTGAATCTTTTGACGAAACACGGGAAAGAATTAAGGACAACTTAAGGAAGAGTTTTCTTTATTAAGTTTCCTAACGAACGTTGATGAGGTATGGGACTACTCTAGAAAATACAACCTAACAGGCCAGTGCACCTATTAGATTAGTACTACAAAATTCCCAAGTTGACGAACTCTAGGGACAGAGAAGCTATAATACTAACTGTGTCTCTATAAAGCATTTAAAGTAAGTTCTAAACTAAAGAAAACCATTAAAAATTAGAACTAGACACTAGGAATAAAAAGCTCAATTTTAAAATGAGTTTAATGGTAAAGGGTTTGAATGATGGAATCCCCCTATATTTGTCAATTATTTCAACTGGAAGCATCATGAAAAGAATGTGTGAAAGATGATGGTTGGGTCTCACATGGAAGCGCTGGAAATCCATATCTTTAGGCGAAATCCACTCTATGTACTAACCTTCATACAAGAGTCACTTATCTCTTTAACCGGTTATGAATGATTTAGTATTAAAGGTGAATTAGGGTTCTAAAAGTTGTAATTAGTATCTCTATTCAACTACCCACTTCTATTGTTCAGTTAATTGCCCTAAATTGATCTTTTTTTTTTTTTTTTTTTCAATTTCAATAAATCTTGCGAATCAAACAATTGTACAAAAATCGAATAAGCAAATAAAAAATTGAACAACAACCAATTGAAATCAAACATCCAATTTCCATAAAAACCAATTAAAGAAACTTATCATCCAATTTAGGGTTTATCCCCTTTCAAACAATTAAAGTCAAACTAATAATCATTGTCAATGAACTCAAATTCATAATAAAATTCACAAAAATACAAAGGTATAGAAATCTTAGGTATATGATTGAGGACTCCATAGTTTCGTAGTGGCCATGAGCTCGTCTCCCGATTCTCCCAAAGAACTCAAAATTTCTCCCGCTTGAGGTGTTCAATAACTTCTCCAAACACCAAAATTTAACTCTAATCTATGAAATCTAATCACTAAGAGAGGTTTTGGGGAGAAACTGAAAGACGAATTTTGCTCCAAACAATCCCTCTCTGTTGTAGAATAAAGAATGAATAAAAATTTATAGGAAAAGTTAGCTAAAAAACACTAAATAAACAAGGTCAAACTAAGTCTGACCACAACCTGCCAGCCTCAGCTAGTCTGATGCTATTGCCCGCAGCTAGATTCTGGGTATTTCCATTGAAGACCATCTTGCCACGCGGTTAGGGTTAACCTTGTTGGCCGAATATGGCTTCTGCCTAGTTCGTGATGATATTAAGTCTTCTTTGATTTTGCTTTGTTTTTGTTCATTTTTCTCCTGTTTCAGCTTCTATTCATCAAAACCTCCTTTGCGAAGTACCTACGTCAAGAAGAGACAAAAAATCACTTGTTTCATACTTTGAAAACCGAAATAATCAACATGTAAAAATAACGATAAATATACGAATATCAAACTTCCCCACACTTATTTGTTGCTTGCCCTCAAGCAACAAAAATGAAAAAACATCCAAAGAAAGAGAAACCAACAACCCGACTTCACAAAACATGAAATAAACAAACTAACTAAACTAAACAATAATAAGCATAGCGAACGATTATAAAATGAAAATAAATATAGCAAACGATTGTAAAACAGAAATAAATATTGCAAGTTCCAACAAGCCCACCATCACACGATGAATTACGAGCATTAAAACATCCCACTGACATTTCATTTATAAGCTTATGGCCCACCAGCATGTGTACGTGATTACTTGTTCTGATCATCAACAAATGCAAAGGAATGTCAGGTTATTAACATAGTGATTCTCCTTTACTTGCAATGCTAGTAACAACTGGACCATTTCAACATCTATCCACTATAAGTTATAGCTTAAGTCACTACTGAATTAGGTAGGAGTTTTAAGCTTGTAGCTTTAGGCTTGGGACATAAAGGGCTACCAAATGAAAGGAAAAACAAAGGAAACAATGATTAGAGCTAATGCAACTGAAAGGAAAACAAATCCGAAGATTACCTATAACTTACTAGCTGCTTTCACTCACTTCCTATTTACCCTGGAACATTCTACCTCATGTTTTTATTCGTACAACCCACCTTTCTGTTAGTATATGCCCTAAGACCAATTGACTCATATTTATGATTTATGAAGCATGTATTTTTTGAATTGTATTTTATGCTCTTGGTCATCAAGTATGTGACTTGATAGTAAAACCCTTATAGCTAATAAAATACTATTCTTATTTGTCCCTAGTTTTATTACATCTTGTATTATTAAACTAGTGTGAAGTTGATTGATGGTAAAGTTTTACTGATCATGAATATGAGCTATAAAATCAATTCATAAGTACATATTGAGAATATTGTATTGGACATGACCCAAAGTGAAGAAGAAATATTGCATGGGTTTAAGTTATAAGTATTTTTTCTCAGTTTTATATTTGGTGTCCTTTGACCTACTGTTTCTAATCCTTCTTGCCTAGGGAGAAAATATGTTTTGACATAGTCATACGTCACTTTTAATTAGGTGATTATTATGACTATTGGTTGGCTTATTTTCTTGTCATGGCTTGAATATTGGAGAAAGTGAAAGGGATTTGTCCCTCTCTTTTTAGAGAGAGATATCCATGGGCCCCTTGATAATGAGGACTGGAAAATATGCATGGCCATGCTCAAATAAGTATTAATAAGGTGTTATTAATATTATTTGTTGGAACAATCTGCCTGGTGATCAAGTAAATGGTTAATTAAGTTTTATAAGGATGACCCGATCCATGCATTATACTTAATTAGGATATCGTGTGACAAAAAGACTAAATATTATTTCTGATGCTAGGTTATTATTGTTTTTACTTAACTTGGGTAAGCATAATGTGTTGCTAGAGGCCACTTATGTTTTGTGAATAAATGTCTAGGACATTTTTCATTCACTGCCAACGTTAAGTGAACCTACAGGGTCACACGCATAGACGATCTTGTGAGCATAATGTCCACGTTCAATGAATCTAGATTGTGTCCAGATTCGTTGAACGTATACAAAAGGGGAATTAGATTCCATATTGTATTTTTTGGTAAGTTAATAAGTAATTAATTTTATTTAATCGAATAAATGAAATTAATTACTTAATATTACTCATCCAACCGTTGGATGATTATAGGAGTAGACGGACGAGATTAAACTGTCATTAGGTGACAGTTAGGGTTTTGATATTGACAGCTATAAAAGGTTATGTTAACCTTTTCTTTGTAGCCGTCCTTTATCTGATTAAAGAAAATAAAACCCTAAACCCTAGAACGGCGATATATCATCTAGCCTCCTCTCTCTAAAATACGACCGATTACCAGATAGTCAGGATCAGTTCTGAACAGTTTTCCGAACACATAAGGGGCTAGTATCAGCGTACAAAGCAGCGTCTCCACAACGAACAATCAAAACATTGAGGTAATTTCCATCCAATCAGTTTTTCTAGTATGTGCAGATCCTATTGGTGGATTTCCGTAAGTTTTATTTTATTTTGTTTTTTTGCCTACGGAGTCCAACACTTTCATCAATCATTTAAGTCTCAAGGAAGTTTATACGTAAGTGATGAAAGTTTTAAGAATATAAGAGATAAAGGAAGCCACACTTTTTCTCTCTTACTTTTACTTCCCTTCTTTTTTTTTCTTTTTTTCACAACTTTGTTTTTCTTCTTAATTTTTTTTACAATGATTGAGAATTTACAAGCATTCTCTACAGAGGTCTTTTTCACAAGATTTTTCTTTTGAAAACACTTTACTTCCTCTCTCTTTCCTCGAATGTAATCTTCTTCACAAGAATTTCTCAAAATACCCCTTCGTTTCACATTATACTCTTCTTTCCTTAAATCCCCCACACTTAGCTGTTCTCCTCACTCAAAAGCTACTAAAAGGTTAATAATCATTAACTCACACAATTGAGGGTTTTATATTAAGAGTGGGTTTCAATGACAAAGAAAAGAAGGGATCGGATTTGATATGAATCAACAAAGGATCATTCAGCAAATTCCAAATGAGCAACTAGAGAATTGAAGAAAGCATGGTTAAAGCTTCAATTGAAGAATTTCAAAGTGAAGTAGAAGGTCTGGAAGAGTTCTAAGATTTCCAAGGCACATTCAAGTAATAAGAAGCTCAACAGAATAAAACTAGAAGCTCTCGGCCATCGTAGATGACAAAAGAAGCAAGGAGGGAAAGAAAAAAGAGATTACCATCAACGGTAGGCTCAACCCTACCATCTGGTAGCTTTCTATACAAAAGGAGAAGCCTGAAATGTGCCCCACTGGTGACGGTTGATTCACCCTACCGTCCGCAGTGTTCTCGTATCAATTTCTTTAAAATGGACAATTTAGTTACTTTTTGATTAAATCTTGATTTTTTATTTTTTATGCTTGTAATTATCTATCATTACAAGGTTAATTAGGTATTTTTAATATTTATTAGGTTTTAGGAAGAGGAGTAGGTTTTCTTTTTAAATACCTAATTATGCCTCCTCATGTAATTAACTTTTATAATGAATGATATATGAAATTTGAGAGTTTTCTCTAAGGATTGTTAAATTTTGAGGTTTTCTCCTTGAACTTCACGTAGGGTTTGATCATTCCTTAGATTGATTTAATTGAATACTTTGATTGGGCTGATCCGAGGGTTCTTAATTTGATCACAATTCCTAATTCTATGATAATCACATCCCTTTGATTTGTTCTAGAGCTTAGGTCTTCTTCAATTGATCTAATTGAGTAGTGGGTAACTAGTCCCATTGTTCCTTTAGAAATTGAGGAAAAGATCCTCTTCATATACATTTTTTCATGGTTTATGTTAAATTATGGGTAGGTGTTGTTGAAGGAGATAAAATCCTATTGAAGGCAAAAGGTCCTTAGGTGGTTGATTAAAGGATTTTAATCTTTGAACAACAAGACATAAGTCATTTAGTATTAGAAACACCTTCAAATTACGCTCTATTTCTGTTTAATTGCTTTAAATATTCGCAACAGTATTTGATGATCTGTAGAAAATACATGAAGGTCATGAAAATTGTCGGACGGAAAAAGTGATGCCTGAAGAATTGGCTTGATCCGAAGTATTATTGAGTTTCTTTTGAAAATATTTGACATTGATCTCATCTAATATGAGTTAGGAATAGTTTAAAATTGGTTTCACTTAATTTGTACTTTATTTGATAGATCAAAATAATAAATTATTTTGATCTATCAAGAAACCAAAACGGATTGGAAAGTGTTGATTAATCTGTTAATATCTTGTATTATACTTATCCAATTCAAATGAAATATGTCCTTAAACTCATCTTGTTCGAGTAAGGAATCTATGAAAACTTGTTTCACTCAATTTGAATCTATACTTTCGGAGTTATTGTATTTAGGCGTAGGGTATCATTGTCCCCTGTTTTCTAGAAATTTTTGTTTAGTGCTCTTTCTTCTTTGTTTTGCTTAGCTTTTTTTTTTTCATTGTTTTTGGATTGTAATTGCTTTCCGTCAGTGTTTATACATCTTTTTGTGATAAAATTTATTTCGATTGGATCTAATTGCTCTTTGATAATCATTGAAACTCTTGCACATTAAGTGTTTGTTGAAATTTCTCTTTGAACTTCTTTTACTACCTCAAATAAGTGTTTAATTACACTCTATCTTTGGTTGATTGCTTTGAATGATTGTGGTGGAGGAAGTTTAAAGGCTCAAATAACTCTTGTGAGTTGAGATTTTTGAAAAGGCAAGAGGGTGAGCTTATTGTTATAAAAGCCATAAGAGACTTAAACCCGAGAGAACTGAGTAGTCATCAAAATAATGTATATACTTAGGAAGTGATTGTGAGATCCTTCTTTTGTTATTTTTGTGTTATTTTGCAGGTTTAATCATGTCTATGAAAGCTTAATTACCTTATTACAATGAAGGGACTAGTGGAAGTTCTCATTCATATTTTGATCCCATGAAGGTTATCATGCAAGAGCTTCAACTAATGAGAAAGGACATGAAGGAAATGAGAGGAAACATTACTAATCTTTGTATGGAGCATAGAGATCAAAACAACATTGGAGAACATGTCACTTCTCATACTCATTTGGGATATGATAACTTCTCTTCTCATGCTAGATCTTATGCGTATAATTCTTATGATTGCTATGAGGGCAATGGACTTGGAACTAGAAATGGTCAAAATGATACATGTTATAGTAGAGTTCTAGGAATGAAGTTACAAATGAAGGGAATTATGTGAATATGGAGAGAGGTTCCATAAAAGAAGAGGTGATTATGAGGGATACTATGATAGTTATAATTACGGAGGGTATAGTTGTAGACGAAGTTCTCAAACTTTGGGAACTACATTAAGACCTCTTAGTTACAACAAGTTGAAATTACCTTTTTTGTTCTATACCTATTGTGTAATCTTTGTTCTATACCTATTGTGGAGGAAAAGAAGAAAATTTCTAATGGGCGTTAAAAAATCTCTCTTACGAGGTCAATGTTATGTGGGATTGTAAATGTAAAAATAGAAGGAGAATGGGAGGTCAACCAATCAAGACCTGGAACTTAATGAAGCAAGCATTGAGAACCAAATTTGGAGTTGGAAACCATGACGGACAAAGATAAGGCAAAGCAAAAGAAAAATTCATGGAATCTTCAATGGGTGAAATGTCTACAAAAGCAAATGAGCATTCATAATCTCATGATGTAATTGATAGAAAAGTCATTCACCATGAGAAGAAGAACATGTACCTTTGTAAAAGAATAAAAATAAAGAGAAGAAAAAGTGAAGAGTGACAAGAAAATGAGTGATCAAAAGAAAGAGAGCGCTATGGAAGAGAAAAGAAGAATGAGTTCCCATGTGGAACGAAGTGTTAATTGAATCTATTTCTACTTCTGTGGAAGAGTATTAATGTGAGAAGAGTGTTGTGAGAACAAAAGAAAGTGAGGGAAAAGGAAAGAGAGTGAATGCTTTATTGAAAATCACGAGAGTAAAAGAAGAACAAGTGGAAGAAGCAAGATGAGATTGAAAATGGTGAGGAAACAAAGGAGAGATAAGCTCAATTCTTTCTGAGGGAGATAAAAGAGAGGAATGAAAGAGAGTTGTTGACTTTAGTTCACCATTAAACTCACTTTCTAGTGAGGTGGTGAACTTGTTTACTAATTCTAATAGCCATTTCCTTTCTTGTTTTTCTCCAAGTGTGCAGAAATTTGAAGCTCAAAAAATGGAAAATGAAGGAAGTCTTGGCTACAAGCTCTACAAAACCATAAGCTTCTTTCTTTCCACATCTTTCTTGTCTTTGATTTCATTATCAATGAATCTAATAGTTATTCTTTTTCTTTCTTTTGTGATAGAATTCAATCTCAATTCTTGAACTTCTTAACTACACTTTGTGGAATAAATCCAAATCATGGGATGAAAGCTAAAAGAGAAGGCATGGGATAAGAGCTTAACATTGGCTATGAAGACATATCAATAAGCCTTTTTTTTTTAAACCCTTTTCTTTCATGCCATGAGTTCTTTTTTGAGGAGTTAAAGCTGTTCTTAGAGTTGTATGTCTCTTATATGACTTTAGTTGGAAATGTGATGGTCAATTCTTTCTCTTCAAAGATGATATTTTAAATGATTTATTAGTTCAAAACACGATTTCTTGTGTCAAAGTTTTGAATCAATCCTTTGGTGGTACTTTGGTTATTCTCTAACCTTCAAAAAGTTTTTGAACGAGTTGATTTTTAAAAGGGAATTCAAAGTGTTTCAAGTTTTGATGATAAACAAAGATTGTTCTTTGTTGAATAGTTTCTTGAAGCTCTTTTGGAAGAATTTTGCATCAAAATTCTTATTTTACCATCTTCCTTCAAAGAAATCTTTTAAAAACATGATTTAACAAAAGAATAGCTTGATGCTTCTAAAGATTTTTATGAGATATTTTGGTGGATAAGAAGTGTTAATCTTGAATTTATTTGTCTAGATCTTTTGATCAAACCATTAGGAAAATGTTTTAAAGCTTCATTGAAATGGAAAAGATAATGGATTTGGTATCTTCATTGGCCATTTGAAGAGTAATTTTGGAAATTTGGTATAGCAAATGAAGTATGAATGATGTAAATTTTTCAATCCCAATTCTTTGATTTTCAAAAGAAACTTTCTAACTAAAGATGTCTATGCTCTTGAAAGTATTGTGGTTCAAACTTCTTGGATTTTCAATTTGTTTCTAGGGTCCTGAAAATAAATTTATCAAAAATCCATGAAGGAACTTTGAGAAGTATTGAGGATCTAAGCTTGTACTACCACATTACTTTAAAAGAATGCCTCTTCGAATCAATATTTCCTTGTGATTCCTTAAACTTGCTAACGAGGAATGCCATTGATCATTTCTTTACTCAAATCTATGACATTAAATCAATTGCTTGGATCTTTCAAAAATACCAAGATGTTTTGATCTTTTGGAATCCTAAGCATTCTAGTTTCTTCTTTTAGTCTACAAGATTCAGCGATATTGTTAGCTTTGGGTTTCATAGGTGTTTTAAAGAAGTATTAGAATCCTAGCTAGTTTTACTGTTTAGATGGTCATTAAACTTAATTATTTAACACTTAGCAATGCTTATATTGTTGAGTAATTTCTAATGTTGCCTGCCTCGTACATATTTACAGGAAAAAGATTCAAGGACGAATCCTTTTAGGAGAGGCAATATGATATGAATCATCAAAGGATCATTCAACAAATTCTGGAGGAGTAAGTACAGAATTGAAGAAAACATGGTTGAAGCTTCAATTCATGAATTTCTGAGTGAATTAGCAGGTTTGGAAGAGTTCCAAGGCTTCCAAGACTGGTTCAATTTATAAGAAGCTCAACAGGATAAAACTAGGAGCTCCCGGTCATCATAGATGATGAAAGACGCAAGGAGGGGAAGAAAACAGAGCTTATTCTTGATGGTAGGCTCCAACTTGCTGTCCGCGGTAGCTTTCTAGACAAAAAAGAAAGCTTGAAGAGTGCCCTATCATCAAAGGTAGGTTCACCCTACTATCCGCGGCAGGTCTCAGATCAATTTCTTTAAAATGGACAATTGGTTAATTTTTTATTAAATCTTTTTTCTTACTTCCTAAGCTTGTATTTAACTTTTTTTCAAAGGTTAAAATTAGGTATTTTTAATATTCATTAGGTTTTTGGAAGAGGAGTAGGTTTCATGTAATTAACTTTGATGATAAATGATATATGAAATTAGAGAGTGTTCTCATAGGGTTGTTTAGTTTTGAGGTTTTCCCCTTGAACTTCATCTAGGGTTTGATCATTCCTTAGATTGATTTTATTGAATAATTAGATGAGGCTAATCCAAGAGTTCTTAATTTGATCACAATTCCAATTCTATTATAATCACATCCTTGTGATTCATTGTAGATCTTAGGTCTTTTTCAATTGATCTAATTGAATAGTGGGTAACAAAACCCATTTTTCTTTCAACAATTGAGGAAAAGATCCTTTTCATATACACTTGTTCATATTTTAGGTTGAATTATGGGGGGGAAGGGGGGGAGGGGGGGGGGAGGTGTTACTCAAGGAGATCAAGTCCTATTAAAGGCAAAAGGTCCTTGGGAGGTTTGATTAAAGGCTTTTGATCTTTGCACAAAAAGATTTATATCAGAATCCCTTTCGCATGCAAGCTCAAAAAGGGTACTAAGAATTGACTTACACAAGGATGGGAAACTGATGTGTTTCAATATAAAACGAGGGTTCCTAATCTCTACAATTCCAGGCAAGTGGACCTAACATTGCAGAGGTGAGTTAAACCAGACTGTCATATCTCCAGAGGAATGGAAAAGATTCAACTACTCTATCGTTATTCCAATGTTTAGTATAAAAGTTGTCATTCAAAAGATTATTAACTAGAGGAGATGTTAATGAAAGCTATAATTCGAAAACCAATGAGCAATTATCAAAAGAAATCTATAGAGCAGAAGTTTGGATCTCGGGATCCCCCTAATAGTGTTACTACTTCAACTGATTGATTTTAATAGAAATTGATGTTTTATTAACGAATTGGGTCATCAGACTCATAGTCGCACAATCCCTATCTCTAGGTGAAAGTCGCCCTATTGACTAACCCTTAGTGGAGAATATCTTCTCTCCCTAAGTAGTTATGAATGCTATAAACGCAGGTGATAAAATGACCTAAAAGTGCATCATTCTATCTCTAGTCTAATGCCCCAATGAATCCGTAAAATTTATTGCCCTAAAGTGTTCTTCCTTTTTAAATTCCAAATTCCCTTGCTAATCTAAGTTTGCGACACTTAAACTGCAGGAAAGATACCAATGAAGAACAATTTAATCATCCACAACATTCAATTTAAGAGAAATAAATTCAATTTCCTAGAAACCTAAATTAGGGTTCAACCCTTAATCCAAACAATAAAACTATTTAATATTCATAATGTAAACTGAAATTAAATAATTAACATCTATAAGAGAAAGGAAAAGATAGGCTTAGGAATGATTTTGGACACCGAATTGCTTCTTTCTATCTTTAGATGCATGGTGCATAGCATGGCCCTTTACCTCCTGTGATTGATTTTTTTTTTTTTGTTAATGCGTTGTAATGTTTTTAAATATAGCCTGGGTGTTGTCATTTTCATTGATGTAATATTATCAAGCTTTACTAGAATAGGTTAATTCTATTTCCTATTCCTATGTATGTTTTTCTGTCCTATGTAACAAGATTAGAAGGCCAAGACATTGGAGGCAAGCTCATGGAGATGAAGACTTACCTAGATTGACCTTTGACTTCCATGAGCCTCGTAGAAGTCAATATAGGATTGGGGCCATGCTATGACACGTTTTATTCGATGTATATATTATGTATGTGATGTTTAGTTTATTTCCTTTTATTTTATTAGATATATGTTTTATGAAATAATATATAAATAAAAGGAAGAAGGTTTTTGAAATCATGTAAAAATTAAGTCGTAAAATGCCTCCCATGATCATAAGCACTTCTCTATGCTTGGATCATCATTTTGTCTCATTGCCAAAGCAAGAGATAAATGGTTACCTAAGTAGGGGAAGATGGAAAATGGAGATTTCCATATGCTTCGAATGGTTTGGCTTAACTAGGTTATCAAAATGGTTTTGAGCCTAGGGCATCATATGGGATTTTGCCGGTACATATAGATGTAAATCCCATTAATCCATTTTTCTCTAATTATGGGTGTTAAGCCAAAGCTTACTTAGGATTAGAATAAAATGAATTTTTCTACCCATGATTTATATCAAGTGTTGAATATTTCAGGAAAAAATTAATGCTTCATTTATTTAATTTTACTTTGCAAATTCTATGTAGATAATGCCCTCAAACAATTCAAACACCTCGTTGCGATCCGTGCTTGAAAAGAATAAGCTTAGTGGGACTAACTTTCTTAATTGGGCACGAAATTTAAGGATTGTCCTTAAACAAGAAAAAAAGCTATATATACTTGAGAACCCTATCCCTAATCAACCAGCTAACAATGCCCCCAGAGTCGAAAAGGATGCTTATAGTAAGCACAAGGATGATTCTAACGATGTGACATGTCTCATGTTGGCTACAATAGAATCTGAGTTGCAAAAGCAATTCGAGGAAGTTGAGGCTTATGAGATGATAAAATAGCTCAAGGAAATGTTCCAAGAGCAGGCACGTCAAGAGAGATATCTTACCACTAAGGCGTTGAATAGCTGCAAAATGACCCCTAGCACTTCAGTTAGTGCTCATGTCCTTAAGATGAAAGGGTATTTTGATCAGCTTGAAAAACTTGGAGCACTTGTAAGTCATGACTTGGCTACTGATATGATCTTGACCTCTTTGACCTCTGACTATGATCAGTTTGTCATGAACTTCAATATGCATAATATGGAAAAGTCCATAAATGAATTGCACGAGATGCTCAAGCAGGCTGAACAAAACATTAGAAAGTCTACTCCTAATGTTCTGATGGTTCAAAAGGGGCAGTTCAAGAAGAACAAGAGAAAGGGAAAGGGAAAAGATATGGCCAAGAAGGGTAAAGGCAAGCAGAAGCCCAAGCCCAAGGTTAAACCACCAAAAGAAGGGACTTGCTTCCACTGCAATGAACCTAGTCATTGGAAGAGGAATTGCAGGCTCTACTTGGAAGAAAAGAAAAAGCAAAAGGCCAGTGAGACTGCCGCTTTAGCTATTTTCGTTATAGAAATTAATATGTCTACTTCTATTTGTATAAATGTGCAGGGACTCAAAAGGAGTAGATATTTGGCAAAAGGAGAGGTGGACCTGCAAGTTGCAAATGGAACAAAAGTTGCTGCTGTAGCTGTAGGGACATTTGATTTACTTTTGCCTACTGAGCTTATAATTGAACTTAAAGATTGTTATTACGTTCCTGCTATGAGTAGGAACATCATTACAGTTTCTTGTTTGGGTATTGATGGTTTTGAGTTTAATACTAAGAATGGTAAAAGTTCTATTTATAAAAATGGTATTTTCTATGGGGATGCCTCTTTATGTAATGGACTTTACATTCTTAACGTACACGATTCCATTAGTAAGCCCATCTACAACATAAATACAAAGAAATTTAAATCTAATGATTTAAATCAAACTTACTTCTGGCATTTTCGTTTGGGCCACATAAATGAGAAACGCATATCCAAACTCCATCAAGATGGATTTTTATCTTCATTCCACCTTGAGTCTTATGAAAAATGCGATTCTTGTTTATTGGGCAAAATGACTAAAAGTCCAGTTACAGGACAAAGTGAAAGAGCTACCGATTTATTGGAACTTATACATACTGATGTATGTGGACCAATGAACACACAAACCAGAGGAGGTTTTCAGTATTTCATTACATTCACAGATGATTTCAGTAGATATGGTTATGTCTATCTAATGAAACGTAAATCTGATTCCTTTCAAAAGTTTAAGGAATTTCAAAATGAAGTACAGAATCAACTTGGAAGGAGTATCAATTTAGTTCGATCAGATCGAGGTGGTGAATACTTAGGCTAAGAGTTTGACGAACATCTAAAGGATTGTGGGATAGTATCACAATTAACTCCACCAGGAACACTACAATGGAATAGTCTGTCTGAACGCAGAAATCGAACTCTATTAGATATGGTTCGATCTATGATGAGTCAAACAGATCTTCCAATTTCTTTTTAGGGTTATGCTCTAGAAACTGCTGCATTCATATTAAATAGAGTTCCATCTAAAGCTGTTCAGAAGACACCATATGAGATATGGACTGGGAAAGAACCTAGTTTAGCGTTTCTCAAAATTTGGGGATGTGATGCTTATGTGAAGCGATCATTATCTGAAAAACTAGCACCCAAATCTGATAAGTGTCTGTTTGTGGGATATCCTAAGGAAACTAAAGGATATTATTTCTATCTTCTATCTAAAAACAAAGTGTTTGTTGTTCGCAACGGAGTTTTCCTTGAAAGGGAATTCGTTTCCAAAAAAGTTAGTGCGAGTAGAATCCATCTTGAAGAAGCTCAAGGACTGCAGACCATTTCTGAAGCGATTATGGACACTCAGTTAGACTCATGTATTCATACTGAGCCTGAACCTTTGACGCAAAGCCCAAGAAGGTCTGGTAAGATTCCTCAGATACCACTGAGGATCATAATATTGATGTTATTAATCCAGGTGAACCTAATTCCTACCAAGATGATATTCATAGTTCTAAATCTAGCAAATAGCTAGAGGTTATGCAATCAGAAACGCAATCCATGCATGACAATCAAGTTTGGACTTTGATTGATCCACCTGAAGGTTGCAAGACCATAGGGTGTAAATGGGGTTTCAAAAAGAAAACTGACATGGATGGCAATGTGCACACTTACAAAGCACGAGTGGTAGCAAAAGGTTATAGACAAACTCATGGTATAGACTATGATGAAACCTTTTCTCCTGTTGTAATGCTTAAGTCAAATAGAATTCTACTTGCCATTGCAGCATATTATGATTATGAAATATGGCAAATGGACGTTAAAACGGCTTTTCTTAATGGAAATCCACTGGAGGATGTGTATATGACACAACCTGAAGGTTTTATTCATCCTTCGAATTCTAGTAAAGTGTATAAGCTTCAAAGATCCATTTATGGCTTGAAGCAGGCATCTCGAAGTTGGAATCTTCGTTTTGATGAAGCAATTAAAGAATTCAATTTCATCAAGAATGATGATGAACTTTGTGTGTACAAAAGGGTTACAGAAAATGCAGTAGTCTTCTTAGTGCTCTATGTCGATGACATCTTGTTAATTGAGAATGACATTCCCACTTTGTAAAGTGTAAAAACTTGGTTGGGGAAGTGTTTTTCAATGAAAGATTTAGGCGAAGAAGCCTATATTCTAGGCATTAGGATCTATCGAGATAGATCTAAAAAGTTTATTGGCCTAAGTCAGAGTGGATATATTGACAAGGTACTGAAAAGGTTCAGTATGCAAGATTCTAAGAGAGGATTCTTGCCAATGTCACATGGCGTTAAACTTAGTAAGTCTCAAAGTCCTACCACAAGGAAGGATACAGAACGCATGAGTAAGATTCCTTACGCTTCCGCAATTGGATCTATCATGTACGCCATGTCATGCACTCGCCCAGATGTCTCGTATGCATTAAGCATGACTAGCAGATTCCAGTCAAATCCTGGTGAACCACATTGGACTGCAGTAAAAAAACATTCTCAAGTACTTAAGAAGTTCTAAAGAGATGTTTTTGATCTACGGAGGTCAGGAAGGAGAGCTTGTTGTAAATGGTTACACGGATGCTAGCTTTCAGAGTGATGTAGATGATTTTAGATCGCAATCTAGATTTGTGTTCTGTTTGAATGGAGGTGCTGTGAGCTGGAAGAGTTCAAAGAAAGATACCGTGGTCGATTCTACTACAGAGGCTGATGATGTGGCTGCTTCTGATGCCGCCAAAGAGGCAGTTTGGATCAGAAAGTTCCTCACAGAACTAGGTGTGATTCCTAGCATTGTGAACCCAGTGGACCTATATTGTGATAATACAGGAATCATTGCACAAGCTAAGGAACCTAGATCTCATCAACGATCCAAACATATTCTCAAGCGTTTCCATCTAATTCGAGATATTGTTGAGCATGGAGATGTTAAAATTTGCAAAGTAGACACCAATGACAATGTCGCAAATCAATTGACAAAGCCACTCCCACAACTTAAGCATGAGAGTCATACTAGGTCAATGAGTTTGAGAGTCATATCAAATTGGTAGTAAGGCAAGTAGGAGATTGTTAGTATATGCCCTAAGACCAATTGACTCACATTTATGATTTATGAACATGTATTTTGAATTGTATTTTATGCTCTTGGTCATCAAGTATGTGACTTGATAGTAAAACCCTTATAGCTAATAAAATACTATTCTTATTTGTCCCTAGTTTTATTACATCTTGTATTATTAAACTAGTGTGAAGTTGATTGATGGTAAAGTTTTACTGATCATGAATATGAGATATAAAATCAATTCATAAGTACATATGGAGAATATTGTATTGGACATGACCCAAAGTGGAGAAGAAATATTACATGGGTTTAAGTTATAAGTATTTTTTCTCAGTTTTATATTTGGTGTCCTTTGACCTAATGTTTCTAATCCCTTTTGCCTGGGGAGAAAATATGTTTTGACATAGTCATACGTCACTTTTAATTAGGTGATTATTATGACTATTGGTTGGCTTATTTTCTTGTCATGGCTTGAATATTGGAGAAAGTGAAAGGGATTTATCCCTCTCTTTTTAGAGAAAGATATCCATGGGCCCCTTGATAATGAAGACTGGAAAATATGCATGGCCATGCTCAAATAAGTATTAATAAGGTGTTATTAATATTATTTGCTGGAACAATCTGCCTAGTGATCAAGTAAATGGTTAATTAAGTTTTATAAGGATGGCCCGGTCCATGCCTTATACTTAATTAGGATATCGTGTGACAAAAAGACTAAATATTATTTCTGATGCTAGGTTATTATTGCTTTTACTTAACTTGGGTAAGCATAATGTGTTGCTAGAGGCCGCTTATGTTTTGTGAATAAATGTCTAGGACATTTTTCATTCACTGCCAACGTTAAGTGAACCTAAAACGCATAGACGATCTTGTGAGCATAATGTCCACATTCAGTGAATCTAGATTGTGTCCAGATTCGTTGAACGTATACAAAAGGGTAATCAGATTCTACGTTGTATTTTCTGGTAAGTTAATAAGTAACTAATTTTATTTATCGAATAAATGAAATTAATTACTTAATATTACTCATCCAACCGTTGGATGATTATAGGAATAGACGAATGAGATTAAACTGTCATTAGATGACAATTAGGGTTTTGATATTGACTGCTATAAAAGCTTATGTTTACCTTCTCTCTCTGGTCATCTTTTTCTGATTAAAAAAAACAGAAACCTAAACCCTGGAACGACAATATAGTATCTACCTCCCTCTCTCCGAAATTTGACCTATTACCAGATAGTCAAGATTAGTTCTGAACAATTTTTAGAACACGGAAGGGCTAGCATCCCGATCGCTTGCAGAGGAGTTCGTCGCGTGGATACCAGTAGAGGGCGAAGCTTACAAAGTAGCGCGTCCACAACGAACGATCAAAACATTGAGGTAATTTCTATCCAATTGGTTTTTCTAGTATGTGCAGATCCTGTTGGTGGATTTCCGTAGTTTTATTTTATTTTGTTTTTGCCTACGGATTCCAACAGCCCTTTCTTCGAATAATTCCCTGTACATTCATAGACACTTCATTCGCTTCATGATTAATCACGCACACAGTGTCTTAAACTTTTGATGAGATAATCGGGAGTAAGGGGAATTTAAAGACTATCTCATTCCCCTACCCTTTCCCCATGTCTATTAGTTCCCTGGAAGTATGAAGAAAAGGGCATCCTCGAATATTAGGGATATTGACATCCTCGTCCATATCTAAAACTACCTAGTCAACAGGAAACACCAAATCCTTGACTTTGACTAACACGTATTCTATTACCCCTTTAGGATGTCTGACACTTCCATCTGCTAGATTAATCGACATCTTTACAAGTCCTGAGCTACCTAGACCTAGACACTCACCCATATTAAAAGAGATGACATTTATACTAGTGCCTAAGTCTGCAAGAGCCCTATCAACATTTATGCTGCCAATGGTACAAGGAAAAGAAAAATTGCTTGTGTCTTCAAGCTTTCGTGGTAGTACAGATATTTTTGTCAAAGGGACCGAACACTCTTCACCAAGAACATGAGTGGAAGCTTCATGAAGTTTTTCCTTCTTCGTGATCATATCCTTCAAGTGCCTTACATACTTAGGTATTTGTAGCAGAAGATCACACAAAGGTAAGTTTATTTTTAATTGAAAAAAAGTTTTTTATAAATTCCCTCATTTCATCTTGAGTACGGTCTCAAACAAGTGCCTCTGGCAATGGAACTTTCGGTTTACGAGCACTTGTTGACTTCTTCTTTCCTAAATCTTTTGCTGAATCTACATCCTCTTCATCACTTTTGCGGGATGATCACGTTTCCTCTTTTGTACAGCTTTCTTCTTGAACGATCACCCCTTCTTCCTTGGCTGAATTGTCATCCTCAATTGTCACTGAAATAGCATTTACATGTTCTCTCAGGTTCACTGTGGTGTTGCTAGAAAGAGATCCTGGAGTCCTTTCTAATACAAGCTTCACCAACTGCCCAATTTGCTTCTCCAAGTTTCTAGAGGCTTCATAATTCCTTTGGGCTACTTCGATGGTGTTCATTCTATTGTCTGTTGCACTTATAACCTTCACTATCAACCCTTCCTGATTTGTCTTGGCCAGTGAGGGTGATTCTGTGGACCTGCTTCATAGGGCAACGGTGGAGAAGGATCTCTGTTCTGGAATCCCAGGGGATTTTGTGGTCTCTGTTGTCCCTGGCCACTCGAAGAAAAGTTCGGATGGTTCCTCCTTCCCGGATTATAAGTGTTGGAGTAGGGGTTGCTTGGGTCGGTTCCCATTGACATAATCAACTTGCTCTTGTGGGCCTCCAATACTCGGACATTCATGATTTTGATTCTCCCTGTTGCAGAAGTCAAAAACATGACAAGCTTATTAGGTTTACTAGAAGATCAAGTGGTAAAATTTCCCAACTTTTGTTCAATCATAGCCTTCAGTCTAGCTTCCATGGCCGATATCGCTTCTACATTATGTACTCCACTTGCCTTCGGGTTTTACCTCTACCCTTTCAAGGTATAGCTATTCATTGTGATTTGCTCGATGTGGTCATATACCCATGGAGGAGTCTTGTGATCTGAAGAACCTCTAGTTGAGACATCTACCAGCCGTCTCACACAAAAAGATACTCCATTACAAAAGCTCTGGATTTGTATCCCCAAATCCAGCCCGTGATGAGGACATTTTCTGAGCAGTTCTTTTGATTGCTCCCAGGCTTCATATAAACTTTCACCATCAATTTGTTGGAATGACAATATCTCATTCCTTAGCTTCGCCGTCCGCTCTAGAGGAAAGTACCTCCCTAGGAATTTTTTCACCAATGAGTCCTATGAAGTTATGGACCCCAATGGCAATGGTTTAAGCGAAGACTTCGCCTTCCCCCTTAGACAGAAGGGGAAAAGACGAAGCCGAATAGTGTCTTCCAAGACCCCGTTAATCTTAAATGTGTCACACACCTCTATGAAATTCCCTTTGTGCGCGTTGGGATCCTCTTCCCGAAAACTGTCAAACTGGATGTTGTTCTGCAATAGATGTATTGGATTTGGTTTGATTTCCAAAATTGTTAGCTTCGACTCGTGGCCATGCTTTTGCTCGATTGCATCACAGAGATGGACGGTCGAGCATAATCAGCCAAAGTTTGCTTCGCCATTGGTAGTGCTGGATTTGGCTCGAAGAGTGGATTCTCGATTGGTGGAACTTGTGGTTCATCTTCCACCCTCTCGACGGTCACTGCTACTCTTACTACTGCCATGTCAAACCGAAAGGCGTGGCAGGCATCCCGAAGCTATGTTCCGGCTCTGGATCAAACGGAATTAGCTCCGCCTTCTTTGTTAGGGCATAAACTAGCACAACTCAACCTACAGCAAAGAAAGCAACGTACTTAGTTCCACTTGATAAACACCCTAAAAATTAATGAAACCGAAACAAAAACAGAAAAGTTACTAAATCACCAAACAACGTTATTTCTTTAAACTTGCCTATTCCTAAACAATGATGCCAAAAACTTTATGTTTGTCATATAAGACGGGGGTTCCTAATTGCTTGAATTTAAGCCAAGTGGACCTAACACTATAGTGGTGAGTTCAACCCGAGGGTCATATCTCTCGAGGAACGGAAAAGGTTCAACTACTCTACTGTTATTCCGATGTTTAGTCTAAAAATTGGCATTCAAAAGATTTTTAAACTAGAAGAGATGCTAAAAAAAGCTATAATCCAAACCAATGAACAATTATCAAAAGAAATCTATAAAGCAGAAGTTTGTATCTCGGGGTTCCCCTAATCTTGTTACTAATTCAATTGATTGATTTTAATATAATGTGTTTTATTAACAAATTGGATCATCAATCAGGCAATCCCTATCTCTAGGTGAAAGTCGCCCCACTCACTAACCCTTTTACGAGAATCTTTTCTCTCTCTAACTAGTTATGAATGCTATAAATGCAGGTGATAAACATACCTAAAAGTGCATTATTCTATCTATAGTCTAATGACCCAATTAATCCCCAAATTGATTGCCTGGGGTGTTCTTCCTATTTCAATTCCAAACACCCTTGCGATTAATCTAAGTTTACGACACTTAAACTGCTGGAAAATACCAATCGAAGAACAATTTAATCAGCCACAATACTAAATTTAAGAAAAATCAATTCAATTTCATAGAAACTGATATTAGGGTTGAACCCTTAATCCAAAAAATAAAACTACTCACTATTCATAATGTAAACTAAAATTAAATGATTAAAATCTATAAGAGAAGGAAAAGAAAGGCCTAGGAATGAGTTTGGAGGCCAAATTACGATACCGAAAGGTGCTAGAGTTCGTCTCTTGAGTTTCCCAATTGATGCCCCAATTCGCCTCTTCGATCCTTGAATCTTTTTGAAAGTCTTCAATTCTACTTCTCTAATCTAATTCCTAAGTTATTGAGGTGAGAATTAGGGAAAATTTGTCACATGAGATCGCCACAATTCGCCTCACTGCCTTAATGGCGGAAGTCTAAAAAAATAAGAATAATAAATACTTGAATCACTCTAAAAATTGGCTTAACAGCTACTGAAATCAGGACCTACCATAGGCGGTAGATCGGGTCCTACCATCGGCGGTAGGTCTCTGCCTTCCATTTCTCTTTTGTGCCTTGAACCTACCGTCGATGATAGAGGGAGCCTAGTGTCGTCGGTAGGGTTTGGTCTTCTTCTCGTTTGTTACCAATGTACCTACTGTAAGCGATAAGGTAGCCTACCTCCAGTCGCAGGTCCTCTTTGTTGTCACTGTTTGGCATCATTTTCCATCGTTTTTGCTCTGTTTTACACTGTTCTCGTCCTTTCTTCATTGTATCTTCCTTCGACAAGCAACTGAGATAACACTGGGAGATATTAGATTTAAACATATACTTTATACCTGAAACCATTGAAAAATGATGAAACTAGCATGTAAAATAATCGACAAAATAACAACTATCATAAAAAAAATGTACAAAGGCGGCAATGAAGGCTTAGCGCCATCATCTCTGGGACCAACCTAAACTAGACCTTTTCGCCTCAAGATGAAGATAAGACAAGAGTTAGGACATATAATCGAAAGGGAATCAACAAGCTAATCTCTTGAAATATCAAGGCATTCAAAGATTAACCAACACTTGCTTGTGCAAAGAAGCCATTCATTCAATAAGAAATATAAACAAGTATGTGGTGCTAAAATCCTGTTAAGTAACAATCCCTATGAAGTTTTCTTAAGGTCTTGCAAACGATATACCTATCAGTTTGAGACACTAAAAATCTTTTTGTTTTTTAAACTTTAAAAAAGACATTTAAATGAAAGTAAACGGCTTTAAAGAAAAGAACTATTTTTTGTAATTTTCGATAAGAAGAGATAAAAGACTCAATGAAAATAAAAGCAAAATGTTTGGCATTTTTCAAAATTTGTTATTTTTTTTTTTTTTTTGGTTTTTTAGGATAAGATGTCCTAAAAACGACTAAGAAAGGAACAACTAACTTAACAAAAGAATATATAATACACAAATATGCCCTCACACTTTAAACCATATTGTTTGTAATGTGCGAGCCAGGACCAAACCGAAAGAAAGAACAAACAGATAAATCAACAGAGAAAGACATAAGAACAAACAGATAAATTGCCAAAAAAAGACATAGAAAAGAGAAAACAAATATAGCATGCATGGGAACCTATCCCGACAGTTAAACATGAAAGGCACAGGTGAAGTAATTCTAAAATAGAACTATAAAGGAAGTCCATAAAAAATACAAATAACGAAAAAACAACACAAAAGGGAATCCATCCCAAAACAAGAAAGTAAGAAAATCACAAAACAAATAAAAGATAATAGCCAAAATATAAATCATAGAATAGAGGTATAATTGAAGAAAGAGATAAGAAAAGTCCCTCATTATGGACCCTTGTTTACATGGCCGCCGCTACTGGTGCCCAATCGAGGAAGAAGTGTTGGCATAATTTTGATAGCATGACACTTTGATGAGTGAGCTCCGACTCTTGGGGGTGATTGAGGTCCCCTGGAGAGCTATGGCCTCCTCTTAGTAGTGAAGAGATGAAACCATCTCAGCCATCTGCATGCTATGAGCATTCTACTAAACGAGAGTTGCACAAAAGTTGTCCTGTATCTTAGCTTGAAATGACTCCATGTACTACATAGAGGGTGCACTTGTAGTGCCCATGGCAGGGATAATAGGAGCGGGGTCGGTAGACTAAGTATCATTTGCGGTTTATTGATGCCTAATCAGAAAGTGGGCTTGATGGACCGAAATCTAAAAGCATTGCGATGTCATTGAGTGCCGTCATTCTCCAAGGGAATCCATTTTTTTTCCTCTGCATCGTACCAAAATTGTTGAATTTGGTGAATGATGAGATGCAGTTTTGAGTTGTTTCCTGCCTCTTCCATGTAAAAACCACATTTAGTGCCCGAAAAAATGGGTTAACAAGACAGGATAGTGAAAATTACGTGTACAATTAGGGTCACAATCCGTGTCTCGCATAGCGTGAATAATCAGCGAGGCCAAAGATATGGGAGAGCGGGATTGCATCTTATCAATTATATAAAGGTTGACAATCCTAACCTCATTTTAGGCCCCCTTTATGAACCATGATGTAACGAGAAAAATAGGCAAGACGTGGGGAAAGATGTCAAGAAAGTCACCCCTGGGAAGTATAGCCTTTAGGATGGACGCAAATCCCACGATATCTCTCCTCATATCTCCACTCTAGGTCTTCCTCAATCATTTTAAGAATGGTATCTACAACCACCGAGTTTCACACATCCCTAAGACCTAGATGGTTAGATAGACCGTCCCTAGTTAATGTAATTCGAGTCCCCTTACCCAAATAAATGATCGTGGGGAGATATTTGTCATGCTTGTGTAGCATGTTGGCATAGAATTCATGCACTAATTAGAGTTGTACTCACCACGAAGTATAAGAAGATTTTTCTCAACCCATGTGTTCGAAAAAGGTATGAAACTTAAGGTGGTTGTCTTCTTCATCAGAGAAAGTACGTGCCAAGACCATAAAACATACCTCTCAGTTTGTGACCCATTTTTGGCTTTTATGGACATTATAAGGGGATAAGAAGGGAGAGCAGGGGGCTGGTAGATTGTTAGGATCAAGCCGAGGGTCTGTGATTCGAGCTTGTTTAGATGAGGTGGCAACTTTTTTAAGAGTGTGATGGACAAGGAAACGGATTAAAACTGAGGCAAAGTGAAAACTTACACAAAGAAGCACACCATGGTAAAACAACCACATACTTAACAGAGCAACTTCAACCGAACACATAAAACTACAACGAAAAAAATAAAACACAAGAAGAAACAAAAAATGGTAAAAAGAGCAAGAAAAATTGGCACTACAAAATCACTCTAAAGTGCAAAACAAGAAACCCAAATGTAACTAAAATTCCAAAAAAACCACAAAACAAACGAATAAACCCAAACAAAACACGAGGAAAATAAGAATAGTGCGTGAATGTGTAACATGAAAAGAACAATCACAATGCAACAGAGAAACAATCGAAAACACATTATAGAAACCAAATGAGCAACTTATTTCGCAAATTAAAAGTGACTAAAGAAAAATAAGAAGTGAGAGTTTTATCCTTTGTTCGTTTTACAAAACAAACCGCTTCAGCTACGTCAAGGAAGCCAACTCTACTACTAGAGTAATTCGTCGATGCAGACTGTCGGAGTTACCAGAGGGATGGTTGTGGTATCGAGACTGGGACTGTGTGTTGAAGAGGGCAAAAGTCGAAGAAGAAAAATAGTAACAAAAAGAAGGAGATGAGAGTGGTTCCACTGTAGAGCTGTCAGAGTTGCCGGAGGGATGGTGGTGGTACTGAGGCTAGGAGTGTGTGTTGAAGAGGGAAAAAAAGATGAAGAAGAAGAATAGAAACAAAAAGAAGGAGAGGAGAGTGGTGTATGGCTAGGTGACAAACAGGAATGAGAAGTTGGAGAGGGAATGTGACAGAAAAGATGAAGAAAAGGAAAAAGAAAAGAGGAAGGGAAATAAGGAGAAGGACAGCGGTGGTGGTGTGTGATGAAGAAGAAAAAGAATGAGGAGGAAAAATAATAGTGAAAGGAGGTGGATGAGTGGTGTGGATGGTGGTGGTTGCAAATGATAGAGAAGGAAAAGGAAAGGTGTCGCGGGAAGTTGGGGGGAAGATTGGGAAATTGAGTAAAATTTAGGGAGAAAACCTAATTGGCCTGACCCCAACTTGAGATCTCACCCGAAACCCATTCCAAGAAAGACCCGCATGCCATGAGGAGCTTGTCGAACGCGGGAAATTTCTGTTAGCTTTCTTTACTTGTGCGCCAGCCATGATAGATTTATGGTCGACTAATTCTATCGTTTCTGTGCCATTTCGTCCCCTTTTTCGTGCTGGAATGGCCCCTAAAGACCTTTACAAGCTCCCATCAGCAGTAAACACCAAATTAAATCTCCATAAGCACCTTTAACACAAACAACACAAATAAAATCAATCAAACCCAAAAAAGAGGAGATAATAATAGAATAATCAAGTGACAACCAAATTTTAAAACGAAGCATACACAACTCAACAACATCTATAAATGAGCAGCCATGCACTAAAAGTACAACAAGTTTACAAAAGATGTATCAAATACTCCGTGAATTCAAGATCGTCCTAATCTTTCTTTTTTCTATGTGTTGAAATGGCACCCACTTTATCAAGCCGTTCTTTAATTTGGGAGAGGAATGCTTCTCTTGCTTTTTGACATTTTCCGACTCTCCTTCCTAGATGACATAGTTTCATGGAAAGAAGAAGATAGGTCGTGAGTAGTGTTATTAATGTGAAACACTATGTCTTAGCTTTTAGAAAAGGGGGTTGGAGTTAGTAAAAATTTGAAGACCACTTCATTTTCCACAACAGTGAGAAGTAACTTTCCTTTTTCCATACATATTATGGCCCTAGAAGTATGCAAAAATGAGCCCCTAAAATTAGAGGGAAGTCTACATCCTCTTCTATGTCAAGGATAACAAAGTCTACAGGGAAGAGAAGGTCCTTGACCTCAAAGAAGTCTTCCACGATTCCCTTATGGTGTCTAACACTTTTATCAACTAGACTAACGGACATCTTAACGGGTTTTGGATTCCCTAGGCCTAGTCTCTTACAAATATCATATGACATGACACTAATATTCACACCCAGGTAAGCTAATATCCTATAAACTCTAAAACTACCAATCATGCGAGGGAAAGAAAAGCTCCCTGGATCTTCTAACTTTTGCAATAGCCTTCTCTTGTTGATGAGAATTGACAAGCATTCCTCACCTAAGATGTGTGATGTTGCTTTGGCAATTTATCTCTTATTCTTGAGCATCTCCTTAAGACATTTAACGTAATTGGATACCTGCAAGAGCAAATCACAAAGAGATAAGTTTATTTTGAGTTGTTTAAAAATGACAATGAACTCCCTTATTTCACCCTGGCTGCGATCACGAACATAGGCCGCAAGATAAGGGACTTTCGAGTTGTATGCGATAATCATCGGCTTTTGTTTCGTTCCCTCTTTAGTTTGTTCCACTTCTTTGGATTTAGGAGTGGCTGATACCTCTGATGCTTCGTTATTAAAACTCTTCTCTGAGACGACTACAACTTTCTCTTTTTTGGGAAACTTCTCTTTAGATCTTACCGAGTTAGCATTGACATGCTCTCTTGGGTTCACCTAAATGTTGCTCAGGAGAGTTCTGGGAGTCCTTTTAGATACCAACTTAATAGATTACCCAATTTTCTTCTCTAGATTTTTTATATATGCCTCTTGGTTTCTCTGAGTAGCTTCTATACTATTAATTTTGGCATCTATTGCACTCAGGAATTTTACCATTATGTCTTATAAATTTGATATCACTCATACCGGGTGTATTATATGGTAATGGTTTTGTAGATCCTTTATTATGAAAATCGAAGGTTGACTTGTCCTTGGTTCCTCATGAGAAATTTGGCCGATTCCTTCATCAAGGGTTATAGGTTGATATGAATTAGACAAAGGATTTTTCAACAATTTCGTAGGAGCAACTAGTGGTGTTAGAGAATTGAAGAGATCATGGTCTAAAGCTTCAAATGAGGAATTCTAGGTTCAAAATGAAGGCTTGGAAGAGTTCCCAAGACTTTCAAGACTCATTAACATCATAATAAACTCAATGGAATCAAACTAGAAGCTCCCGACCATCATAGAAGACAAAAGAAGCAAGGAAAACAGAGCTTATCGATGATGGTAGCCTCCTACCCCACCGTCCCTAGTAGCTCTGGGCCTAGAAGGGGATTTGTTCAAGTGAGTGGATAGACCCAGCCACTTTCTCGGTCGGACCTGGCCCGATCCAGTCAACTTTACATTATTAGTCAATTTAGCTATTTTTTTATTAGCCTTTCGGTTTCCTTATTTGCAAATTTTATAATTAACTTTGATAAATGTTAATTAGGTACTTTAATCACTAATTAGGTTTAGGAAGAGGAGTAGGGCTTTTCTAAGCCTCTTTTATAATTATATTTTGATAAAGTGATAATTTGAATATAAAGGATTTTCTTTAGTGTTCTAGGGTCCTTCAACCTTCTTAGCTAAAATCTCTAAGGGTTCTCTTTCTTAGTAAGTGCTGAATTAATGTTCATAGATTGAAGATCTATGGAAATCTAATTGATCTTTTAAATTCCTATTTCCTAGATTTCTAGAATCTTGTAGGTCTTCTGTATAAGAGTCTAACTTGGTGTTGGTTAATCAATCCCAATTGTTGAATTGGCTTGTAGATGAAGGACTATTCATCATGGATTCAAGAGGTCTTTAGATCGGCTAAAGTTGCCCGAGGATGATGGATTATCAAGTTCTATTGAAGGAAAAGTTCTTTGCGTGCTGATTTGAAGAATTGATTCGTTGTACATCAAATTCCATATCATTTTGATCTAATTCCATATCGTTTGCACTTGGACATCAAATGAAGAATGAAAACCAAGGAGAGATCGTTGGAAACGAGTTATTTTAATGCCATGAAAATTCATTAATAAGCCCTTTTCTTAACTCTTCTCTTTTATCTAACGAAATTTCTTATGAGGAATTAAAGTTGTTTTTAGCATTTTACATTTCTCATGTGAGCATAATTTGAGATGCTTGTGCTATCTCGTATGGTGGTGGTCTCTTGCTAGTTGCACCTTCTACTTCTAAGCGTGTTTCTTCTTATGATCCGGCATTGAAAAACCAACTTATGATTATGACAATATTAACGTACCATCTTGTTTTGATTGTGAGTCAGTCCATGATGATTCCTTAGTTGATTTAAAAGTTGTTGGTTGAAGGTTAGATTGTGCTTTATTTGATGTTTTTCATGATAAGTTTAAAGAAAACTTTGTTGGAAATTTTGATTATATTTTATCTTTCTTTGAGATGTTCATAAAGAACTTTGTTGGAGCTCTTTCTTTAAACCGACCTTTAGCCTTTTTGAGCAACCAAGTGAAATCTCTTTTCCATGAACAAAAGCTTTCAAAGGTCATTAAATCCTTGAACACTTTATTTAAAACACATTTGGTTTCCAATTTTATCATTTGCATTTCAAGGAACTCTTATTCAAAGATTTTTAAAACCAAATGGGAGCTTATCTTGATATGTTCAAAGTTAATCCTTTTGCATTTGTAAATTCAATCTTGCGGAAAGAAAGATCTGAACAAGTTTACAAAGGGTATCTTTACTACCATAAACCTTTCAAGGAGTGTTTTTTGAAGAACATCTTCTCACTTACATTGTTTTGGAAGAACTCTTGTGCATTAATTTTGAAATATGAACTTGAAGCGACATTGTTTAATCATCTACTATTTAAAGAGTTCTTTGATAAAATGGTTTTCAAAGAGGAATGTAGACAATCTTGGAGTTTTGGTAAATTTTATGTCTACAATTTCTCACCTAATTGTGAAATAATGAAATTTGAGACTCATCAAGGCTATTCTTTCTTTCTAAATGCTTTTGTTTTTATTTGGAAGGAGCAATTGAATTATTATTACCCTTTCAAAGAAAAGGGGTTTCAAATGTGTGGTTTTCATTTTGATTTTGAACTTTTCTTTGAATAATTCACAAGAAAGTTGTTTCTTAACACTTGTGTTTTAAATTCCCTTCTTAGAATTCTTGCGGAAACACCTTGTGTTTGGAGCATTAAAAATTCATAATACTTCTTGTTTCAACATTTGAAATCATTACACAAATCTAGCTCTACATTTCAACATCTTTGAAGATTTTCCAAACTAATAACCTTCTTGATTCACTTTTAGAGTTAGGAAATGATGAATGTTTCTACTTTCATTTGTCTTTAAAGATGTTGTTATTAAGCCTTTCTTTGATTTACAAGATTTCTGCACTCTCAATTGTGATTTTATTTTCAGAATTCTTGTAAAACTTGAATGGTCAATGAAGAGTCCTTTTTGAGATGCCTTGCTTTGCACTTCTTTGTCTACAATTCCTTTGCTTATCATAGACCATTCACATAAGTTCTAGAGGCCTTGCTTATTTTGTTGTTTTAGATAGCATTTGGATTTTATCTGTTTAACTCATACCAATGCTTATCTTGTTAAATTAGCCTACCGACCATACCATCTTTGTTACGGAGGAACGTATATGTGAAAAAGAACCAAGTCCTAGAACACGGCTGGTAGAAAGGTCGTACAGAGAGCTTGTTCTCAACTCATAGCCGGAGACTAGAAGTCTGCCTCCGAGACCTAGTGGGAGGCTCGCACGACAGGGTATTAGCTCAATAGTAGAGCGCAATTCAAATTTTCTTTCCATTCTAATGTTGCCTGCCTTGTTGTGGATACACTACGGGAGAACAGACATTTAGAGACGAAATTTTAGAGCCAGATAGTATCCGCCGCAAAATAGAGACGTAATACAGACTTATTAGAGATATAAGGAAATAAGGATATCAACAGAGAAATTAGAGATGACACAGACACAATTATTATTAATCTCTAAAGAATGTGACTCTATTTCGACTCTACTTTAGAAGAGACAAAATTGTAGAGACCATTGAGACAATGTTATTGAATATGTCTCTATTTTTCGCAACCAAATAGCCCCAGCTATTACATCTCTATACTTATGACTTATTGGAGACGACTATTGTTGGTCCCTAAAAAATGGAACTCTATTTCAACTCTACTTCGTAGGAGACGAAATTATGGAGACCGTTTAGGCATCGTTATTGAATCCGTCTCTATTTTTCTCGACCAAATAGCCACGGCCAATTTACATCTCAATACATATGATTTGTTGGAGATGACATGAAGATGAATATTGTTGGTCTCTAAATAATGCGACTCCATTTCGACTCTACTTCGGAGGAGACGAAATTATAGAGACTATTCAGACACCTTTACTGATATTTTTTTCCTCTCTAATAATGGATGTGTAATTGAGATTTTCTTGCACTTGGTTTTATTCTCTTATTTTCTTGCGTCAAGTTGGTGAGATGGTGTTGTTATCTCTTTAATTTAGGTAAAACTATTGTTTTATTTTCTTCAATTTGAAAGAAAGTTTTAATATTTTTAATCGGATGTTCTATGTGGTGGGCTTTAGAGGCAAATTGTTTGAAGAAGTTGTTGGGTACAGTTTTGAATTAAGAACTACTTCTAGTAATTGGTTTTCTCACTAATCTAATATCTTTTTTTCAAAGTTTTCTTAGGTGGTCTCATAGAAGGATTAATAATGTCCTATCACTACTTTTCCAGTTTCAGTTTTGAAAATTCACCATTTGACAGCTCATAGAGCGCAAAGTTGGAAATCAAGTTCACTCATTCAGCTAGTTATTTTGAATGATTACTTTGGATGGTTATTTTTGGTAGAGACTATGGATATGTCGTTTTGGATGGTAATTTTGGCTATCAATTATGAATGTCATTTGGGATTGTTGTATTTGATGATTAATTTATTAGAATAGTTATATTTTTGTGTTAGGTTTGTTCTTTGTATTATATGAAAATTTAGAAACGAATATTTTGTCAATATATAGTCAATTGTACTCTCTAATCGGTTATACCCTCCATATGGATACAAGTCTTAAGACCCAAAAGTCATCTACAATATAGAGACAAATATATCCGTCTTAAAAATTTTATTTAAAAAAAAAGTGGAATTTAAGTGGGGGTTTAAAATTGCTTGAAAACACAAAAATAACCCCCACAAAATACACTATTTTTTGTAATGAATAGAGACAAAATGCAAGAAACACTTCTTCTCTAAAAATAGAGATCAAACTATAAAAAGAATAGATAGGAATTAGCCACGGAAGTTTCGTCTCTAAACCATGTTCATTCGAGAGTTGACCTTTCAATTAGAGATGACAAATTTACTGTTAAAGATGAAGCATTCGGTCTCCAATCTTAGAGACCGGCATTTGTTTCGTCCCTATATGTTTAGAGACGAGGCCTTTAGAGTCACCATTTATTTCGTCTCAGAATTGTCTCTAAAACAATTTAGAGATGAAATTTTGTCAATTATAGACATATTTTTACTGTCTTGAAATATTGGTTCTCCCGTAGTGATATTTGAAAAACTAAATGTGAGGAGGAAACATTGTCAAGAGAAGGGGTATGATATGAAATCAACAGAGGATTACTTAGCAATTGCCATAGGAGCAACTAGTGGTGTTAGAGAATTGAAGAAATCATGGTTGAAAGCTTCAAATGTGGAATTCAGGATTCGAATTGAAGGCTTAGAAGAGTTCACAAGACTTTTAACATTCATTAAATTCATAAGAAGCTCAAAAAATCAAACAAGAAGCTTTCGGCCATTGTAGAAGACAAAATAAGCAAGAAATTAAAGAAAATAGAGCCTACAAGCAATAGTAGGCTCCCGCCTTATTGTCCCAGATAGCTCTTGGCCTAGAAGGGGGAATTATTCAAGTGAGTGGCCATACCTGAGCACTTTCTCGGGCAGACCCAACCTTGTCCAGTCTACTTTATATTTTTAGTCAATTTAGCTAATTTTTTTTAATTAATTTTTGGTTTCTTTATTTCCAAGTTTCGTAATTAACTTTCCTCAGTTATTAAATCTTTCATCCACTAATTAGGTTTAGAAATAGTAGTAGGATTTTTCCATAAATACCTCATTATGCGTCCTTGTAATTAGATTTTGATGAAGTGATAATTTGAATAGAGAGGATTCTCTTTAGTGTTTTAGGGTTCTTCAACCCTCTTAGCTAAGATCTCTAAGGGTTCTCTTCCTTAGAGAGTGCTCAGCTGATGTTCATAGATTGAACATCTATGGAAATCTAATTTATCATCTAAATTCTCAATTGTTTGATTTCTACAATCTTCTATTTGTCATAGAATTAGGTCTTCTCCATAAGATTCTAATTTGATGTTAGGTAATCAATCCCAATTTTTTAATTGTCTTATAAGATTATTCATCATGGATTTAAGAGGTCTTTAGATTGGCTAAAGGTTTCTTGAGGATGGTTGATTGTCTAGTCCTATTGAAGGGAAAGATCCTTGGGGGTGCTGGTTTGAAGAATTGATCCATTGTACATCAAATTACATATCGTTTGGTTCTAATTCCATATCATAGGTGTTTGAGTATGGATTTTTTTCTTGCCTATTCCCTTGGATGAAATCCATGTGCTCAATAGAAGTACCCATACTAGGGCACTCAGGGTTTGGATGCCGTCAACTACAGAAGTCACAGTACATAACATGCTAAGGATTCATCTATGACAGTGCCAAGTCCATGTTTCCCATCTTTTTCTCGATCACGGCTTCTAATTTGGACTCCATAGCTGTGATCATAACCACATTGTGCACTCTAGTTAGTTTTGCCCGGGAGTTGCACGACCCCATGTGTAGTTAGCCACAGCTGTCTGCTGAATCAAATCATAAACCTCATGGGGTGCTTTGTTGTTTGTGGATCCGCCAGCAGAGGTGTCTATGAGTTAACTTGCCCCTATGTTAAATCCATTATAAAGTGCTTGTACTTGAATCTCGAGATCGAGGCCATGATGTGGATATTTCCTGATAAGTTCTTTTATCTCTCCCATGCTTCACAAAGTCTTTCCTTGTTTTGCACCATCTGTATAAATTTAGGCTTAATCTCGAGGTTGTTATCCTGCACTACTGGTCTTGTTATACTCGACTACACCCTAGGAGTGGTGCTCACGCATAATCCGCCATCGTTCTTTATGCCATTAGAGGTGGTGGAGGGGGGTACAATTGGAGGAATTTGAAGTGGTAATGGATCATGCTGATCCTCCTCCATCTTATCTGTTTTTCTTATTTGATAGTGCGGCAGAGATCCCATAATGTATTTTTAATTTTTGGGTCATATGGAACTAATTCACCCCTTTGACTACGGGGCATAAACTAGTTAGATATGAACCAAAAATAGACAAAAGCAGAAATGTGAACCTAAGAGTGACAAGACTAGAACTCTCATAGAAATAAGCCATGGAATACGAGTTCAACAGAAACAAGAATAAGAACATGAACAAAGATGAAAAAGAGAAATAAAAACTAAAAATGAAGAATAAATGATTAAAACAATAGATAAACGACTTTCCTAAGTTACCATTCCCTGAAAATCTAGAAAAAAAACTTGATGACATATGGGACTAATCTAGAAAATCTACCTAACAGGAAAGTGCATCAATCCGAGTAGTACTGGAGCATTCCCGAGTCGTTGAAGTCTGGGATAGAGAAGCTATAAAACAAACCTCATCTAGTAAGTTCTACACTAAAGAATTTAAAGGAAGTTTTATACTAAAGTGAAAAAGCAAAAATTAGAATTAGACAATAGGAATAAAAACATAGTTTTGAAATGAGTCTAATGGTAAAGAGTTTGAATGATAGAATCCTCCTTGATTTCTCAACTACCCCAAACAAAAACATCATGAAAAGAATGTTTGAAAGGTGATGGTTAGGTGTAACACACAAGCTTGGGAAATCCACGCCATACTAATCTTCAGATAATAATCTCTTCTCCGTCTAACCAGTTATGAATGCTTTAGAATTAAAAGTTAATTAGAGACCTAAAGGTTATAATTAGTATCTCTACTCAATTACCCACCTTTATTTTCAATTAATTGTCCTAAATTGATCTTCTTTTTTCAGTTTCAATAAATCTTGCGAATTAAGAGATTTCAAAATAATTGAATAAGCAAATAAAAAATTGTACAACAACCAATTGAAATTAAGCATCCAATTTTCATAAAAACAAAGTATAAAATGATATCATCCACTCTAGGGTTGATGATATAGATCCACTTTTCATTGTACTTTGGATTCTACTTCTTCACAAGGATCACCTCCTTTTCTTGAAGAACCTTTATTGAGGTTTTTCAACTCAAAATTCCAATAAAAAAATCTATGAGGATCTAAGCCTCATAAATTAAATATTGAGAGGCTAAAGTTGTTTCCTAGGTTGATAATTAGAACCTTGGGAAACAAGGGCCTCAAAACCCCAATTACACAATTAGAAGAACCAAGATCAATTGATTCAAGAGAAGGAAACTCTATGAGTCAATTAATAAAAGGAATTTAAAAATGATAAATTGCTTCCATAGATTCTACAATCTAAGACACTAATTGTTCACAACACTAAGGACATTAACTATTAGCAAGCTATTCAATGAAGGTAAAGAAACCTATAAGCAATTGGAGAATTCTCTCTCAAATTTAAGTAACTTGATCATAGTTGCTTTCATTTGAGTTATAATGGGATATTTATAAAGTTCTATCCCTATATAACCTATAGCTTAATGACTTAGAATGCCCATTAAGCTCCTAATTAAAAACGAAAAAGATAAGACAAATAACAAAGATAACTAAAATAGATCAAATTATCCAAGTTTCAACCGAGCCCCACTACGACAGTAGGAAGAACCTACCGTCGACAGTAGGGGTATGAATTACAAAGACTTTGTCGGCAGAAGCCTACCGGTAACGATAGGTGCAAGGCTACCGTCCACGGTAGGATGCCCTTCTCCAACACTTAGCCAATTTTCTCCCTCAGGTTGCTTCGTTGAATCATCCTTGCTTAATAAACATATTAAAAACAACTTGGAAGCCTTTTCTTGATCTCCAAACTCTTCAAACTTGTTCTTCAAAGCTTCTTCCATGTACGCTACCATGCCATTATCCCCGTTTCAATTGCAAGCCTTGAGTTTCTTCCTCCGAGCTCTAGTCATTGGTCTAAGCTTTAACTCCATGGGTGCTTGACTCTTCCGATCTACATCATTCGCCCCTCCTTTGATAGGATTCATTCTCGAATCATCACCTACATCAAAGGAGACAAATAAGAAACATTAAAGGTGGCGCTAACATTGTATTCACTCGGAAGATCAATTATATGAGCATTATCATTAAGACACTCTTAGACTTGAAAAAGTACATAATCATGAGCATAAAGCTTATCCTTGTGTTGAGAAGGAAAGCATTCTTTCTGAAAATGAACCCAAACCCAATCACCGAGTTCCTTCCAACATTCCGTGAAGCCACCAATTTCTTGTTGTTTGACTCAATAGCTTCATTCACCTTAGCGTGAATGGATTTGACAAACTCCGTCTTCCATTCTCCATCCATACTCCCAACATGATCTACAACCAAAGGAACCAAATAAAATGGAGTCAAAGGATTGAAACCATAAACAACCTCAAAAGGAGAATAAGAAGTAATTGAATACCTAGCTCTATTATAAGCAAACTCAATGTGAGGAATGACTTCTTCCAATTATCCCAAATTCTTCTCAAGGATGGCTCTAAGAAGTTGCTCAATAGTTCTATTAATCACCTCCATTTGGTAATTGGTTTATGGACGGCAAGTTGTAGAATGCAAGTTAGTACCAAGTTTCCTCCACAAAACGCGTTAAAAATGACCAAGGAATTTGGTGTCACAATCCAAAATAATACTTCTAGGTATACCATAAAATAGTACCACCCAAGTAAAGAACAAGTTTGCAACATGACTAGCATCATTAGTTTTCTTGCAGCGTATAAAATTAGCCATTTATGAAACCCTATCTACTACAACAAAGATAGAATCCATACCCTTTGGTGATCTAGGAAATCAAAGAATAAAATCCATAGAAATATCAACCCAACGAAATTTTAGCACTTCTACAAAAGTATAAAAACCATGAGGCAAACACGTAGATTTAGCCCTTTTCCATTCTAAGCAATTTCTGATGAATCTTTTAACATCTTTTCCCATGTGAGGCCAGAAGAAATATTCATGCAAGATATTATAAGTTTTAAGAATACCAAAATATCTCAGTAATCTACCATAATGAGCCTCTTTAACCAACAACAACCTAGTGGAACAAGATGGAATACACAATCTACCATCATAATAAAGAAAACCAACATTTATGACATACTTATCATTAGGCACAAACAAGCAATCCTCAAATATATCTTTAAAATCTAGATCACTAGCATATAAATCCTTAAGCATCTCAAAAGTAAGAATTTTAGCTTACAAAGTAGATATAAGAGTGTACCTTCTGGACAATGCATCGGATACAATGTTTTCTTTACCTTCCTTATATCGAATGATGTATGGAAAGGTCTCAATAAACTACATCCATCTTGCATCTCTATTGTTTAGCATTTGTGGTCCTTTAAGAAACTTCAAGGACTTATGATCGGTGTACACCACAAACTCCTGTCACAAATAATGTTGCCAATGCTTCAATGTCCTCACAAGTGAATAGAGTTCTTTATCATATGTAGTGTATTTCAATGCCACACCGAGTAAGTTCTCACTTAAGTAAGCCAAGCGCCTCTTTTCTTGCATCAAAACTCCCCTAATGCCCATACCTGAGGCATCACATTCTATCTTAAACATTTTGTCAAAGTTAGGTAGTGCAAGCAGAGGTGCATTACTCAATCTTATCTTTAGCAACTCAGATGCCTTTTCTTGCTTTTCCTCCCATTTGACGACATTCATCTTCTTAATCACATCCGTGAAAAGACTAGCAATGGTGCTAAAATCCTTGATGAACCTCCTATAGGCCATTCTTTGATTGCTTTCACCTTCTTTTGATCAACTTGAAGAGCTTGAGAGCTCACCACGCAACCTAGGAAAGTCACCTTTTCCAAGCAAAACTAACATTTTCCAAGGTTAGCATATAATCTCTCACTTCTCAAAACTAGCGAAACTTGTTTTAAATTATGGAAATGACCTTCATAAGTTTTGCTATAGATCAAGATATCATCAAAATAGACAATAATAAATTTACCAATGAAATGTCTCAACACATGATGCATAAGCCTCATGAATGTACTAGGAGCATCAGTTAATCCAAAAGGCATGACTAGCCACTCATGAAGACAAAAATTTGTTTTGAAAGCCGTTTTCAACTCATCCCTTCTCTCATTCTAATTTTATGGTAACCTAATTTCAAATCAATTTTAGAAAATATTTGTAAACCATGCAACTCATCAAGTAGATCATCTAATCTAGGAAGAGGATGCCTATACTTGATAGTAATGTTATTGATAGCTCTACAATCTACAATATACACCACATACCATCTTTCTTTGTAACTAGTAAATAGTAAATGGCACAAGGGCTTAAGCTTTCTCGAACATATCCCTTGGAGACCAAATCCTCTACCTCTCCTTAGCTCCTTAGTCTCTTTAGGGGAACTCCTATCAGCCGGTATATTTAGCAACACCGCTTCGGGTACCAAATCAGTTTCATGCTCAATTGTTGTCAAAGGAGGAAGTCCACAGGGCACCTCTTCGGGAAGGACATCCTTGTATTCTTCAATAGTCTTCACTATGAAATTAGACAAAGAAGAGAAATGATCATCAGTAGACACAAATGTACCTTTGCAATAGACAAATAAAACCATTTCTTCATTTTCAATGGCTTCTATGATCTCAGTCTTTTGCATAGAAGCACCTCTTTTCTCTCTTTCCACTATCACTCTTTCGATCACTCATTTTCTTGTCCCTGTTCAATTTTTACTTTCTAGGCTTTTCCGCACTCACTTTTCTTTCATCAACTCTTTTTCCCTCTTTAATGCTCTTTTTCTTTTTCTCACTCTACAATCTCTCTTTTGCTCTTATTTTCTTTTGTTCCTAAAAGATTTGACTAGGAGTCAAAGGGTTTAATATGAATATTTTCCCATCCTTCTCAAAAGTATAGGTGTTCTTCACACCATCATGAATAACCTTTCTATTATATTACCAAGAACATCCCAACAACAAATGCCCCGCTTGCATAGGAACTACATCACAAAGGATTTCGTCATGATATGATCCCCTTAGTAAGAGGTACTAGCACTTGTTTATTAACCTTCACTTCCCCATTATTATTTAACTAACGAAGCTTATAAGGCCTAGATGCTTAAGAAGAGGTAAATTCAACTTTTCAACAAAATATGTGCTAGCCACATTAGTGAAACTACCACTATCTATAATAATATTAGAAACTTTACCTCCCACTAAGCATTTAGTGTGAAAGATGTTTTCCCTTTGGACGCTTGCTTCTTCTTCAAAGACTTGAGTAGACAGAGCTCTAATGTCACCAAACTCATTCGCTCTTCAACGGCTACAAAATAGTCAATCTCTTTATCTTTAATGCCTTCCTCTATGTTAACAATATATCTTGGCAATCATTTTCTTCTCTTTCAATACAACCATTCAATTCTTCATTAAAAATGAAGGTTCTCTTTGTAGGACAATTTATGGTTATGTGTCCCACAACATTGCACTTGAAACACCTTCTTTGATCGGTAATCAACCTTCTTTTTTCTACCACTTTAGGTTTAGAATGATCTTTGAATGTGATATGATCCTTCCAAGCTTCCTTGAAGATCATTTACTCCCAAGATGAACTCCATTCTAGAGGTTCCGTTCTGATGGTTGTTTTTTTTTTATTTTTTTATTTTTTTTGTTTTTTGTAGAAATTTGAAGAACAAAAACACTTGCAAGAAAAGAACTAACAAAGAAATAATAAATCTCCTTATACTTGGAGGAGAATCAACAAGACTATAGAAAGTCTCACCTATCCTCCAACTCCAGAGAATAACCTAAACCCCAAGCAATACTAGCTATGGATTTGGCACCTCAGGGAGATATTAGGATTTGGAAATTAGACTAGAACTCTGAATGTTTGATTCAATAAATTTCTTACCCTTAATTTACAAAGGAAAAACCTTAATTGTACAAGGAAGAGAAGAAGGAATCTCCACAACCTTAGTTTTCTCTCTTAGAATATTTTCATTGTATGTGTGTTAGCCAAAATGGCTACCATCTTAAGGTATATATAGTGGTCTTTACAATTAGTGGCCAACCCTAGGTATTAAATTAAGTTAAAAGAGTTTAAAAGATACTTAGACCACTTAAATATAAGTCAACACAAGTTTACAACCTAAAAGAATAGTTAAGGAAGTTAGAAACTTCACAAATCCTCCCTTTAGTCGAGACCTACCGTCTACGGTAGGTCGATTTCTTTAGTTCCCTTTGTAAAAATATCCCTACATTCAAAGGTAAGGTGGACCTATCGTTAGTGATAGGGTCCAAAAAATTCATTCCCTTGATTTATTTTGAAAGCTTCCAAACTTCTCAAGCTTGCTTCCTTTGTCTCCTCCACCTGCACACTAGATAGTAGGAAGGTTTTGGATGTTCTAAAGTCCTCTTCTTGAACAATCGCTTGCCAAATCAATTCTTGGATCATCCCTTTAAATATGGTTATCTTTCCTGGGTACTCCTCCATTCTTCTAGCTACGGCCCTTGTGACCAGACCTTTCAATAGCTCTATAGTTCCTTGTGTAACCTGGGTCATACCATCTGCCCCTCCTTTGAAAGGATTCATTCTCAAAACCGTAACTTCAAATAACCATAAGAGGCGAGCAACATTAGAAATGTTATCAACCGAAGGAGGAATCCTATAATCAATTTCAAGGAGAACTTGGCAAGTAAAAGCAAATGATCGTCTAGAACACAAGGACCACAACCTTTCCAAGTCTTCCTTGATAGAGTTGATTTTTAATACAAATAAACACTTTAAGTTTTAATTATTATCTTTTGAAAATATTTTATTTATTAATAATTATTATATTTAATTTATTTTATTTATGTTTGTGCAGATTTCTAAAAAGGAATGAAAAATAAAGATTCCATATTAAATTTTGTAGAGGGAAGAAAGAGTGCGCATGCTCATTGGGAAAGAGATATTAAAAAACTAATAAAGCATATTATTTGTTGTAGTAGTTGAATCCTTTAAGGATTAGAAATTTAGTTGAATCCTTTTAGGATTAGAAATTTAGTTGAATCCTTGAAGGACTAGAAATTTGCTATTCTTTTGTCTATATATAGAAGAGCCACACAAGAGGGGGGGGGGATGAACAAAAAAAGGAAGAAGTCCTTGGCACAAAATCTCAGACGCGGCAGGAGTCATTAAAGAGGAGAAGAAGCTATGCTGTACTTCAAGAATTTGGTTCTTTCTTTCCCTTTAATTATGAACTAAATTTTCTTTTTTAGAATCTTGATGAAACCCTAACCATGTAACTTTGGTCTATTTTATTTTTGAAATTTATGATAATATTTACGTGATTATATATCTTGGGATGTTTCTTAGTTTAATGCAATTAATTCTTTGTTATTGTTCTTGTAGAATAATTATTTGGGTAGTTGATACTTTTATCCATGCTTAGTTCCTGTAGTCTTGAGTGTGAAAGATATGTGATTTTTGTAAGTATATTTTGGGTTTTAGAATTGAATAGTTCATGCTAATTTTAGATGATTTATGTCATAGAATTGAATGAGTCATGCTAATGGTTAGATAGGTTATGTCATGCATTTAAGCACAATATATTTCTTTAGTGAATCGAAGCTTGTAACCTACATCACCACATAAAAGTCTAATATTTTCTCCTAAATAAAATTAAATCATTGTTATATAGCTTAGTAGTTGATTCAAGTTTCTAAATCATCTTCTTCATTAAGCTCTTACTAGTTTTGATTTAATTGATTTTACTTATTTGTTTTACTTAAATTAGGAATAATTTTTAGATAATAAAATTTTATTAATATTTTTATAAAATTAATTTAGGAAGATAATAATTTCAGTAGTAAAGTCTTTCTTTGTGGTTCGATACCCTTATACTGTCGTATTACATTGATCTTGTAAGCTTGCAAGTATTGGGTTTAAAGTTCAGTTTAAAAAATTCCGACCAAGTTTTTGGCCCCATTGCCGGGGAAAGGTTTAATTAATTGCTTATGTTATTGCCTACTATTTTAATTTGATTAGATATAATTTTTTTATTTGATTTTTTTTTATCTTTTGTTTATTTATTATTTTATTCTATTTGATATATTACTAATTGCATTATGTTTTTTTGTTTTATTTATTTGTTTATTTATTCATTTTTAATTCATGGTCGTCGTTCGCTCTCTCTTGATTTAAAATAATTTGACCTTGAGATAGAGTGTACACAAAGCACTTAGAGCAAAAAGAAAAATCAATAACACTGTGTGGCTAAGATAGCTGAAAATCCACGAGCATTAATGGAGTATTTTTACTCCCAACACTTATAACTCACTAGTAGGTAATAGACTACCTGAAATTTAGGCTAATCACTTCAAAATCAAAGCTTCTATTATTCAAATGTTACCATCCTTTTATGGGCTTGATTCCGAAAATCCTTATAAATATTGATGAGTTTTTAGAAATTCACTCAGCTTCTAAACTACCTATTGTTACTGATGATGCTATTCAATTGCACCTTTTATCCTTTTTCTTTGAATGATAAGGCTAAACATTGGTTAAACACACGTTAGAGAGTAGATACGTGGTCTGAGATGTCTAAGGAATTTCTTGAAAAGTATTTTCCTATGGGTAGGCTTACGAGGTTAAGGAGGGAAATAACTGCTTTTTCCCAACAAAATAATGAACAAGTTCACGAGAGTGGGGGAGATTTAAAGAACTTCTTCGTAGTTGACCTTACCATGAAGTTCCTAAATGGCAACAAATACAACGTTTTTATTTAGGATCAGACGAGAGGAATCGCCAAATGGTTGATTCATCTTGTGGTGGTAACTTTCTTTATAAAATTGCAGATGAGGCATGTGATTTATTTGAAAATTTGAGTGGTAATTCAAAACAACACGCCAAATCTACACGTATTGGCACATCTATAAAAATAGGAAATATAAGAAGAATGTGTGCAGTTTCTCAAAAAATTGATCTTTCTTTGAAAGTTTATGCCTTATCTAAAAGGTTTGATCAATTGTTCGCTTTGAATACATTATCTACTAACTCTCCTAATGTGCAAGGTGTTTGTGCAATTCACTCTTGTCCTTCCCATGCTATCTATGACTGTCCTAGTGCTTCACTATTTTATGAATTTGTGCAGGAACAAGTCAATGCGGCTCAAGGATTTCATAGACATAACGACCCGTATTCAAACACATACAATCCAGGCTGGAGAAATCATCCTAATTTCTCCTAGAGGCAACAAGGAGGGGAAGGTAAATTAGGCTAGTAATAATATCAACAGAACGAACAATCTTGTATGACTGCTCTCCCTAGTTTTCAATCTCAAAGGTATGTACCTCCTCACCTTCCCAAAGTGGAAACTCTATTTTTGAAGAAAAAGTCTTATCTACTTTGAAGGGTTTGGAAGTGAAGAAAAAATTTTAGATTCACACACTCAATCTATTGCTAAGTTAGAAACTCAAATAGGGTAACTAGCTAATGCAATAAGTAGAAGAGATGAGCATAAGCTTCCTAGTCATCCAATAGAGAAACTTAGAGCTAATTATCATGAGCAAGCTAAAGCTGTAATTACTCTTAAAAACGGGAAGTCGGTAGATAATAAAGTAGGGGAACCTATTAAAGATATTGAGTTTGAAAACGAAACTGAGGGAATTGATATGGGGACTAAAATTTAAAAGAAGATAGAGAACGAACTAGCTTCTTCCTCTAATTCTAAGACTCTAGAATCTTCTCCTATGGCTTCATACAAGCCAAAGGTTTTCTTTCGTCAAGCTTTATTACCACCTCTGCATTTTAGAAAGGGCAATTAAAATGGAAGATGTATTAGAATCTTTCAAGAAGTTAAAATCAATCTTCCACTTTTAGACGCCATTAAGCAAGTCCCGGTCTATGCAAAATTTTTTAACGACATGTGCACTTTCAAAAGAAAATCTAAAAGTAAGGTTTCTAAGAAACTCTTCTTAAGTGAACAGGTGAGCTCCATTTTGCAACATAACACTCTAACTAAATATAAAGATCCAGATGTCCCTACTATTTTTTGTCTTATTGATATTCATAAAATAGACAAGGCACTCTTAGATTTAAGTTCTAGTATTAATTTGATTTCTTCACTTTTTATGAAGAGTTATGATTAGGGGAATTACAACCAACTAATACGACCTTACAATTAGCTGATAGGTCTATCAATGTACCTAGGGGGAGGATAGATGATGTTCTAGTTCAAATTGATAAAGGCGTCTTCCCTGTAATCTTTGTAGTCCTAGATATTGAACCTAGTACATCTTCCAAGAATCATGTCCTTGTTATTCTAGACCGTCCTTTCTTGGCTACTGCAAATGCTACTATTAATTGTAGAACTGGGGTCATGGATGTCTCTGTGATGAATATGAGGATTAGATTGAATATTTTCAAAGCTTATTCACAACCTTTTATGGAAGATGATTCTGATTGTTATTTGGTAGATATAATTGATGAATTAACTGAAGAAGCTCTACCTTTAATGTGTTCTAAAAATTCTACTTCTATTGAGAATGAGAATATCATGTGCATTGAGGATTTCAATTCTATTCTTACTTATATTGCACCACTAGAAAACTCTTCATGGATTGTGAATCATGAGCCTTTGCCTATGCTTGCTAAATTCCCTCCTGTATCTTCTCTTGTGTGTCCATCCCAACTTGAATTGAAAAGCTCTTCTAAACATAAATATTTTTTCTTAGGTAAAAATGAAACTTTGCCTGTGATAATTTCATTTGAGTTAAAATATGACCACGAAAGAGATTTAATTAAACTTCTATCTAATCATAAGTGGGCTATAGGGTGGTCCATAGTTGATTTAAAGGGGATAGACCCATCTGTATGCATGCATAGAATATGTTTAATAGAAAATGTACAACCTTCTAGGGAATTGCAAAGAAGGCTAAATCCTAACATGAGAGAAATAGTAAAAAATGAGGTAGTTAAACTCTTAGATTCTGGTATCTGTTATCCTATCACTAATAGTCCATGGGTTAGTCCTGCACTAGTTGTAGCAAAGAAGGTAGGAGTGACTGTAGTTGAAAATAGAGAAGGAGAGTTAGTTCCTACTAGAGAGGTTACTGGGTGGAGAATGGACTATAGAAAATTGAATGCTGCAACTAGAAAAGACCATTTCCCTTTGCCTTTTATTGATCAAATTCTTGAGAAATTAGTTGGTCAAAGTTTTTATCGTTTCTTAAATGGTTACTCAGGATACTACAAAATTCAAGTGCACCCAGAAGACCAAAGAGAAAACTACTTTTACATGCCCTTTTGGTACTTTTGCTTTTCGTAGAATGCCTTTTGAATTATGTAACAGGTCTGCTAGTTTTCAAAGATGTATGTTTGCTATCTTTTCTCATATGGTTGATAAGTTTCTTGAGGTTTTCATGGATGATTTTCCTGTTTTTGACTTACTTTTGAAGATTATCTTAATAACTTGTCTGTTGTTTTAGAAAGATGTAAAGAAGCTAATTTCATTTTAAGTTGGGAAAAGAGCTATTTCATGGGTTATAGAAGGAACAGTTTGGGACATAAAATATATAAAGAAGGATTTGAAGTGGATAAAGCTAAAATTGATTTAATTGATGATCTTCCTCTAACTAAATCTATCAATCAAATTAGATCATTTTGGAACATGCTGGATTTATAGAAGGTTTATTAAAGACTTTAGTATGATTGCTAGACCTTTAACTAATCTCTTGAGCAAAGATGTTGCATTCAATTTTGATGAATCTTGCATGAAAGCTTTTGAAATCATATGTGATGCTTCTGATTTTGCTGTGGTAGCTATTTTAGGGCAAAAGATTAACAAGAAACCTCGTGTCATTTAATATGATAATAGAACTCTTACTGAGGCTCAAAGAAATTATGCCACAGCTAAAAAAGAGTTATTAGCTATAATTTTTGCACTTAAGAAATTTTGTTCTTATCTCTTACGTTCCAAAGTGATTATTTATTGTGATTATTGTGCTTTAAAATACTTATTGTCTAAGAAAGAGACCAAGCCAAGATTGATTAGATGGATAGTACTTTTGCAAGAAATTGACATTGAAATCAGAGATAAGAAAGGGTAAAAAAATTTAGTAGCTAATTATTTATCTAGACTTTAGGGTAATAATCATGATGAATCCGTTGTTTCGAGAGATACTTTTCTTGATGAGCAATTATTTTCTTTATCATATTCTCCTACCCTTTGGTTTGCACCTATTGTTAACTATCTCTCTGCAGGTGAAATTCCAACACATTGGAATAAACAAGATAGGGATAAATTCTTCTCAAGGGTTAAGTATTATTATTGGGATGATCCCTACTTGTTTAAACATTGTCTGATCAGGTGATTCGTAGATACATACCTTAATGTGAGTTTCATAGTATTTTAACTTTTTGTCATTCTTATGCATGTGGTGGACATTTTGGAGGTCGTAAAACTACTGCTAAAGTTCTTCAAAGTGGTTTTTATTGGCCTAGTTTATTCAAAGATGCTCATAATTTTTACTTGGCATTTGAAAGGTGTCAGCGTATTGATTCTATTTCTAAATGTAATATGATGCCTTTTACAACCTATTTTAATTGTTGAGATATCTGATGTTTAGTGAATCGATTTTATGGGTCCTTTTTCCCCTTCATTTGGTTATCATTACATTTTGGTAGTAGTGGGTTATGTGTCTAAATAGGTGGAGGCTATAGCTACAAGAACAAACAATCATAAACTAGTTGTTCAATTTGTTAAAGATCATATCTTTTGTAGATTTGGTACCCCTAGAGCTATTATTAGTGATGGAGGAAGTCATTTTTGCATCCGTCCTTTTGAAGCAATCTTAGGAAGTATTCTATAACTCATAAAGTGTCTACCCCTTATCACCCCCAAACAAGTGGTCCAGTAGAAGTGTCTAATCGAGAGATTAAATCCATTCTTGAGAAAACTGTTACAACTGATAGGAGGGATTGGTCTTAAAGATTGAATGATGCACTTTGGGCTTATTGTACATGAAAAACCTTAGAGGGGGGGTGAATAAGGTTTTTGGCTAATTTAAAAAATCTTTTGTTTGATTAGAAAGATAAACCTCCAATTTGTTTGTGAAAGATTTCTAAAAACTCTTGTTAATAAGAATCCACACAAAGCACAATCTTATAGAATTGGCAATTATGAAAAAAGCAAAGAGTTAAAGAGCATGCACAACAATTTATAGTGGTTCACTCTCTCCAAGAGCTACATCCACTACCTTGAGCCTCAACCCAAGGATTTCACAAATCCACTAACTTCAAGTTGATTACACAACTACACAATGAGGTTCACCCTTCAAGGGTTTTACACTATAACCTCAAACACAACAACACAACTACACAATGAGGTTCACCCTTCAAGGGTTTTACACCAAAACCTCAATCACAACAATACAACTAGTTAATCAAAGGATCACCCAAAGGGTTTTCCACAAACCTTTGATCACAATAATAGAATAGAGAGAGTTAGGAACAATGTTACCAATTTAGCTTGAGAAGAGGAAGATTACAACTCAATGGTATACTTCTACAAGCACCTCTTTTCTTCTTCTTTGATGGATGATCAATAATGAAGCTCAAGAAGATTTTGTTTGGGTTCAAAAATGATTTGTAATAAAAATGTATTTTTGAAGCTCTTGAAATGTATTAAATGTTCTCAATGAATAATTCCCAAACTTCTTTCATTTATGGCTGATAATTGAGTGTATATATAGGATTTTTTAAGCTCAAAACGGTTGCCTAAGAAATAGGCTGTCAAATTTCGAAATGACCGTTGCTTCAATGCAACGGTAATATTTTTTACACAGACAGGCTAAAAACGGACGACCGGTTCCAGAAAACGGACTTCCGGTTCTTTGAAACAGAAAGATTCGGACTTGAGTTTTCTAAAAACGGACTGCCGAATTAAGAATTCGGACGACCGGTTAAAAATCTGGACTCGCCGAATTTCCGAACAGTAAAAGATTCGGACTTGATTTTTCGAAAACGGACTGCCGAATTTTTGTGTCTGTGGAAAAACGGACTTCCGGTTTTAAAAACGGACTTCGAATTTCAGTTTTTCCTCAGCCCAAGTTTTTTTTTCGAACAAAACTTTCTTCCAAGTTTCAAAGGCATTCTTGACAATTTTTTAAAGAGGAGAAAAACTATTCAAAACATCTTAAAGTCAAGAATACTTGGATTTTATCAAAGGATTATATTTTAGAAAAAACATGAGAAGAGCTTCATGTATGATCAATGAATCAAAGACTAAGACTAGAGAGTTTTACAAGATAATACCTAGTTCACAAATACAATGTCTTCAATTGATTTGATCTTGGTATGGCTTGATCTCTTCTTCTCTATTTTGCCCTCATCATCAAGATCTTTTGCTTGAGACTTTGAGACTTCATATGTTCTTCTTTTGTTCTCTATGAAGGGTTAGCTAACATACTCACACAAGCACATGTTAATCATAATCAAAACACAAGTAATAATGCCCTTAGGGCTAACAATCTCCCCCTTTTTGATTATGACAAACACATATGCAAGAAGAACAAAAGAGCAAGAGTAATATGGTGATGCATCAAAATATGCAAAGAGGCAAAGCATAACAATCACCAAGAAAAGGAGGTAACTCCCCCTTGCATCAATAATCATTGTAAACAAGCATCAATGATATCAACAAAATTTCTCCCCCTTACATCTTGCACTATTTTCTCCCCCTTTTGTCATAAATCAAAAAATTGTAGGAGAAAAGTACTAAGGGATCATAGAAGAGATAATAGCAGGACTTTCAACATAAAAGTGTCATCATGAAGTCCATAAACAACAAAGGGCCCAAAAAAAAGCAACAACCAAATCATATAAAAGCAAATTTGGAATAGAAATAATACAAATTGAAAAACCTTAGAGGGATCCTTTGGATATATCCCATCTTGAGGAGGATTTTGAGCTTCTTGATCATTTTCTTGTGTTGCTTCAATCTCTTCTTCCTCCATAAGCATGTTCTTCCATTGCTTGAGTGTACAAAGTTTGGTAGCTAAAGAGTTTATCTATGACATCATAATCTTTCATGTCAAAAATGTTAGTTTCATCAAAATATACATGAATGGACTCTTCAACACACAAGGATCTTTTGTTGAAAACTCTAAAAACCTTTTTTGTTTGAAGAATAACCAAGAAAAAATTCCCTCATCGGATTTTTCGATCAAACTTCCCAAGATTGTCTTTGGTGTTTAAAATAAAGCATTTGCATCCAAAAACTTTAAAATAACCAATTGAGGGGGTTTTTATTAAAAATGAGTTCAAAGGGAGTTTTCTTTAAAGAAGGTCTCAAGATAACACTATTCAAATGTAGCATGCAGTGTTAACGGCCTCGGCCCAAAAAGTTTAGGAAGGGAATTTTCATAAAGCATTGACCTTGCCATTTCTTGTAAAGTTCTATTTTTTTCTTTTCCACAAATTCATTTTGTTGAGGAGTTTTGGCTACCGAAAAAAAAGTTTTGTAAAATACCAAAATCATCACAATTTTTTGTAAAATCTTGGTTGTTGAATTCTCTCCCATTATCACTTCTTATAGAAATCAATTTGCAAACAAGGGAGGTTTGGACTCTTTTGAATAATTTAATAAATTCATGAAATGCTTCATCCTTTCGGCTTGAAAACAAAGTCAAAAAATAAAAAAAAAAAAAAAAAAAAAATCATCCACAATAATAAAGGCATACCTCTTACCACCAAGACTAGTGGTCCTCATTGGTCCAAATAAATCCATGTGAATGAGTTCTAAAGGTTTTGAAGTTGAAATCATTTACTATGGTTTAAAAGAGGTATTAATTTGTTTTCCAAATTGGCAAGCATCACAAAGTCTAGTTTTCTCAAAATGAAGTTTTGGTAAGCCCCTAACAAGTTCTTTTGAAGAGAGTTTGTTTAATAAATCCATACTATCATGACCAAACCTTCTATGCCACAAAAATACATCATCATCATGAACCAAGAGACACTATAAGTTTTGAGAAATGAGAACTTCAAGATAAAAGACATAGACAAATGCCAACTCCCCTTTTTTTTTGAAAAAAATTGTTTTGTTCACAAGCTTGTTTATGATAAAAAGAAGATTCACTTTTAAAAAAACAACTTTGTACCCATAATCACACAATTGAATAATGCTAGATAAATTATGCTTCAAACCATCAATTTAAGGTACTTCCTTAATCAAAGAAGATAAACAATATGCAATGTTACCTATACCGATGATCCTTCCGAAAGTAGCAAAACCACCTTCGGTTTTTCTTAGTTCATTCATGAGGGATGCATATCCGGTCATGTGCCTTAAGCATCCGCCACTTAGATGACCTTGCCTTGTGTTCCTACAAAAAAGAAGTAGCAAAGTCTTTTGGTACCCATATCTTTTTGGGTCCATGAATGTTAGTTGGATTTTCTTTTTATTTTCCAAACGGTTTTCACTCCTCTTTCAATCTTTTTCTTTATAAAACACTTTGTGGCTTTATGACCACTCTTTTCACAATAAGTACAACAAAAGTGTGAAAGGGATGAGGAGGCTTTTACAAAACGTGTTTGTTTAGAAAAAAATATTGGAATGATTATATCCAATACCATTTTTGTTAAAAAGTGATCTTTGAGAGCCAAGAAGTTTTTCAAAATTTTCTTTTCCCTTTGTGAATTTTTCAACACATAGAGTGAGATCACTCACCTTTTTTCTTTAAGGCATCATAATCAATCAAACATTTTTTCAAGAGAGGAAATCTTTTCACAAAGATTTTTGTTTTCTAAAATAAGTTTTTGAAGGTCATCATTTGAGCTCTCTTTTTCTTTCTTCAAGACTTCCAAGGATTCAAGAATGGCTTTATTTTCACAAATAAGTCTTGAATTTTCATCCAACAAAAATTGAGTTTTGCTTTTCAAATCTTTGTTTCGTTTGGTAACCTTTTTTGCACTCATCATACATTTCAAAAAAGCATTATGCTAGGATCAATATCACAATCATCATCAATGATACTAGAAGAGTTAGGAAGTGAAAATTGTACCTCATTTTCTAGTGCCATGAAGCATATGTTGGCATTTTCTTCTTCTTCATTTTCACTTGAGTCTTCATCCCAAGCTCCAATTAGGCCTTTGCCTTTCTTCTTTTTCTTCAATGCCTCAAGCTTGACTTCTAAAGCTTCCTTTTCCTTTTTAAGGGCCTTGGGACAATCGGCTACAAGATGGTCGGAGCTATTGCATTTAAAACATCTAGCCTTGAAGAATGATGAACTTTGTCCTCCTTTCTTGAATGGAGGATTCTTTCCTCTGTTGAAGTCTTCTTTGTAAAATCTTTTAAATTTCCTCATCACTAGGGCCATATCCTCAATCTCATCTTCATTATTTGACGAGCATGTATGATCATCATCATTCACTTTGAGTGCTATGCCTCTTCTTCCTTTGTCTTCATCTTCCATTTCATCTAATCTTTTTATTCTCATCTCATAGGTAAGGAGAGATCCTATGAGTTCTTCAATAGGAAGTTGACTTAACTCTTTTGATTCCTCAATGGCAAGAGTTTTTGGTTGCCATGCTTTTGGGAGTGAATCAAGAATCTTTCTATTTACTTCTCCCCTTGTGTACTCTTTTCCATATGCCTTTAAGCCATTTGTGATGTTGGTGAACCTTGTGAACATGTCACTAATGCTTTCATATTGTTTCATCATGAATAGCTCATAATCTCTCACCAACATAGCTAATTTAGACTCCTTCACTTGATTGGTGCCTTCGTGAGTTACTTCAAGTAACTTCCACATTTCATGAGCCGAGTCGCATCCGCTCACTCTATTGTATTCATTAACACCCAAGGCACAACTCAATATGTTCATAGCTTGAAAGTTTAGAGTCATCTTCCTTGAATCAAGCTCATCATAGTCTTCGACCTTCTTGACAATTCCATCCTTTATAGGAACATAAGGTCCATTCTCTACAATGCTCCAAAGATTAAAGTTAATAGAGCAAATATATATTTTGATTCTAGATTTCCAAAAAGCATAATTTGAACCATCGAAAAGAGGAGGTCTATTTGTAGAAGAGCCTTCTACATATGGTAAACTAGAAACATTAGCCATAGTAAAATAAAGATCTTTTGCTTCAAGGATGTTAGTCCCTTTTTAAAGAAGCCCCGCTCTGATACCAATTGAAAAACCTTAGAGGGGGGGGGGTGAATAAGGTTTTTGGCTAATTTAAAAAATCTTTTGTTTGATTAGAAAGATAAACCTCCAATTTGTTTGTGAAAGATTTCTAAAAACTCTTGTTAATAAGAATCCACACAAAGCACAATCTTATAGAATTGGCAATTATGAAAAAAGCAAAGAGTTAAAGAGCATGCACAACAATTTATAGTGGTTCACTCTCTCCAAGAGCTACATCCACTACCTTGAGCCTCAACCCAAGGATTTCACAAATCCACTAACTTCAAGTTGATTACACAACTACACAATGAGGTTCACCCTTCAAGGGTTTTACACTATAACCTCAAACACAACAACACAACTACACAATGAGGTTCACCCTTCAAGGGTTTTACACCAAAACCTCAATCACAACAATACAACTAGTTAATCAAAGGATCACCCAAAGGGTTTTCCACAAACCTTTGATCACAATAATAGAATAGAGAGAGTTAGGAACAATGTTACCAATTTAGCTTGAGAAGAGGAAGATTACAACTCAATGGTATACTTCTACAAGCACCTCTTTTCTTCTTCTTTGATAGATGATCAATAATGAAGCTCAAGAAGATTTTGTTTGGGTTCAAAAATGATTTGTAATAAAAATGTATTTTTTGAAGCTCTTGAAATGTATTAAATGTTCTCAATGAATAATTCCCAAACTTCTTTCATTTATGGCTGATAATTGAGTGTATATATAGGATTTTTTAAGCTCAAAACGGTTGCCTAAGAAATAGGCTGTCAAATTTCAGAAATGACCGTTGCTTCAGTGCAACGGTAATATTTTTTACACAGACAGCTAAAAACGGACGACCGGTTCCGAAAAACGGACTTCGGTTCTTTGAAACAGAAAGATTCGGACTTGAGTTTTCTAAAAAGCGGATCGCCGAATTAAGAATTCGGACGACCGGTTAAAAATCTGACTCGCCGAATTTACGAACGTAAAGATTCGGACTTGATTTTTCTGAAAACGGACTGCCGAATTTTGTGCTGTGGAAAAACGGACTTCCGGTTTTAAAAACGGACTTCCGAATTTCAGTTTTTCCTCAGCCAAGTTTTTTCTGAACAAAACTTTCTTCCAAGTTTCAAAGGCATTCTTGACAATTTTTAAAGAGGAGAAAAACTATTCAAAACATCTTAAAGTCAAGAATACTTGGATTTTATCAAAGGATTATATTTTAGAAAAACATGAGAAGAGCTTCATGTATGATCAATGAATCAAAGACTAAGACTAGAGAGTTTTACAAGATAATACCTAGTTCACAAATACAATGTCTTCAATTGATTTGATCTTGGTATGGCTTGATCTCTTCTTCTCTATTTTGCCCTCATCATCAAGATCTTTTGCTTGAGACTTTGAGACTTCATATGTTCTTCTTTTGTTCTCTATGAAGGGTTAGCTAACATACTCACACAAGCACATGTTAATCATAATCAAAACACAAGTAATAATGCCCTTAGGGCTAACAGTACAACTTATAAGACTCCTATAATAATGTCCCCTTTTAGACTTCTTTTTGCGAAATCTTGTTACTTTCCAATAGAATTAGAAGATAGAGCTTATTGGGCTATTAAAGCTTTTAATTTTGATTTGAAGCAACCTAGTTCTAACAAGAAGTTCCAGTTAAATGAACTTGATGAATTACGAAATAAGGCATATGAGAATGCTAAGATTTATAAAGCTAAAACTAAAGCTTTTCATGATAAGATGATTTCTCAGAAATCATTTGAACCTAACCAAAAAGTTTGGCTTTTTATTCTATATTATGCCTCTTTCTGGTAAGTTGAGATCTCGATGGGATGGACCTTTTATTATCGAACAAGTTTTTCCCTCAGGTGCTATTCAAATTGAAGATCTTAAAAACAATCGAACCTTGATTGTAAACGGACAATGATTGAAGCCTGCTACTATCAATGACATTGAAAAAGGTAAAATTGAGTCTACTATGTTAGTAGATCCTACATATAAGGACTAGTTGGTGATAGATTCTGGTTGAAGACTTTAAATTTAGCACTTTTGGGAGGCAACCCAGAGTTTATTGTGTTTATTTTTCTTATACATTTTTTTATTTGTTTTTGTCTCACTTGATTGGTAAAAAGGTATGAAGTGTTTTTTTGTAGGGTAATCAGAAAACTTATCATTATCATGGAGATTACAGAGATGGTTTACCACTCTTGCAGACATGCATTAATATTGCTTCTTCTATCAGGTTGTGTTGTTCTTTTCTTTGTCTCTTCCACACTCTTGGTGTTTTTTATCACATTGCGGACAATGTATGGTTTAAGTGGGGGGGGGGGGGAGGCGTGGGGACGATGTTTTGTTTCTTGTGTCAATTATTATTTTTTTCTCATCTTTCTTGTTCAATTTTTGCTAGATATTTTATTTTTTCACATTGTTTTGAAAAAAATGTTTTTTCACATTGTCAATTATTATCATATTTTTGGGTAACCAAAAATATGATTTCACTTGAAGAATGATTCTTTTTGAGTTCCTTTAAAAATGTCTTGAATGAATTGAGAAAAGTGATTTCTTGTTTTTAATTAGGGTGATGAACTTATGTTCTATATATGTTGTAACTTTTGCACGAGTTACACTTGAGCATATGGGTCATTAGTGTTTAATAAATCATTTACATTATTTTTGAGTTGCATAGAGTTGATGAGCCTCTTCCATACATTCTAGAACTTACTTGAGTACCTCTTGAGGCGAAATAGAAGGGTTTCCCTTATTTGACTCAGAGACGACAGTCATAGGCCTTTTTTGGATTGTTTGTGCTTTTCAAGCTTACCAAATTTCATAATTTTTACCTTAATACCCTTTTGATCCTTAAATGTTATTTTCTTTCTTTAACCACTTCAATATTAACCCTTAATCTTGTAAAGAGCTTAATGCAAACTTCTGACTTGTGCTTCAATGATGCGTTGTTGTTTTTGTGTTATGGAAAGAGAATAAGTTATTTTGACAGAAAGGAGAAGAAAAAGGAAAAACATATATGACTTGATGTGCTGAAAAAAAAATGTATTAGGCTGAAAAAAAAAAAGAAAAAGAAAGAAAAGTTGATACAATCATGTTACAAGTCATAAGGTGTAAAGAAAAAAATTCAAGAGGCTCGAATTTGTAAATGTAAGAAAAAGAATGGCCTTAAATGATGAAATTTGAGAAAAGAAGATGGTAGTTGGTGAATTTATTAATTGAAAAAACAAAGGACCAAAAACAAACTTAGAAAGTTTGCCCAAATTTTAAAGTATCCATATTTTTTGCAAGCTCTGCTTTCTTTGAATTTGAATTCTTTACCTTCGTTTGATAACTAACACTCTAACCTTACAATACAAGCTTTAAAGTCTTACCTGATTTGAGTTAAGTTTCAGAATCCTCGATTAGTGGAGGAAGTTATAAAAAGTTAGCTTATGGATTGAACATTTGTTGAGATTTCTCTATTATGTGCATTGTGAAAATTTTTTTAGTATTTATTTTACACTCTCTTATGAACGCGATTACACCTACACAAGTCTTGCTTTTAGTTATGTTCACTTAAGTTTGAAAATTAGAAGAGTGCTTGTCTTGGTAAGTTTGAGATCTTGATGAAGGGTACTTAATTTGGAATGTTCTATATATTTTGTAAATCTTTTTGTGTATTTGAATTCGTGGGTATGTCATCCGCAAACCTTCACGAGAGAAGGGATAAAAAGTGAGCCAATGGAATGAACATGTGTTGTGATTTCTTTGTTATGTGCATTTTGAAAATTTTATTCAGTATTTATTTTATACTCTCTTATGATCACGATCACACCTACACAACGCTTTAGTTATGGTTGAATATTTGTTTGTTAACTTGAGTTTGAAAATAAGAAGAAGAGTGCTTGTCTTGATAAGTTTGAGATTTTGATGAAGGGTACTTAATTTGGATCGCTCTATATGTTTTCTAAAACTTTTGGCATATTCGACTTTGTGGGTATGTCATCTGCAAACCCTCACGGGAGAAGGTATAAAAAGTTAGCCTATGTAATGAACATTTGTTGAGATTTCTTTGTTATGTGCAATATTAAAATTTTATTTAGTATTTATTTTACACTCTCTTATGATCACAATCACAACTACACAAGTCATGCTTTAGTTGTGGAAGATAATTGAATATTTGTTTGTTAACTTGGGTTTGAAAATAAGAGGAAGAGTGTTTGTCTTGATAAGTTTGAGATTTTAATGAAGGGTACTTAATTTGGATATATCTTTTCTAAAACTTTTTGCTTATTTGACTTTGTGGGTATGTCATCAGCAAACCCTCACGAGACCATACTCGTCCACTAGGGGTAACTTAGGATTTAAATGGCTTGTTGCACATGCTATGTCCAATCGTGAGTCCTACGAAAGTGGCTAGTTAGTTTTTCTTTTTCTCTTTTTTTTTTTAATTTTTGTTTGTGGACTGGCAAAACTTAGGTGTGGGGGAGTTGATAGAGTTGATTTTTAATACAAATAAACACCTTAAGTTTTAATTAATAGCTTTTGAAAATATTTTATTTATTTATTAATCATAATTATTATATTTAATTTATTTTATTTATCTTTGTGCAGATTTCTAAAAAGGAATGGAAAATAAAGATTCCATATTAAATTTGGTAAATGGGAGAAAGAGTGCACATGGTCATTGGGGAAAAAATATTAAAAAAATAATAAAGCATATTATTTGCTGAAGTAGTTGAACCCTTTAAGGATTAGAAATTTAGTTGAATCCTTTTAGGATTAAGAATTTAATTGAATCATTAAAGGATTAGAAATTTGCTCTTGTTTTTTTGGTCTATATATAGAAGATCCACACAAGTGGGCGGGACACCAAAAGAGAAGAAGTACTTGGCGCACAATCTAGGAAGCGCCGGTAATCATTAAAGGAGAGAAGAAGCTATGATGCACTTCAAGAATTTGGTTCTTTCTTTCCCTTTAATTATGAACTAAATTTTCTTTTTTAGAATTTTGATAAAACCCTAGCCATGTAACTTTGGTCTATTTTATTTTGAAAGATTTATTATAATATTTATGTGATTATATATCTTGGGATGTTTCTTGGTTTAATGCAATTAATTCTTTGTGATTGTTCTTGTAGAATAATTATTTTGGTTAATTGATACTTTTATCCACGCTTAGTTCTTGTAGCCTTGAGTGTGACATATATGATTTTTGCAAGTATATTGTGGGTTTTAGAATTTAATAGTTCATGCTAATTTTAGATGATTTATGTCATATAATTGAATGAGCCATGCTAATGGTTAGATGAGTATGTCATGCATTTAAACATAATATATTTCTCTGGTGAATCGAAGCCTGTAGCCTATATCAGCACATAAATGTCTAATCTTTTCTCCTAAATAAAATTAAATCATTGTTATATATGTTAGTGGTGGATTCAATGTTTTAAATCATCTTCTTCATTAAGCTCTTGCTAGTTTTGATTTAATTGATTTTATTTATTAGTTTTATTTAATTTAGGAATATTTTTCGATAATAAAATTTTATTCTTCTTTTTATAGAATTAATTTAGGAAGATAATAATCTAAGTAGTCAAGCATTTCTTTGTGGTTCGATACCCTTATACTGTTGTATTACATTGATCTTGTGCGCTCGCAAGTGTTGGGTTTAAAGCTTAGTCAGAAAAATCCCGACCATTCCCTAAAAGGTTTATGAAACGTAAAAGTGGCATAGATAAAGAAGTTCAATGATGAATCATCCACGTAATAATCACACAAATGCCACCGATGCGTAACAAGACTTCTTTGAAAAAGAACGCAATTAAAATGAAAGAAATCTTGTAGTTTAGGCCCTTCATCAAATGTTTCCAAAACTTCATTAGATTGATGATGAAAATAAAAGCGTAAATGTTGGAAAACTTGAAAGATGAAAGGAAATAAAACAAAAATATTCAAATCTTCCTTGAAGGGGCCGTGATGCACATAACAAGTATGCATCGAGAAGTTCGAATTATGTTTAGTCAAGGAAAAACTAGGGACAACCCATATTAGCTTTACATGATTTCTTTCAAGATAGGCACAAAGATGAACAAGGATATCATGTAGATGTATCCAAGCAATAGCATCAATTCTCAAAACGTCTTTAAATGGAAAATGATAGTAGAAACCTAGGTCTTGAAAGGATTGAAGTGTTAAGAACAAGAAGTTAGAGAAAGTTTCAGAATTCCAAACAATGAAGGTTTCTTCAAGAATTTGAGAAAAGAGGTTTAAGAGACAACTTCTAAATAACACACTTGTTAAGGACGTTTTGAAGCAGGCCTTAAAACCATAATCCTTAAATGGATAACGAAATCGGAAACTTTCATCCTTTTCAATTCTTAAAACCCATCCATGAATTCTCATCATATAACTCTTCATCTCTTTAAAAGAAACATGAGAGTTCGAACTTTCATTTACCAAGTCTTTTAAGAGAGATTCATGGATAACAACATAATGAAACCTCATCCTATCAAAATTCTTTTTAAAATTCCATGAACTTTTCATTTCACAAGGACTTGCAAAAGCAAATGAAAGTTCAAGGATGTTATCCACATAAAAGTCAAAAATCGAATTGAAAATAAATAAGTTATCCAAGAAAAAATTCGAAGTACTTTTCTTCCATGAGGACTTTGACATGAAACCCAAGGATTCTTCAAAGAAAGTATAAGATTGTTTACTTTTAAAATCCCGAGACTTCCCAAATTTTACTTCACATACAAATTTCTTCAAAAACTCTTTGAAAGGTAAGTGATATAGCAAGGTACAACTAAATTCATGTTTCATCGAAATAACTAATGAGTTCATGTTTGGAACTAACAATCCATCTAGAAAAAACCATCTATCCAAAGAATTTCAATGAAAGATTTAAATTAACAACAATGTTTATCAACAAAATTCTCCAAAATTAGTTCCAAAAAGTCTTTTCCCAAGATGTCTTACACAAAAACTCTAACACAAACTTTAAGTATTCCAAAATCATCTTTCTTCCTATTTTAAAAAATTAACAAAAACATAGACTCCTTGAAATGCAAATGGTAGAATTGAAAACTAAGAATATTTTCAATCAAGAAAGCTTTCAAACCTTCCAATCCCGTTAGCAACTTTTGGTCATCACAAGGATCCTTAAGTTGAACTTTAACATTCAAGAAATGGTTTTTGAAAACACCAATTCCTTAAAGGGAAATCATAAAAGTTTCAAATGAGGATATCAATATAAGAATAAGTTTCAACAATTCCCTTTATAGACTTATCAAGAAGATCATCAATCAACAAACACAAATACCTATCAACTTTCTTAACAAGAAAATTTCCATCAAACAAATGAAGAAAGTTAGGAATCATGCACCACATAGCTGTCCAAGAAGAAAACAAATCAACAACAGAAAGAAATAATATCAAGAATATCATGCTAACACTTAAGATCAAAACAAGATTGTTCAAGTTTAGCATATCTAGTAAACAATTGATTCCGAAGAGTCGTGAATAGATAAACAATTATACAACATAGATCACAAGTTCAAAAGATAGCACATAAAACTCCCACTATAATCTCATGGAAAGCATAAGCATTTAAGAATAACTTCAAGTCCTTCAAATAAAATTCAAGGTAAGTAGGAGATGAGTTTGTAAGAAAGCTTATTGAAGAATTTGTCGGGCTTAGAATTACAACCTTTCCACCACTCTTTCTTTGATCTTCTATTCCTAGCACAAAAGAAGCTTCATTAGATTTAAAAGACTCACAAATATTAGTGTCACTCATTTTAGAATTAGAACCCAATTGGGTTTCAAAATCCTTCGAAAATAAGAACTCCTTATAGTGCACAAGAAAGAATTTGAAACCAAAAGCCCTTTCAAATAAAGTTTTAAAAGATATCTCCACAAAGAGAAGTTTAAGCCCATGCCACAAATGTTCAAGTAATCTGTTCACAACCATTAAAGGTTTGTCCACAATAATTTGCTAACCAGATTCTTCACATAAGTATCAAGAGAAGTCAACTCATATTGAAAATGTTCAACTATTTCCTCTTGAAACTTAACACAATGATCACATAGTAATGAAAACAAGGAACTGTCAAATACATAAGAATTGTTTTCAAGAAAACCGAAGGTATGATGGTTAGCAACCCCTAAAGAGTCACAATTATTCCATGGATCAACATCGTGTAAAATAGGAACGGGAATAGCATGAAACAAGTCTTGAAGCACTAAGGATGAGTTCTATCAAGATTAATAACTTGATGGAGCACATTAACGAATAGAGATTGATCTCTTTGTCCCATGACATCACAAAAGAGAAACTTAACAACCTCATAGCAAGAATATGAAAAGTAACGAGAATAGAAGGTAGAACACGGAAGATTAAACTCAAGAAAATCATACCCATCTAAGAACAATCTTAACTCCTTAGAGGAAAACACAAGGTAAAAGAGAAAATGGGTTTGAAGAAAAATTCATTTACGAATATCTATAGCATAAGAATAGTTTTCCTCCAACTCTCTCACCTTGGCCTTCGAACTCCATGGTATTTCTCCTTCCGCTCATTCATGTTATGGTGCAAGGATGTTGGAGAGAATGCCTATCAAGATTAAATACACAAGAGCAAGATTTAGCCTCTTAAAAAAAATGATCAAAACATGAGTATGAAGATGGAGGAGGAAAGCTTATCATTTTGTAGGAGTAGTAATCCATTTTCCCTTCATTTTCCATGTTTTGCCTCCAAAATTTCTTCACATGTAAAGAATCTTTAACAAGAAAAGAGATAACTTCGTTAGTAAGAAAATCCACTTCATCCCTTTTTTTAATGGAAACTATCTCTTTTTCTTGTTGCTCTTCTTTATACCTCTCTTGATTTTCCATCAGACTCTCATTTTCCCTTTCTTGCTCACTTTTCTCAAACTCAATATCTTTTTCTTTTGAGCCCTCATCTCTCTCACTGTCTCTTGAAAGACTAGAATTAGAATAAAAAATACATAATCTCGCAACTATTCTCCCTTCTTTTTCCACTCTTTCTTCTTCTTTAATTTCTATGGCCTCCTCTCGTTCAATGTTCTTCTCATTCTCAAAATATCCTTAACCTCTCCATGAACTTCATTTGCTCTTCATACTTGGTGAGGTGCCAATGACTTAAGAGTGATCCTCTTGCCATTTCTAGTGATGTTGATAGCATTCTTGTCTTCATCATGTTTAGCTCTTCCATCATACATCTAAGGTTGTCCCAACAATAGGTGGCTTGCTTGCATGGGTGCTACATCACATAACACTTCATCTTTAAGCAATCCCAAGGAGATAGGCACCTTTACTTGCTTGTTAACTTTAACTTTAACACCACCATCCATCCATTGAAATGTATAAGGTCTAGGATGATCAAGAAGTGGCAAACATAGCTTCTCTACTAGATAAGTACTAGCAACATTAACTTCACTACCACTATCTATAGCAAGAATTACAATCTTTTCTAGCACCTTGCACTTGGTATAGAATAATTGCCCTTTTTGGCACCCACTCACATAGTCAATTTCATCATAGCCTTCATCCTTGTAACACTTAGATCTTGCTCTTGCAATCTTGGAATAAGCTATCTCTTGTCTTCCTATTGCTTCCATCCTTTTCCATGAAGAGTTAGTCCAAGTATAGCTCATTTAATGGCTTGTTAAGCCTGCACAAAACATTAGAAAACAAGAAGGAAGGACCTCGCCACTCCCTAAGTGTTTCACTCAAGAAGAAAGCACTCAACTCTAGTGTTTACTTTCACTCTCTATGGCTTTTATATCCCCTCTTGCCTTCTACTTTTTCCTCACCGCTAGAGTTACTTGGGGATTTCTAAAGCTCCAAGTTACAAGAAATGTCCAAAGCAAAAGTCATCAAAGAAATTCTTGATATATAAGAACAAAGAATTCAAAGAGAAATTTCATCGAGCATGTGGAAGGCATAGAATGTCAAAGGAAAATTCAAGAGTATGACACAAAGAACTAGTCTAATTTCCACAAAGAGATCAGAAAAACACTTGGAAATATGTCCAAAGAAGTTTCAAATTCAAAACAAAGACAATTGAAAGCTTAATTCAGAGATTTCATGAGTACAATGAAAATTTTCCAGAAAATACTGCAGCCGGACATTTCATCACAAAAATTGTAATACCTTAGCAATTTAGAAAGATTCATAACTCAAAGAGGGTGAATTTAGGCAAAATTTTCGTTCAATTTGATGGAGAAAACACAAGAAATAGATAGATTAAACCACATGTTCTCAACAGTAGCGATTTCTGAACATTTTGTGAGTTTCCAGTTAATTGACCCACCAAATAAAATCCAAATCAGGTCAAAATTATTTTTAAAGAACCACAACTCGACAAGAATTCGTACTTGACAGTGTCATACCATTCTGACCTCATTTAATATGCTTTCCATCGCATTTTTTGCACATGTAATTTTCTATCCGAAACTTTTCCAAATTTCTTGCCTTTTCTCAAATACTTTCAATGGCTTTTTCTTAAACATAAAATCAACAAATAAACATAAAAAATTTCACCTGATAGAGAGCTTAGATCTGATACCACATGGTATGATCCTCCAAGCTTCCTTGAAGATCATTTACTCCCAAGATGAACTCCCTTCTAGAGGTTCTCTTCATATGGTTGTTTTTTTTGGAGAAATTTGAAGAACAAAAAAAACACTTGCAAGAAAAGAACTAACAAAGAAACAATTAAACTCCTTATACTTGAGGGAGAATCAACAAGACTAGAGAAAGTCTCACTTATCCTCCAACTCCAAAGAAGAACATAAACCCCAAGCAACACCAACTATGGATTTAACACCTCAAGGAGATATTAGGATTTTGAAATTAGAGTAGAACTCTTGAATGTTTTATTCAATAAATTCCTTACCTTTATTTACATAGAAAAAACGTAATTGTACAAGGAAGAAGAAGAAATCTCCCAACCCTAGTTTTCTCTCTTAGATTATTTTCATTGTATGTGTGTTAGCCAAAATGGCTGCTATCATAAGGTATATATAGTGGTATTTACAATTAGTAGCCAACCCTATGATGTGAACCGGTTAGACATGCAAGAACATCAAGGAGTTGTGACAAGAGCTAAGGCAAAACAACTAAAGAGTCACAAGGATCAAATTGAGCAAGAGAAGTTTCAAGGGTTAAATTTTGATGTTCAAGACTTTATGGGGAAATATGCTAAAGTTTTGAATAAGTTAGAAGTTGAAAATTCACCTTGATAGATGTTGGAAGCCCTTTTGCCCAAGATGGAAAATTGCCTCCTATTTTTGGCAATGTGTTGACTAGTGCTCTAGAATAGTCCGAATGCAATTAAAACACCTATATTGTCTTATAAAGTGAATGTATAGGTTATATCTATCCTTTGGGCTGAAAATATGGGAGGGTTGGAATATGCCTTTATGGGGCTTAAATTTGGGACTTAAATTTTTGGGCTTAAATTTCTGCGGCTCAAATTTTGGGCTGAAAATATGAAAGGGAAAATTCCTAATTTTTCCCTCAAGTCTCTATAAATATGTAGTCTTCCATTTTCAAGAAGCTAATCAAGAAATTTTTCAAGACAAAGGTTCTTCTCTTAGTATTCTTAGTTCTTAGCTTAGTTTTTCTATCTTCTTCAAGGGTGAACTTCCTTGAAAGAAAATCCACTTTGAAGACTTGTTGAAAGTTCCAAAAGCTTCAAGGTTGATCATCAAAATTCCTTCATACTAGTTACTATACTCTTGTAGAAAACTAGTCTTGAGGTCTTCTTGTTGTTTCATTGAGGTCTAAGGTTCAAAATACCTTAGGTTGGTTGAACATTGAAGAAAAGATTTTGTTTAAACCTTCTTGAGGTCCTGGATGTAATATATCCAAGGTTGCTAGAAGTTTAATATTTTCAAATCCTTTCAAAGGCACTTTCTGTCTTCTACTTGTTATACTTGTTTTGTTAGTTCTCTCCCTCATTTCTTGAACGAAATTTTATGCTCTTGAAGATCATTCCGCATCACCCTAGGTATTAAATTAACTTAAAAGAGTTTATAAGAAACTTAGACAACTTAAATATAAGTCAACACAAGTTTACAATCCAAAAAATAGTTAATGAGGTTAGAAACTTCACAAATCCTTCCTTCGGCCAAGACCTACCGCCGACGGTAGGTCCCAACTTAGAGTCTGCAGTAAGTCATTTTCTTTAGCTACCATTTGTAAAGAGAACCCTATCATCGACTATAGGGTGGACCTACCGTTGGCAATAGGGTAAAAAAAATTCCTTCCCTTCATTTTTTTTTAAGCTTCCAAACTTCCTAAGCTAACTTCTTTGGTTTTCTCCACTGCCACACTGGACAATAGAAAGGTTTTGGATCTTCTAAAGTCCTCTTCTTAGGCTTCTATTGCTTGCCAAATCAAGTATTGGATCATCCCTTTAAATATGGCTATCTTTCCTTGATGCTCTTCCTCCAATCTTCTAGCATGGCTCTTGTAATCTGACCTTGCAATAGCTCTACATTTCCTTCTGCAACCTAGGTCATACCAAAATGCCACCTTAGGTGTATCTTCTTTCTTTGGCATCTCTTGTAGGTTGATGTTTGAGGTTTATGTACCACACTCCTTGAAGAAGAAAGATTAGTTTTAGACAAACAAATCATTTTCCTTTGATTTTCAATCTTGGTAACCAAATGACATATGTCTTCATAAGTGGTGCAAGGGTACAATTCTAGATGATTAGCAATGTCCCTATTAAGGCCACTTAGAAATCTAGGAATTGAAGCATCTTTGTCTTCCTCAAAGCTCAATCTCAAAGCGTATAGTTCCATTTCTTGCCTATACTCTTCAACACTTTTGTTGCCTTGCTTAAGAGTCATCAAATTGTAATAAAGCTCCCTATAATAATGTTCCGGTACAAACCTCTCCTTCACGACTGTCTTCAGTTCCGCCTAAGTTTTTATCATTTGTCTTCTATTTCTCAACCTTTGGGTGATAATCATTTCCCACCAATGGAAGTGCATAACCCGAGAATTTGGCTATGACTAGCTTCACTTTGACCATGTAACTATAGTTCTTTACCATGAATAAGTTCTCTACTTGTCATTCCTAATCAAGAAATACATTGGGATCACTTTCATCTTTCAAGCTTGGTACCTTCAACTTGATTTTATCTAGACCCTTATCCCCTTGTTGATTACCATAATAGCCACTATGGTAAGCTTGGCCAACATGAGGATGCTCTCGAAAATCGTCAAATAAATTATCCTCATGCCATGCTTCATGTTTTCGAACCTCTTCATATGGTCTATGATATCCTCTCCTTCTATCTTGTGGTCTTCCTTGAAACCCACCTTTATGAAATGTATAAGGGTTGTGGGTTGACATGTCATTGTATCCTCGAGTAGACATACTGTCATAAGGTCCTTGGAGATAAGGTGAGTTAACTCCTCCAAAATTATCTCCAACTCTTTCCTCTATTGTAGCAATACTCTTGCCTCTCTTAAGTTCTCCCACATCTCTAGCAATTCTTTTGTATTGCCTTGCCAATCATCAATTGATTGTTGCAAAGATATGAAAGTCTCATTTAAATTCATCGTTGTAGGATCACTAGTCCTTGGGCAATTAACCTTCCGTAGACATTATAAAACATACAAATTAAACAAAGAAAACAAACAAAGGACCTCCCAATCACTCCCTAAGTGTTTACACTCTTTGATGATCACTCTAGTCACTCGTGTATAACTCTCTTGATTGGCTTTTATCAATATAATCTCAATCTATTGCCTTTTTCAAACACCCAACACTCGAGCCTCTATGATATCCTTCAACCTCTTAGCTGCCTCAAACCAAGAGGAACAATTCCAAGCAAGTAAATCAATCAATGCACTTTAGTTGGATAAGTGTTCAATGAGGCAAAATATCAAACACTTGAGGTGTATGAATTTCAAAGAAAGACAATCTATAGAATTGAGCTAACAAACAAGATTGATCATCAACAGAAGACTAGAAACCCACAAGGAAACAACTAGAAATAAAAATAAAAGAAGCAATTCAAAACAATTAGACTAAACAAAACACAAAAGAGTACTAAGAAAATGTTTTCCTGAAAACAAGGGATCATGATACCTTTTTACTAAAACGATGATATCTGAAAATATACGAATCCAAATCAAATGATAAACATTTAGAAAGATTCCTAACTCGATGAGGATGAATCAGTATAACAAAAGATATGCCCAATTTAATGCACACATTTTCTGCAGTCACGAATCCGAAACATGTTTCACAAATCAATCCAATTGACCAATCAATTGATCTCAAAATTGAGTAAAAACTATTTCAATTGAATCCTAAGTCAAAGGAGAACATCTCCATCACAAAACATGAAGCAATTTGCTATTAATTAGTCGAATTTTCAATTGATTTTCGGAGCTAATTTTCTGTCCTTAGTTTCTGCATGATCTTCATGGAAATTTTATAGATCATTAAGTACTTCTTTTTTTTTTTTTGTGATTTTGAACGAATTTAAAAGACTTACAACTCAAATTGACCTTCAAATAGAGGTTGCTCTGATACCACTTTGATGTAGATCCACTTTTGATTGTAGTTTAGATTCTACTCCTTCCCAATGATCACCTCATTTTCTTGAAGAACCTCTATTGATGATTTTTAAACTCAACACTCCAATAAGATACCTATGAGGATCTAAGCCTCATAACCTAATATTGAGAGGCTAAAGTTCTATCTTAGATTGATAATTGGAACCTTGAGGAAACAAAAACCTCAAAACCCTAATTACACAACTAGAAGACCCAAGATCAATTTATTCAAAGGAAGGAAACTCTATGAATCAACTAAAGAAAGGAATTTAAAAATGATCAATTGGTTCCATTGATTCCACAATCTAACGCAACAATTGTTCACAACATTAGGGACATTAACCCTTAGATAGCTAGTCTAAGAAGGTGAAGAAACCTAGAATCAATTGGAGAATTCTCTCCCAAATTTTAGCAAATGAACCAATGTCATTTACAATTGAGTTATAATATGATATTTAGAGAATAAATTCTACATCTATCTAACGTACAGCTTAATGACTTAAAATACTCATTAAACCCTTAATTAAAAACTGAAAAGACAAGACAAATAACAAAAACCCCTCAAATTATCCAAGTTTCAACCAAGTCCTATCGGGGACAGTAGGGGGAACCTACCATCGGCTATAGGTGTGTGAATTACAAAGACTCTGCTGGCAGAAGCCTACCGATGACGATAGGAGCAAGCTATCGTCGGCGATAAGGTGCCTTTCTCCAACAATTAGCCAATTTTCTCCCTCAAGTTGCATCTTGAATGATCCTTGCTTAATGAACATATTGAAAACAACTTGGAGGCTGTTCCTTGATCTCAAAACTTTCAAAATTATTGTTCAAAGCTTCCTCCAGTATGCTACCGTGCCATTATCCTTATTTCCATTGGAAGCCTTGAGCTTCTTCATCCCAACTTTACTCATTGGTCTAAGCTTCAACTCTATAGGTGCTTGACTCTTTCAATCTACATCAGTTGATGTGAATCGAAAAAGCTAAGAACTATAGATTAATTGCATGGACCATTCGCTAGTACAAGGACGAAGAAGATCAAAGATAATGATAGAAATGTGGATAATGGCATAGTTGTTTACATGGAAAATGGTTTGAAGAATAAGCTTGAAGATTTTGAAGATCAAGGAAAGGCTTCCAAGTTGCTCTCAATTTAAAAAATAAGAAAGGATCAATCAAGGGAGCAAATTGGAGGTTAAATGGCTATGTGTTGGAGAAGTGCACACGTACTGCCGATGGCAGCCTTGCTCGTACTTATATGTAGGCCTCTGGACAGAAGTGGTTTGGAGCCAACACCCTACCGCATCCGATAGGTTTCACCCTACCGTCGCTAGTCGGGTTCGAGTGGAAAATACACATTTCTAATTTTAGGCGGGATTTTTTAATTTGAACTTGTTTTTCCAATTTTTAATCAAGGGCTTAATGGGTATTTTTTAAGCCATTAATCATTACATAGGTTAAGTTTAGACCTTAGCCATAAGTACCCGGTTATAAGCTCATTATAACTAACTTCGATAAAAATTTTGCTTAAAATTTGTGAGAGAGGATTCTGTCTCTAGGGTTCTTCAACCTTCTTAGTTAGCTTGCTGAGGGTTAATGTCCTTAGTTGTGAACAATATTTTGTTTAAGATTGTAGAATCTATGGAATCAATTGTTCATCGAATTCCTTTCTTTAATTGAATCTTAGAGTTCTTTTTTTCGATTTAATTAATCCTAGGTCTTCTAGTTTGCCTAGTTGGGGTTTTGAGGCTTTAGTTTCCGCAAGGTTCTTTCTATCAAATTGGAAATGATTTTTGCCTCTCAATATTAGTTTTATGAGGCTTACATCTTCATAGAGATTCTATTGGAGTGTTGAAAGTACAAAATCCTCAATAGAGGTTCTTCATCAAAGGAGGTGCTCTTGGGAAGGTGTTGAATCAAATCTACAATCAATTGAAGATTCACATCAAAGAGGTTTCAGATCAACCTACAAATGAAGGTCGATTTATGTTGTAAGTTGTTTAAATTCATTGAAAAAAGAAAGAAAAGAAGAACTACTTGATGATCAAACAAAATTCCATGAAGATCATGCAATGTTAAGTGCAAAAAAATCAATCTAAAAATAAACTTCAAAATCGAATGAATTATGTGCGACTTTGTTGATGTTTTGTGATAAAGATGTTCTCCTTTGAGATAGGATTCAATTGAAATAAGTTTTATTCAATTTAGAGTCCAATTGATTGCTCAATTTGATTGGATTGTGAGATGTTTTATGGAATTGCGACTGTACAAAAAAGTGCGGATTAATCCAAGCATATCTTATGTTATACTGATTCAAGTCTAATGCAATTTGTTCTTACGTTTATCCCCATTAAGTGAGGAATCATCCTGATTTGTTTTCACTTGATATGGATTCGCATTTATTAGAGTTATCGACATTTTAGTGATAGGGTGTCATTATCCCCTGTTTCCTGGCAAATTTTTCTTAGTACTCTTGTGTTCTTTGTTTAGCCTAATTTTTTTAATTTTCTTTATTTTTGACTTGTAATTGTTTTATTGTATGTTTCCAATCTTTTGTTGATGATCAATTATGTTTGTTGGCTTTTTTCCATAGACTGAACTTTTTGAAATTCTTACACCTCAAGTGTTTGACACTTTGCCTCTTTGAGCACTTATCCAACTAAGTGCATGATTGATTTACTTGCTTGGGATTGGTACTCTTGGTTTGATTCGGTTAAGAGGTTAAGGATCTTATAGAGACTTGAGTGTTAAGTGCTGAGGAAAAGGCAAGAGGATGAGCTTTTCTTTATAAAAGCCATTAAGAGTGCTAAACACGAGTGAATTGAGTAATCATCAAAGAGTGTAAACAGTTAGGGAGTAATTAGGATGTTCTTTTCTTGTTTTATGACCTATTTGTGAAGGTTTAAACAATAAATAAATGGAGTACAATTGGTATGATAAATCATGGAAAAGGATGGAAGCAAAGAGCAAGCAAGAGGATTATTAATCTAAGCTTGCAAGAGATATGCATAGTTTCCATCATGGTGGTGGCAATGATTCAATACTTATGGGGAGAACAACCACGGAAATGGAAACTTCACTCCTAGAAGACATGTTGGATTTTGTAACTTCTCTTCTTATGCTTAATCTTAGGGGCATACTTCTTATGATAATTATAGGGGTTATGATAGAGATAATGTAAAGTATAATTATTATGAGCATAGTCCTTATGATTGTTATGAAGGGTATCATTATAGTTGTGCTAGAGGAGTTTACTTCGAGAGCTTATATGATAAAAGTGTCTATGGAAGGAAAAATTAAAGTGAGCATGTAATCCATCTCAAATGCCATGTGGAAGACAAAGTTATCAATCTTGTTGTTGATGGTAGTAGTTGTGCTAATGTGGCTAGTATTTACCTTGTGGAAAATTTGAATTTGCCTCTTCTTGAACATCTGAAGTCGTACTACACCAAGGGTCAAATGATAATAAAGAGATCAAAGTCACTAAGCAAGTGTAGGTGTCTATTTCTAAAGCAATATATAAAGATGATATGTTATGTAAAGTAGTACCCATGCAAGTGGGTCATTTGTTATTTGGAAGTCCTCGGATAAATGATAGGAAAGATATATACAATAGGGACAAGAATTCTTACAACTTCACCAAAGATGGCAAGAGATTCTTTCTAAATTCTTTGACACTTCACGAAATTTATGAAGAGAAAAAGAAGTTGAAAGAAAAGGTAAGAATATTTGATTAAGAGAAAAAGGCAAAGAGCATTGTACAAGCTAAAAGTTGTGGAGAAAAAAGACTTTCCATGCCATCTCAAAGAGTTCCAAAGATTGAAATCATGAAACCATCAATGATTGAAGAATTTCAAAAGTAAATGAGCTTCTACAAGCTACAATTGAAGTTGAATAAAGTGTTGTACTATATGCTAAGGATCTCATGAGAGATAAGAACAATGAAAAATGAGACTACATTGAGACTAAAGAAAAAGAAAGAGTGGAAAACAAAGAGAGATCAGTTGAGAGATCATGTATCTTTGATTCTTTCTCTATCATTTCAAAAGAGAGTGAACATTTCCAGTGTTCTAAAGAGAAAGAAAGTAAGCTTGAGAAATGTGAGAGAGAACCAAAATGAGGGATTCATTGAAAAACAAGAGAATAAAACAAGACAGTAAAATAGACGAGCAAAAAGAAAAAGAGATGGTTATACTTGAAAACAGTGAGGAAGTGAATTTCTATATTAATGACACTATTTCTTTGCTAGTAAATATTTATATGTGCATATTTTGAAGATTCAAGCAAGGATGAACATGGAAAGCTTGCCTACAAGACCATCAAGACCATAAACCTTTTTCCCTCTAATTCGTACTTGAGCTTTGAGAATTATTTAAAGGAAATTATTTGTTTTCACTAGTTTTAATGGATAATGGATATCAATTTTACATTCTCAACTCCCTCGGAACTCTACTAGAAAAAAACACTTTATAGAGTTTAATTTCAATTCCTGTGCAATTCTTAGAGTTGATGAATGCCATCTCAATATTGAGAATTATGTTTCTTATGTGCTAGGAATTGAAGACAAAGGAAGTAACATGAAGAAAGAGCTTGGCAATTTTCTTAAAGATTTACGAATAAGTCTACCTCTTAACCCTTCTCTCATGTGCTATGAAGTTGCTCTTGTGGAATTAGAATCTTGTTTAGAGTCTTATCTTTCTTATGTGAGAATATATGGAGATCTTTGTGCTATTTCTTTCTATGGTGGTATCTTTCTTGTTGGGTCTAACGCTTCTACATGCCTTTCTTCTCTTGGTTTTCTTGAGGAGTCATTCTTGCATAGTGGTTCTATGTTTGATCTTTCTTGACATGATTTCGGGGTTATGAATAATGCATCCATTGAGTCCATAGTTATTGGTTCTGGATTATATGGTTTTTCTTATAATGTATAGGATAAGTGTTTAGGAAAGTTTGTTGAGAATGTTGGTTATGTTTCCTCTTTCCTTGATACTTTTATAGAGAATCATAATGATTTTTTTTCCTTAAACCAACTTATGTCCTTTGTCAGTGGTCAACTTGAGTTTTCTTGCAATGAACAAAAGCTTTCAAATGTCATTAACACTTTGAACACTTTATTTGAAAATAAATTTTGTTTCCAATTTTATCACTTGCATTTTAAGGAATTCTTATTGAAAGATTTTGAAAACCGAATGGAAGTTAATCTTGAGTTCTTCGAAGTTGATTCTTTGACATTTGAAAATTTTATTTTGAGAAAAGAAGCGTTTAAAAAAGTTTGTAAATATTTTGTTGTTGAGAATCTTTATTACCACAAACCTTTCAAGGATTGGTTTTTAAAATTGGTCATTTTATGTGCTAGCTATCAAAAGAACTCTTGTGCATTAAGTTTGAAACATGAATTTGAAGATACATCGTTTATTCATATAATTTCTCAATAGTTCTTTGATAGATTGTGATGTAGATCGGGATAGCCAAGAAGCTAAAGATTTATTGATTGGACCATTCACTAGTGCAAGGTCAAAAAAGAACTAGTTTGAAGAGTTTGAAGGCCAAGAAAAGACTTCCAAATTGTTCACCATTTGTTCAATTTGCAAGGATTACTCAAGGGAACAATTGGGAGTTGAGAATTGGTTGAGTAATTGAAGAAAAGACCCTACTGCAGTCGGTAGGCCCTACCCCAACCATCACCGGTAGGCTTCTGCCAACCAATCATTTGTAAATCACGAACCTGGTGCCGATGGTAGTTTCCCCCTACCCTCGCCGATAGGGCTCGGCTTAATGGATGTTTAATGCGTTCTAATTGAGTAGTTTTTTTATTTGGCTTATTTTTTCAGTTTTTAATCAAGGGTTTAATGGGTATTTTGAGTCATTTAACCATGGATTAGCTAGGTCTAGAGTTTAGTCTATAAATACCCCATTATAACTCAATGTAATCTAACAATAATGAATTTTGCAAAAATTGAGAGAGTTTCTCCAATGATTCTTGGGTTCTTTACCCTTCTTTAACTAGTTTGCTAAGGGTTAATGTCGTTAGTATTCTGAACAAATGAGCCTTAGATTGAAGTATCTATGGAATCAATTGATCGTTCTAATTCCTTTCATTAGTTGATTCATAGAGTTTCTTTTCTTTGAATAAATTAATATTGGGTCTTCTAAATTGTGTAATTGGGTGAGGTCCTTGTTCCCTCAAGGTTTTAACTATCCATCTAGCAAAAAATTTAGCCTCTCAATATTAGGTTTATGAGACTTAGTTTGTCATAGGTTTCTTATTGGAGTGTTTGAATTTAAAAATCCTTGATAGAGGTTCTTCAAAGAAGGAGTTGATCCTTGGAAAGGAGTAGAGTCTAAAACTACAATCAAAGTGGATCTACATAAGAGTGGTTTTCGAAAAGAAATGTAGACCATCTTGGAATGCAGGAAATTTCATGTTTATATTTTCTCAACTCATTTTGTGTAATACTATTGGAGAAAAGAGATGTTTCTATGGCCAAGACAGTGAGTTCATAGAAGCCATTGAGAAAGACGAGTTGGTTTCACTTCTCTATTACAAAGAGGAACTTGGTGGACTCTGTCCATTGAAGGAAATGGAACATCAAATTGAACTGGCAATCGAAGCGACAATGAGATATGCTATTCATGACAAGGAGTTTTGTGCACTGTTTCTCAATGGAAACAAAAGCTCGACAAGTGGTGTGTAAGAGGATTGAAGTTCATGAAGACATTTCCATATGTCAGTTGGTACAAGATAGGTAAAGAAAATGTTGTAGCCAGTGCTTTGTCAAAAAGCTACATTCCATTCTTTACCTTACACGCTCAATTATTTGGTTTTGATATACTTAAGGAAGTACATGTTAGTGATAATAAGTTCAAGGACATAATACATGCTTGTTTGGTTGTGCATAATGATGAGTACCTTATACATGATGGTTTTCTTTACTATGTTGGTAAATTGTGCATCTTGTTACTCTAAATTGTTGTTAGCTAAAGAAGCTCATAGTGGTTTGATGGATAGTTTGGATATTTCCGAAACTTATGTGATTTTACATGAGCAATTCTTTTTGCTTGGCATGAAAAGAGATGTAGAAAGGTGTATTGTTAATTGCTTAGACTATAAAAAAGCTAGCTCTACATCTTTGCCACATGGACATTATATTTCTTCGAATGTGCTTACAGAACCTTGTCTAGACATATCTATAGAGTTTATGTTTGGACTACTTAGGTTTCTTAAAGGCACAACTTTTCCATTTCATTTGGCTTATGTTGATGAGATCTTGATTGAAAGAAAAACTTATGCATATCATTTGCATCATTTTAATCGAGTTTTGCCTATTTTGAGGATTGCGAAACTATATGCTAACCTTGGGAATTATGATTTTTGTGTTGAAAATGGTACTTTCCTAGGTTATGTAGTGAGTTTCCAGGTTTCCAAGTTGTTGCAAATATGGTGCCAGCAATCAAATATTGGCTTATTTCCAAAAGAATATGAAGTTAATCAAGTATATGCACACCAAGAATCATCAAGTTCTTCATGCCAACAACAAGAAGTTTGAAATGCCTTCTTTGATCTTTGATCCCAAAGGTTTGGGTTGGGGCTCCCTTGGATTCGAATGATGTTCTCCCCAACACAACTCTAAGCTTGATGCCTATGCCAAATCATCTTTGCACATTCTTGAATGCTTTAGTGCTTCTATAATTACATTTTCTGTTGAATTTCAATTAGTGCTACCTCTAATGTTGTGATATGTCTTTGTTCGTTGTAGGTACAAATTCGAGGACGAATCTTTTCAAAGGAGGGGCAGATAATGTGAATCAGAAAGGCCAAGAAACTAAAGATTTTTGCATAGACCATTCACTAGTACAAGGACAAAGAAGATCAAATATAATGATAGAAATATGGATACTAGCATGGTTGCTTACATGGAAAATGCTTTGAAGAATAAGCTCAAAGGTTTTGAAGATCAAGGAAAGGCCTCCAAGATGCTCTCCATTTATACAATAAGCAAGTATCAATCAAGGGTACAAATTGAAGGTGAAATGGCTAAGCGTTGGAGAAGAGCACACCTACCGTTGACGGTAGCCCTGCCCCTATTGTTGCAAGTTGGCCTTTGGGCAGAAACGATTTTGAAGCCAATACCCTATCATGTCCGATAGGTTCTACCCTACCATTGCTGGTAGGGTTCAGGTGGAAAATACACCTTTGCAATTTTAGGCGGGATTTTATAATTTGAACTTGTTTTTTCTAGTTTTTAATCAAGGGCTTAATGGGTATTTTAAGACATTAATCACTAGATAGGTTAGGTTTAGACCTTAGTCTATAAATACAACCATACGCTCATTGTAACTAAGTTTGATAAAAACTTTGCTGAAATTTGTGAGAGAGGATTCTCTTTGTCTTGTTACACTTTAGTGGCTTTTGTATGTTTATTCTAGGGATAATTTGTCCTTGAATTCCTTTCTCTATGCTACCTTTGCATTCCATAAACCTTTTAAGGAAGAGATGTAGAGCTTGTTGTCCTTGTGTTCTAGACGATCATGTGCGCTTCCTTGCCAAGTTCTCCTTGAAATTGATTATAGTATTTCTCCTTCAGTTAGTATCAATTCTAATGTTGCCTGCCTAGTATGGTTACTTAAAGGTACGGATTCGAGAACGAATCCTTTCAAAGTAGGGACGAATGGTATGACCCGGTATGCATTAGAAATTATAGAGTTGACGGAAGGGCTAATCACGAGAGCAAAGGCGAAGAGAATAGAAGAGGAATACAAGGGTGAAGTAGCTTTGTTCGAGAAGATGAACTGAGACCTTGCTCGGCATGTGCTAGAGTAACAACGAGAAGACTTTAGAGCATCAAAAACCTTTCTATTTTCAAAGGTATAAATGGAAGAAACCAAGGAAGAAATCTTGGAAAGGGTTTGAAGCTTCAAAAACCAAAGGGGGAGCCATTTCTGGACCATACCGCCGGCGATAAGTTCCACCCTACCATCCCTAGTAGGGTTCTGGTTGCAAAATGGCTGAAGAAAAAAATGACCTACTGCAAAATGGTAGGTCGGGACCCACTGTCACTAGTAGGTCTCGGCTAGAGGAGGAATTGGGAAGTTTTTAACTTCCTTAACTATTTATTTTGTTTGCAAACTTGTATTTAAGTGGCCAAGTACCCTTTAAACTCTCTTAAGCTGGTCTAATACCTAGGGTTGGAAACTAATTATGATACACACTATAAATAATCTCATTGGGCAGCCATTTTGGCCAACACTCACACAATGAAAATTTTCTAAGAGAGGAAACTAGGGTTATTGAGATTTCTTCTCCTTCCTTTGTAAATTAGGGATTTGTATTGTGTAATTTCAGGACAAGAAACTTCTTGAATCCTCAAATTCAAGAGTCCAAGTCTAATTTCAAAATCTATTAATCCCTTGAGGTGCCAACCACTTAGATGTTGTTGCTTGGCTTTTAGGTGCTTCTTAGATTGTGGAGGAGAGGTGAGGCTTGATTCAAGCCTTGTTTATTTTCCCATTCATATAAGAAGGTTATAATTTGTTTTCTTCTTGTTGAAGTTCCTTCAATTTGTGTTTATGTTCTTCATTTCTTCAAAATAAACCATCATGGTTATCCTCTAAAAGGGAGTTGATTCTTGGGAGTATTTTATCTTCAAGGGAAGAGAGGGGCCCCTATACTTTAACTTAAAAATGCACTCAAGGGTGAAGGTTTGAGCCCATCTTTTAAACCAGGGCAGGAAGGCCTGTGCAACCGATGTGGAACAATGTCATTCCTTACTCAAGCAACAATTGTAACACCGTATGACCACTTGAGTAAAGGGATGCACCATCCCCAACCCTTTTTTGGCCCTACCGTCCTTGGTCGAGTGTTTTAAACCGACGGTTGAGGTAGGCCTGCAAAATCCCTAGGGCACTGGTGTTCAGGGCTGACTCTAATACCAAATGATAAGAGAGAAGCTTCTATACTTGACCACAAAAGTGCGCTCAAGGGTGAAGGCTTGAGCCCATCTTATAAACCAAGCCAGGAAGTTCTCAGTAACCGATGTGGAACAAAGTCATTCCCTACTCAAGCAACTACCTAATACCGTAGGACCACCTCTTGAGTAAAGGGATGCACCAAACAATTTTCAAGGATAGGAGTAAATGAAAAGAACATCTTCACAAGAAAATTAGCAAAGAAACCTATCAATTCAACAAAGGAACAATTAGAAACAAATCCAAACACAATTGGAAGTAGAATTCAAAGAAGATCTCATAAGTACAAGAAAATTCCAGAAAATAGGGGGTCACTGGTCCCCTTTACCATTTTTACAATAATGCAATCAATACTTAACCAAATAGGTTACAATTTGTTGGAAAATCTTTTCAAATCGACGTTCTTTCAAACGCAATAAATTTTATTTAAATCCTACTTCATTTGATATGCTTTCATCACAATCTTTCAACGTCAAAATTTATGTCCGAAGAAGTTTTTCCAGATTGCATATAACTTCATTTTACTTCTCTAATTGATTTTTCAGCAAACAAAGCAGTAAATTTCACCTCAAAGAGAGTGGCTCTAATACGACATGGTGTGAACTCATTTTGAGATGTGGATAAGCTCAATTTATCCCAAGAATCCCTCCCTTTTATCTTGAAGATTTTGTAGAAGACTCCCCTTCAAACAACACTTAGCTAAGGAGCTAACACCTTTTGAAGAAAGATTCTAATCTTTCCCTTATGGATGAATCAACAAAGGCTAGAAAACCATCACCTATCCTTCACAATAAAGAAGACCTAAACACAAGCAACTACTACTAAAGAGTAGCCACCTTCTTTATATTAGGAATTGAAGATGATCAATGGAACCCTTGAATTTCCTTTCAAGGATTCCAAATTACACTAACTAGATAATTACTCTAGCAAGAAGTGAGAAGAAGAAGAAACCCTAAGAAATGCCCTAGGAGCTCTCAAGAAAGCAGCAATTTAACTCATATTTCATTCAATACCCTTCAAATGGCTGCCATAAGGAGTATATATAGGTCCCTTGGTGATTAACACTAATCCTTAGTTACTAATTGAAATTGAGGGTAGTAAATGGCCTCCTTAGGTAGCTTAATTACAAGTCTATGATTTAATAAACAAAGTTTGGAAGTCAAAATATGCTTAGAATCTTCAAATGGTCACTACAACTAAGACTTACCGTTCACGGTAGGTCCAACCTACCGTTAGCGGTAGGTGTTCCTCGCTGGCACCCCTTGAACAGAGACCTACCGATGACGATAGGTCCAAACCTACCATACACGGTAGGGTGTCTTCTTGAGTCTAATTGCAATTTGAGCTCTTTTTTTCTTCCACACTTGCTTTGTTTTGTTCCCTCTTGTGTATCATGGCCTTTAGGAGTATTGTGGTGCCTCTTCTATCTACATCTTCTCCTTCCAATACTTTTCCACGTAGAACTTTGGAAGTTCTTCCTAAGCAAAACTAGCATTTCATTGTTCTCCTCTTGTATCTTCCGTGCTATCGACCTTGTCATTGGTCTTTTGAACATCTCCATGTTCTCATACTCATCCTGGCTCATACCAACTGTGTCTGGGGCTATGAGGATTAGTAGTGAGTTTCGACTAGTTGTGAAGCATTTTGTAAATGGGTGTCTTAATTACGGTCTTGTACAGCTAGGAGTTACGGTGTCCGTGTGCAAAGTGTAAGAACAAAAGGTATCTTAAAGAGGATGATGTGAAGGGTTTTTACCTAATTATTATAATTGGACCTCATATGAAGAACTGTCGTGGTTTGTCGATCGATTGTTGGGGAAGGTAGTGTTACAAGTAATGTTGAAAGCCGTGAGGGTATTTTTTATGCGGCCGGTCGGGATTTTGAACCCGATGCAACGTACTATGATTATGAGGAGGCATTTAATACTGAAGCTCAATGGTTTGATGAAATATTGAAATCTGTTGATACACCGTTATGTGAAGGGTGTAAAAATTATTCACAGTTTTCTGCGATGGCGAAGTTGTTCAACTTTAAGCAAAAGAACAACATGTCTGAAAAGTACTTTGTTCAAATAGTATAGTTCTTGAAGGATGTGATCTATAAAGGTAATAAGGTGTTAGATGATAGGTACCAAACGAAAATTCTTTTTTCCAGTTTGAATATACCTGTGCAAGAGATAGACGTATCTGTTAACAGATGTATGCGGTATTGGAAAGAGAATGCCCAAACACGTTAGTTTAAGTTTTGTGGCCATGACCGTCACATGGGAAGAAAGAAAAATAAGAAGAAGAAGCCCAAAGACATTTTGTACAAGAAGATGTATTATTTTCCTCTACCTCCTAGACTGCAGAAGTTGTATGATTCTGAAAGAACGACTGAGCATATGAGATGGCACTCAGAAAGCATACCTGAGCCGGATATGATGAGTCACCCTAGGGATGGAGAATCTTGGAAGCATATTGATAGTATTCATCGTGAGTTTGCTTCCGAAGTAAGGAATGTAAGACTCGGATTGTGTACTGATGGTTTCTCTGTTTAGGATGTCTGCAAAACATTATTCTTCTTGATTAGTGATTATTACGCCATATAATGTGCCTCCTTAGATGTGCTTAAAAACTCCGGTAATGTTTTTGACATGTATTATTCCGGGCCCTCAGACAAAACATAAGTGAGATGTTTACTTGCAACTGTTCATAGAAGAATTGAATCAATTGTGGTTGTATGGAGTTCACACGTATGATATTTCGAAGATAGTTGTAGTTGCACTAATGTGGCTAGCACTTATCTTATTGTTGATGGTGGTAGTTGTACTAATGTGGCTAGCACTTATCTTGTTGAAAAGTTGAATTCACCTCTCCTCAAGCATCCTAAGACTTATAAGCTTCATTAGTTAATTGATAGTGGGGAAGTGAAAGTGAACAAACGAGTTCTAGTGACTAATACCAAAGGGTCTTATAATGATGAAATTCTTTGTGATATTGCTCCTATGCAAGCGGGGCATTTGTTTTAGGACATTCTTGGCAATATGATAGAAAGGCTATTCTTGATGGTATGAAGAGCACCTACACTTTTGAAAAAGATGGGGAGAAGTTCATGTTGAATCCTTTGACTCCTAGTCAAGTCTTTGTAGAACAAAAGAAAATGAAAGAACAAGAGAGACTAGAAAGTGAGAAAAAGAAAAAGAGCATTGAAGAGGGAAAAAGAATTGATGAAAAATAAATGAGTGTGGAAAAACCTAAAGAGGAATGATTGAACAGAGACAAGAAAAAGAGTGATAAAAATGTAATATTTGCAAGGGAGAGAAAAGATGTTTCTACACAAAAGAGACTGAGATCATAGAGGCCATTGAAAAAGAAGAGTTGGTTTTACTTCTCTATGGCAAGAACACAGTTGTTTCTACTAATGATCACTTGTCTTCTATATCTAATGCTATAGTAAAGGTTATTGAAGAATTCAAGGATGTCTTCCCCAAAGAGATGTCAACGGACTTCCTCCTTTGAGAGGGATTGAGCATAAAATTAATTTTGTACCCAGGGTAATGTTGTAAAATAGACCAGGTTATAGAAGCCCTCCCGAAGAGATGATTTTTTTGATAAATTTCATGGTCCTTAGATATTTTCAACGACATCTTAAAAAACCATTTCTGGTCTTTATGAAATGCTAGTCATGCTTTTTGGTTTAACTAATGCTCCTAGTACATTGATGAGACTTATGCATCATGTGTTGAGGAATTTCATTGTCAATTTGTTGTAGTTTATTTTGATGACGTTTAGATCTATAACAAAACTTATGAAGATCATTTACATCATCTTAAACAAGTTTTTTTAGTTTTAAGAAGTGAGAAATTATATGCTAACTTTGGAAAATGTGAGTTTTGATTAGAAAAGGTGACATTCCTAGGTTATGTGTGTTAGAACCGTAGGAAAAAACAAAATAAGATAAACTATGGAAATCCACCAATAGGATCTGCACATACTAGAAAAACTGATTGGAAAATAATTACCCAATGTTTTGATTGTTCGATGTGGAGGCGCTACTGTTTATGCTTCGCCCTCTATTGGTATCCACACTACGAACTCCTCTACAAGCAAACGGGATGCTAGCCCCTTCTGTGTTTTGAAAACTGTTCAGAACTGATCCTGAGTATCTGGTAATATGTTATATTTCAGAGAGAAAAGGCTAGATGCTATATCGCGATTCTAGGATTTAGGGTTTTGTTTTTCTTTAATCGGATAAAGGATGGCCGCCAAGAAAAGGTTAACATAACCTTTTATAGCTGTCAATATCAAAACACTAACTATCATCTAATGACAGTGTAATCTCGTCCGCCTATTCCTATAATCATCTAACTGTTGGACAAGTAATATTAAGTAATTAATTTCATTTATTCGATTAAATAAAATTAATTACTTATTAAGTTACCAGAAAATACTATATGGAATCTCATTCCCTTTCTTGTATACGTTCAACGAATCTGGACACAATCTAGATTCATTGAACGTGGACATTATGCTCACAAGATCGTCTATGCGTGTGACTCTGTCGGTTCACTTGACGTTGGTAGTGAATGAGAAATGTCCAAGACATTTATTCACAAAACATAAGCGGCCTCTAGTAAAACATTATGCTTACCCAAGTTAAGTAAATGCAATAACAACCTAGCATCAAATTTAATATTTAGTCATTTTGTCACACGATATCCTAATTAAGTATAAGACATGGACCAAGTCAACCTTATAAAACTTAATTAACCATTTACTTGATCACCAGGCAGACTGTTCCAACAAATAATATTAATAACACCTTATTAATACTTATTTGAGCATGGTCATGCATATTTTCCAGTCTTCATTATCAAGGGGCGCATGGATATCTCTCTCTAAAAAGAGAGGGACAAATCCCTTTCACTATCTCCAATATTCAAGATATGACAAGAAATAAGCCAACCAATAGTTATTATAATCACCTAATTAAAAGTGATGTTTGACTATGTCAAAACATATTTTCTCCCCATGCAAGAAATATTAGAAACATTAGGTCAAAGGACACCAAATATAAAACTGAGAAGAAATACTTATAACTTAAACCCATGCAATATTTCTTCTTCAATTTGGGTCATGTCCAATACAATATTCTCAATATGTATATATGAATTGATTTTATATCTCATATTCATGATCAGTAAAACTTGACCATCAATCAACTTCACACTAGTGTACAAGATGTAATAAAGTAGGGACAAATAAGAATAGTATTTTATTAGCTATAAGGGTTTTACTATCAAGTCACATACTTGATGACCAAGAGCATAAAATACAATTTAAAAATACATGCTTCATAAATCATAAATATGAGTCAATTGGTCTTAGGGCATATACTAACAATCTCCCACTTGCCCTACCACCAATTTGACATGACTCTCAAACCCATTGACCTAGTACGACTCTCATGCTTAAGTTGTGGAAGTCGCTTTGTCAATGGATCTCCGACATTGCCATTGGTATCTACTTTGCAAATCTTAACATCTCCACGCTTAATAATTTCTCGAATGAGATGGAAACGCCTGAGAATATGTTTGGATCGTTGATGAGATCTAGGTTCCTTAGCTTGTGCAATGGCTCCTGTATTATCACAATATAGGTCCACTGGGTTCACAATGCTAGGAATTACTCCTAGTTCTATGATGAACTTTCTGATCTAAACTGCCTCCTTGGCTGCATCAGAAGCAGCCACATACTCAGCCTCTGTAGTAGAATCGGCCACGGTATCTTGCTTTGAACTTTTCCAGCTCACAACACCTCCTTTCAAACAAAACACAAATCCAGATTGCGATCTAAAATCATCTACATCAGTCTGAAAGCTAGCATCCGTGTAACCATTTAAAACAAGCTCTCCTTCCTGACCTTCGTAGATCAAAAACATCTCTTTAGTCCTTCTTAAGTACTTGAGAATGTCTTTTACTACTGTCCAATACGGTTCACCAGGATTTGATTGGAATCTGCTAGTAATGCTTAATGCATACGAGACATCTGGGCGAGTGCAAAACATAGCGTACATGATAGATCCAATTGGGGAAGCGTAAGGAATCTTACTCATGCATTCTGTCTCCTCCCTTGTGGTAGGACTTTGAGACTTACTGAGTTTAACGCCATGTGACACTGGCAAGAATCCTCTCTTAGAATCTTGCATACTGAACCTTTTCAGTACCTTGTCAATATATCCACTCTGACTTAGGCCAATTAGGTTTTTAGATCTATCTCGATAGATCCTAATGCCTATAATATAAACTGCTTCGCCTAAATCTTCCATTGAAAAACACTTCCCAACCAAGTTTTTACACTTTGCAAAGTGGGGATGTCATTCCCAATTAACAAGATGTCATCGACATAGAGTACTAAGAAGACTACTGCATTTTCTGTAACCCTTTTGTAGACATAAGGTTCATCATCATTCTTGATGAAATTGAATTCTTTAATTGCTTCATCAAAACGAAGATTCCAACTTGGAGATGCTTGCTTCAAGCCATAAATAGATCTTTGAAGTTTACACACTTTACTAGAATTCGAAGGATGAATATAACCTTCAGGTTGTATCATATACACATCCTCCAGTAGATTTCCATTAAGAAAAGCAGTTTTAACATCCATTTGCCATATTTCATAATCATAATATGCTGCAATGGCAAGTAGAATTCTAATTAACTTAAGCATTACAACTAGAGAAAAGGTTTCATCATAGTCTATACCATGAGTTTCTCTATAACCTTTTGCTACGAATCGTGCTTTGTAAGTGTGCACATTTCTATCCATGTCAGTTTTCATTTTGAAAACCATTTACACCCTATGGTTTTGCAACCTTCAGTTGGATAAATCAAAGTCCAAACTTGATTATCATGCATGGATTGCATTTTTGATTTCATAGCCTCTAGCCATTTGCTAGATTCAATACTATGAATAGCATCTTGGTAGGAATTAGGTTCACCTTGATCAATAAGATCAATATTATGATCCTCAGTCACAAGAAATCCATATCTCTGTGGTATCTGAGGAATCCTACCAGACCTTCTTAGGCCTTGTGTCAAAGGTTCAGGCTCAGTATGAATACGTGAGTCCAACTGAGTGTCCATACTCGGTTCAGAAATGGTCTGCTATCTTTGAGCTTCTTCAAGATGGATTCTACTCCCACTAACTCTTTTGGAAACGAATTCCCTTTCAAGGAAAATTCCGTTCTGAGCAACAAACACTTTGTTTTTAGATGGAAGATAAAAATAGTATCCTTTAGTTTCCTTAGAATATCCCACAAACAGACACTTATCAGATTTGGGTGCTAGTTTTTCAGATAATGATTGCTTCACATAAGCATCACATCCTGAAATTTTGAGAAATGCTAAACTAGGTTGTTTCCCGGTCTATATCTCATATGGTGTCTTCTGAACAACTTTAGATGGAACTCTATTTAATATGAATGCAGCAGTTTCTAGAGCATAACCCCAAAAAGAAATTGGAAGATCTGTTTGAGTCATCATAGATCGAACCATATCCAATAGAGTACGATTTTTGCGTTCAGACACACCATTCCATTGTGGTGTTCCTGATGGAGTTAATTGTGATACTATCCCACAATTTTTTAGATGTTCGTCAAACTCTTGGCCTAAGCATTCACCACCTCGATCTGATCGAAGTAATTTGATACTTCTTCCAAGTTGATTCTGTACTTCATTTTGAAATTCCTTAAACTTTTGAAAGGAATAAGATTTATGTTTCATTAGATAGACATAACCATATCTACTGAAATCATCTGTAAATTTAATGAAATACTGAAAACCTCCTCTGGCTTGTGTGCCCATTGGCCCACATACATCAGTATGTATAAGTTCCAATAAATCAGTAGCCCTTTCACTTTGCCCTGTAAATGGACTTTTAGTCATTTTTCCCAATAAACAACAATCACATTTTTATAAGACACAAGGTCGAATGAAAATAAAAGTCCATCTTGATGGAGTTTGGATATTTGTTTCTCATTTATATGGCCCAAACGACAATGCCAGAAGTAAGTTTTATTTAAATCCTTAGATTTAAATTTCTTTGTATTTATGTTATACATGGGCTTACTAATGGAATCATGTAGGTTAAGAATGTAAAGTCCATTACATAAAGAGGCATCTCCATAGAAAATACCATTTTTATAAATAGAACTTTTACCATTCTTAGTATTAAACTCAAAACCATCAATATCCAAACAAGAACCTGAAATGATGTTCCTACTCATAGCAGGAACATAATAACAATCTTTAAGTTCAATTATAAGCCTAGTAGGCAAAAGAAAATCAAATGTCCCTATAGCTACAGTAGCAACTTTTGCTCCATTTGCAACTCGCAGGTCCACCTCTCCCTTTGCCAAAGATCTACTCCTTTTGAGTCCCTGCACATTTACACAAATGTGAGCTCAATATCTGGTATCAAATACCCATGATGTAGGAGTAGACATCTTAATTTCTATAACGAAAATACCTGAAGCGGCAGTCTCACTGGCGTTTTGCTTCTTTTCTTCCAAGTAGAGCTTGCAATTCCTCTTCCAATGACCAGGTTCATTGCAGTGGAAGCAAGTCCCTTCCTTTGGTGGTTTATCCTTGGGCTTGGGCTTCTGCTTGCCTTTACCCTTTTTGGCCATATCCTTTCCCTTTCCCTTACCCTTGTTTTTCTTGAACTGCCCCTTCTAAACCATCAGAACATTAGGAGTAGACTTCCTAATGTTTTGTTCAGCCTCCTTGAGCATCCTGTACAATTCATTTATGGACTTTTCCATACTATGCATACTGAAGTTCATGACAAACTGATCAAAGTCAGAAGTCAAAGAGGCCAAGATCATATCAATAGCCAAGTCATGACTTACGGGTGCTCTAAGTTTTTCAAGCTGATCAAAATACCCTTTCATCTTAAGGACATGAACACTAACTGAAGTGCCAGGGGTCATTTTGCAGCTATTCAACGCCTTAGTGGTAAGATATCTCTCTTGACATGCCCGCTCTTGGAACATTTCCTTGAGCTGTTTTATCATCTCATAAGTCTCAACTTCCTCGAATTGCTTTTGCAACTCAAATTCCATTGTAGCCAACATGAGGCATGTCACGTCGTTAGAATCATCCTTGTGCTTTCTATAAGCATCCTTTTTTACTCTAGGGGCATTGTTAGTTGGTTGATTAGGGGTAGGGTTCTCAAGTACATATAGCCTTTTTTCTTGTTTAAGGACAATACCTAAATTTCGTGCCCAATCAAGAAAGTTAGTCCCACTAAGCTTATTCTTTTCAAGCACGGATTGCAATGAGGTGTTTGAATTGTTTGAGGCCATTATCTACATAGAATTTGCAAAGTAAAATTAAATAAATGAAGCATTAAATTTTCCCTAAAATATTCAACACTTGATATAAATCATGGGTATAAAAATTCATTTTATTCTAATCATAAGTAAGCGTTGGCTTAACATCCATAATTAGAGAAAAATATATTAATGGGATTTACATTTACATGTACCGGCAAAATCCCATATGATGCCCTAGGCTCAAAACCATTTTGATAGCCTAGTTAAGCCAAACCATTCCAAGCATACGGAAATCACCATTTTCCATCTTCCCCTACTTAGGTAACCATTTATCTCTTACTTTGGCAATGAGATAAAATGATGATCTAAGCATGGAGAAGTGCTTATGATCATGGGAGGCATATTACGACTTAATTTTTACACGGTTTTAAAAACCTTCTTCCTTCTATTTGTATATTATTTCACAAAACATATATCAAAAAATAAAAGGAAATAAAATGAACATCACATGCATAATATATACATCAAATAAAACGTGTCGTAGCATGGCCCCAATCCTATATTGACTTCCACGAGCCTCATGGAAGTCAAAGGTCAATCTAGGTAAGTCTTCATCTCCATGAGCTTGCCTCCAGTGTCTTGGCCTTCTAATCTTGTTACATAGGATAGAAAACATACATAGTTATAGGAAATAGAATAAACCTATTCTAGTAAAGCTTGATAATATTACATCAATGAAAACAATGACACGCAGGCCGTATTTAAAAACATACAACCCATTAACAAAATAAGCCAATCAATCACAAGAGGTAAAGGGCCATGCTATGCACCATGCATCTAAAGATGGAAAGAAACATGCAAAAAAAAACAACAACGGGGTTCCGGGAGTGAAGGCCCCAGAAAAAAGCGGCGGTCCTTGCAGGGGTTTGAAGGGGCAGCGCCCCTGGAAAGAAAATAATTTTTCCTTTCTAACTCATTTAATGAGTTACTACCGTCATAAACCCTAAAATCATGCCGCCAGAAATTTTGCTTAACAGTTAAACATTAAATAATGTGATTCTGCATATTAGTTTAACAATTAAATTTCACAGATTACAGATTGTACGCCAAACAATTTGGCAGTAACAACATTCTGTTTAATTAATCGCATTAATAAGTAAAACAGAATATGATATATGCGAATCATATAATTCAATTTACTCTGATTATTACACTAATCAGAAACCTTACTATAAGGCCGATTGAAAACAACACATGTAATCAAAGGGGTGACAGATAAAATCAGTAAAACTAGTATGTACGAGGCTCTGATACCACTGTTGGAACCGTAGGCAAAAACAAATAAAATTAAACTACGAAAATCCACCAACATGATCTGCATATACTAGAAAAACCGATTGGATAGAAATTACCTCAATGTTTTGACTGTTCGATGTGGAGGCGCTGCTGTTTACGCTTCGCCCTCTCCTGGTATCCACGCGACGAACTCATCTACAAGCGATCGGGATGCTAGTCCCTTCTGTGTTCTGAAAACTGTTCAGAACTGATCCTGACTATCTGGTAATATGTTATATTTCAGGTAGAAGAGGATAGATACTATATCGCTGTTCTAGGGTTTAGGGTTTTGTTTTTCTTTTTCACATAAAGGACGACTGCCAAGAAAAGGTTAACATAACCTTTTATAGCTGTCAATATCAAAAACCCTAACTGTCATCTAATGACAGTTTAATCTCGTCCGCCTATTCTTATAATCATCCAACGGTTGGATGAGTAATAGTAAGTAATTAATTTCATTTATTCGATTAAATAAAATTAATTACTTATTCACTTACCAGAAAATATAATATGGAATCTGATTCCCCTTTTTGTATACGTTCAACGAATCTGGATACAATCTAGATTCATTGAACGTGGACATTATGCTCACAAGATCGTCTATGCGCGTGACCCTGTAGGTTCACTTAACGTTGGCAGTGAATGAAAAATGTCCTAGACATTTATTCACAAAATATAAGCGGCCTCTAGCAATACCTTATGCTTACTCAAGTTATGTAAATGCAATAACAACCTAGCATCAGATTTAATATTTAATCCTTTTGTCACACGATATCCTAATTAAGTATAAAGCATGGACCAAGTCATCCTTATGAAACTTAATTAACCATTTACTTGATCACCAGGCAGACTGTTCCAACATATAATATTAATAACACCTTATTAGTACTTATTTGAGCATGGCCATGCATATTTTCCAGGCTTCCTTATCAAGGGGCCCATGGATATCTCTCTCTAAAAAGAGAGGGACAAATCCCTTTCACTATCTCCAATATTCAAGCCATGACAAGAAAATAAGCCAACCAATAGTCATAATAATCACCTAATTAAAAGTGATGTTTGACTATGTCCAAACATATTTTCTCCCCATGCAAGATACATTAGAAACATTAGGTCAAAGGACACCAAATATAAAACTGAGAAGAAATACTTATAACTTAAACCCATGCAATATTTCTTCTTCACTTTGGGTCATGTCCAATACAATATTCTCAATATGTATTTATGAATTGATTTTATATCTCATATTCATGATCAGTAAAACTTGACTATCAATCAACTTCACACTAGTTTACAAGATGTAAAAAACTAGGGACAAATAAGAATAGTATTTTATTAGCTATAAGGGTTTTACTATCAAGTCACATACTTGATGACCAAGAGCATAAAATACAATTCAAAAAATACATGCTTCATAAATCATAAATGTGAGTCAATTGGTCTTAAGGCATATACTAACAATGTGGTGAGCTCCAAAGGTCTTCTAATGGATCAGTAAAATGTGAAAGCAATCAAGGAATGGCCTACTCCCAAAACTATGTCCGAAGTAAGAAGCTTTCATGGATTAGCAAGTTTCTATAGGAGATTCATTAAGCATTTTAGCACAATTGTTAGTCCTTGATGAATATCATTAAGAAGTTGAATGGCTTCAAATGGGAGAATAATCAACAAAAAGAGTTCAAGTTGCTAAAGGGAAAGGTTTTGTAGTGCACCTTTACTTGCACTACCTAACTTTGAAAAGATGTTTGAGATAGAATGTAATGCCTCAGGTGTTGGCATTGGGTGAATTTTGATGCAACACAAGAGACCCTTAGCTTATTTTAGTGAAGAGTTCACTGGTGCTACATTAAATTATGCTACATATGATAAGGTGTTCTATGTGCCTGTAAGGACATCGAAACATTGGCAACATTATTTGTGGCCAAAGGAGTTTGTGGTACACACCGATCATGAGTCCTTCAAGTTTCTTAAAGGACTACTAAAGGTAAACAAGAGGCATGCAAGATAGATGGAGTTTATTGAGACTTTTCCATACATCATCTGGTATCATAAATTTAAAAGAAACATTGTAGCCAATGCATTGACTACAAGGTACACTCTTATCTCTACTTTGCAAGCTGAAATTCTTTATTTTGAGATACTTAACAAATTACATGCTAGTGATCAGATTTTATACTTAACAAATTTAATGATGCTTGCTTGCACCTAATGATAAGTATCTTATACATGAAGGTTTTCTTTATCATGAAGGGAAATTATGCATTCCATCTTGTTCTACTAGATTATTATTGGTTAAAGAGGCTCATTGTGGTTGATTAATGGGATATTTTGGCAATCTTAAAACTTATGATATCTTACATGAACATTTCTTTTGACCTCACATGAGAAAAGATGTTGAAAGATTCGTTGGAAATTGCTGAGAATATAAAAGGTCTGAATCTATTTCTTTGCCACATGGTCTTTATACTCATTTAGATGTGCCTAAAGTACCTTAGGTCGATATTTTTATGGATTTTATTCTTAGTTTGCCAAGTTACCTAAAGGTATGGACTCTAGTTTTGTGTAGTGGATAGGTCTTCTAAAATGGCTCATTTTATACCATATAAGAAAACTGATGATGCTGGACATGTTGCAAACTTGTTCTTTACTTGGATGATGCGATTCCATGGTATACCTATAACTATTATCTTGGATCGTTACACCAATTTTCTTAGACATTGTTGCCATGTTTTATGGAGGAAACTTATCTCTAATTTGCTGTATTCTATAGCTTGCCATCCACAAATCGATGGCCAAATAGAAGTGGTGAACAAAACCATTAGGCAACTTATTTGGGTCATCCTTAAGAAGAATTTGCACCAATGGGAAGATTTCATTCCTTACATTGAGTTTCCTTACAGTAGGGCTAGATATTCTACTACTTCTTATTCTCCTTTTTAGGTTGTTTATTGTTTCAATCCTTTAACTCCATTTGATTTTGTTCCTTTCCAATTAGATCATGTTGTAAACTTGGATGGAAAGCGAAAGGCAGAACTTGCAAGTCTATTCAGGCAAAGGTGTATGATGCGATTGAGTCCAACAACAAGAAATTAGCAGTTACATGGAATGTTGGAAGGAAACGAGTCATTTTTTAACCAGGAGATTGGGTTTGTGTTCATCTTCAGAAGGAATTCTTTCCTTCTTATCGCAAGAATAAGCTTGACGCTCGTGGCGATGGACCTTTTCAAGTCCTTAGCACCTTAGTGATAATGTCTATAAAATTGATCTTCCGGGCGAATTGATGTGTGAAAAATCAAAATAATAAAACATAGTGGAACCCTAATTACTACAATGCAAGGCAAGTGGACCTAAGAATGCAGAAGTGAGTTTCAACCTAAGTGTCGAATATCTCAAGAACGGATGAAGGTTGAAGCCTAATCCTGATTCTGATGTCTAATCTATTAAAAAGATGATGTCATTAAGAAAATAAAAACTGAAATAATTAAAGAAAGCAAATTAAGAAAAATAGTTTTTAAAAGCTTAATAAAAACAAGAGTTTGGATGGTGGAATCCCCTTAAAACTTGTTACTAATTCAATTGGAGAAATATTACTGAAAACAATGTTGAATTAATTAAGTTGGGTTACCACTCAAATCAGACAATCCCTATCTCTAGGGGAAAGCCATCTTACTCACTAACTGGTTGATCTAAAAGACCTAAAAGTACATTATCTTATTTCTAGTCAATTGCCCCAATTAACCCCTAATTGGTTGCCCTAGATTGTTCTTCCATTTTCAATTCCAATCAACCTTACGAATAATCTAATCTCGTGACAGTTAAATTACAATCAAAACACAATTGGAAGATAACTTAAATCAAAACAAATATTGAAATCAAGATATCAAACTAATAATTTCATAATCAGGAATTAGGGTTCAACCCAAATTAAAAAAAAGAACTACACATTATTCATTATCATAAAATTGAAAAAAAAATAAAATTCAACAACAAGAAAAGGAAAAGAAAGCTTACGATAGAAAACTGGAGTCGCAATTGAAATTCGAAACATTTGCTAGAGCTCGTCTTTCGACAGGCTAAGTTGAAAATAAAAATCTTGAATGAAAGTCTTCAATTCTTTAATTCAAGAAATAAATTGCATAAATCTTGAAACATTACTGACTAATTGAATGTATAAAAACTAAAATTTAAAGAGTTTCCAATATAATCTAACCTATTTAATCTAATTCTAATCTACCTAAAATCTATAACTAATCCATCTAAGAATTTCTAAGTATCTAATTCTATCTAAGCATGTCTCATTCTCTATTCAATAGCTACAAAAAGACCCCTTATACAGAGGTTGTTAGTATATACCCTAAGACCAATTGACTCACATTTATGATTTATAAAGCATGGATTTTCTGAATTGTATTATATGCTCTTGGTCATCAAGTATGTGACTTGATAGTAAAACGCTTATAGCTAATAAAATATAATTCTTATTTGTCCCTAGTTTATTACATCTTGTAAACTAGTGTGAAGTTGATTGATAGTCAAGTTTTACTGATCATGAATATGAGATATAAATTCAATTCATAAATACATATTGAGAATATTGTATTGGACATGACCCAAAGTGAAGAAGAAATATTGCATGGGTTTAAGTTATAAGTATTTCTTCTCAGTTTTATATTTTGTGTCCTTTGACCTAATGTTTCTTGCATGGGGAGAAAATATGTTTTGATATATTCAAACATCACTTTTAATTAGGTGATCATTATGACTATTGGTTGGCTTATTTTCTTGTCATGGCTTGAATATTGGAGATAGTGAAAAGGATTTGTCCTTCTCTTTTTAGAGAGAGATATCCATGGGTCCCTTGATAAGGAAGACTGGAAAATATGCATGGCCATGCTCAAATAAGTATTAGTAAGGTGTTATTAATATTATTTGTTTGAACAGTCTGCCTGGTGATCAAGTAAATGGTTAATTAAGTTTTATAAGGATGACTTGGTCCATGCCTTATGCATCATTAGGATATCGTGTGACAAAGGACTTAATATTAAATCTGATGCTAGGTTGTTATTGCATTTACTTAACTTGGGTAAGCATGATGTCTTGCTAGAGGCCGCTTATGTTTTGTGAATAAATGTCTAGGACATTTTTCATTCACTGCCAACCTTAAGTGAACCTACAGAGTCACACGCATAGATGATATTGTGAGCATAATGTCCACATTCAATGAATCTAGATTGTGTCCAGATTCGTTGAACGTATACAAAAGGGGAATCAGAATCCATATTGTATTTTCTGGTAAGTTAATAAGTAATTAATTTTATTTAATCGAATAAATAAAATTAATTACTTAATATTACTCATCCAACCGTTGGATGATTATAGGAATAGACGGACGAGATTAAACTGCCATTCGACGACAGTTAGGGTTTTGATATTGACAGCTATAAAAGGTTATGTTAATCTTTTCTTGGTGGCCGTCCTTTCTCTGAAAAAGAAAAACAAACCCTAAGCCCTAGAACGGCGATATAGTATCTAGCCTCTTCTCTCCGAAACACGACCGATTACCAGATAGTCAAGATCAGTTCTGAACAGTTTTCAGAACACAGAAGGGGCTAGCATCCCGATCGCTTGCAAAGGAGTTCGTCGCGTGGATACCAGTAGAGGGCGAAGCGTAAAAAGCAGCGCCTCCACATCGAAAAATCAAAACATTCAGGTAATTTCTATCCAATCGGTTTTTTCTAGTATGTGTAGATCCTGTTGATGGATTTCCGTAGTTTTATTTTATTTCGTTTTTGCCTACGGATTCCAACAGTGGTATCAGAGCCTCGTACATACTGGTTTTACTGATTTTATCTGTTACCGCTTTGATTACATGTGTTGTTTTCAATCGACATTATAGTAAGGTTTCTGATTAGTGTAATAATCAGAGTAAATTGAATTATAGAATTCGCATATATCATATTCTGTTTTACTTATTAATGCGATTAATTAAACAGAATGTTGTTACTGCCAAATTGTTTGGCGTACAGTCTGTAATCTGTGCAATTTAATTGTTAAACTAATATGCAGAATCACATAATTTTATGTTTAACTGTTAATCAAAAGCATGATTTTAGGGTTTATGACAGCAGTAACTCATTCAATGAGTTAGAAAGGAAAAAATCGTTTTTCTTTCCGGGGGCGCTGCCCCCTTAAACCCCCGCAAGGACCGTCGTTTTCTTCCGGGGCCTTCGCCCCCGGAACCTCCTTGTTGTTTTTGGCATGTTTCTTTCTATCTTTAGATGCATGGTGCATAGCATGGCCCTTTACCTCTTGTGATTGATTGGCATATTTTGTTAATGGGTTGTATGTTTTCATTGATGTAATATTATTAAGCTTTACTAGAATAGGTTAATTCTATTTCCTATTCCTATGTATGTTTTCTGTCATATGTAACAAGATTAGAAGGCCAAGACATTGGAGGCAAGCTCTTGGAGATGAAGACTTACCTAGATTGACCTTTGACTTCCATGAGGCTCGTGGAAGTCAATATAGGATTGGGGCCATGCTATGACCCGTTTTATTTGATGTATATATTATGCATGTGATGTTTAGTTTATTTCCTTTTATTTTTGGATATATGTTTTGTGAAATAATATACAAATAAAAGGAAGAAGGTTTTTGAAACCATGTAAAAATTAAGTCGTAAAATGCCTCCCATGATCATAAGCACTTCTCCATGCTTGGATCATCATTTTGTTTCATTGCCAAAGCAAGAGATAAATGGTTACCTAAGTAAGGGAAGTTGGAAAATGGTGATTTCCATATATTTGGAATGGTTCGGCTTAACTTGGCTATCAAAACGGTTTTGAGCCTAGGATATCATATGGGATTTTGCCGGTACATATAGATGTAAATCCGATTAATACATTTTTCTCTAATTGTGGGTGTTAAGCCAAAGCTTACTTATGATTAGAATAAAATGAATTTTTATACCCATGATGTATATCAAGTGTTGAATATTTCAGGGAAAATTTAATGCTTCATTTATTTAATTTTACTTTGCAAATTCTATGTAGATAATGGCCTCAAACAATTCAAACACCTCGTTGTGATCCGTGCTTGAAAAGAATAAGCTTAGTGGGACTAACTTTCTTGATTGGGCACGAAATTTAAGGATTGTCCTTAAACAAGAAAAAAAGCATTATGTACTTGAGAACCCTATCCCTAATCAACCAGCTAACAACGCCCTAGATTCGAAAAGGATGCTTATAATAAGAACAAGGATGATTCTAATGATGTGACATGTCTCATGTTGGCTATAATAGAATCTGAGTTGCAAAAGTAATTCGAGGAAGTTGAGGCTTATGAGATGATAAAACAGCTCAAGGAAATGTTCCAAGAGCAGGCACGTCAAGAGAGATATCTTACCACTAAGGGGTTGAATAGCTGCAAAATGACCCCTGGCACTTCAGTTAGTGCTCATGTTCTTAAGATGAAAGGGTATTTTGATTAGCTCGAAAAAGTTGGAGCACCTGTAAGTCATGACTTGGCTACTGATATGATCTTGGCCTCTTTGACTTCTGACTATGATCAGTTGTCATGAACTTCAATATGCATAATATGGAAAAGTCCATAAATGAATTGTACAGGATGCTCAAGGAGGCTGAACAAAACAGTAGGAAGTCTACTCCTAATGTTCTGATGGTTTAGAAGGGGCAGTTCAAGAAAGACAAGGTAAAGGGAAAGGGAAAGGATATGGCCAAAAAGGGTAAAGGCAAGCAGAAGCCCAAGCCCAAGGTTAAACCACCAAAGGAAGGGACTTGCATCCACTATAATGAACCTGGTCATTGGAAGAGGAATTGCAAGCTCTACTTGGAAGAAAAGCAGCAAAAGGCTAGTGAGATTGCTGCTTCAGGTATTTTCGTTATAGAAATTAATATGTCCACTCCTACTTCCTGGGTATTTGATACCGGATGTGGAGCTCACATTTGTGTAAATGTGCAGGGACTCAAAAGGAGTAGATCTTTGGCAAAGGGAGAGGTGGACCTGCGAGTTGCAAATGGAGCAAAAGTTGCTGCTGTAGCTGTAGGGACATTTGATTTACTTTTGCCTAATGGGCTTATAATTGAACTTAAAGATTGTTATTATGTTCCTGCTATGAGTCGGAACATCATTTCAGTTTCTTGTTTGGATATTGATGGTTTTGAGTTTAATACTAAGAATGGTAAAAGTTCTATTTATAAAAATGGTATTTTCTATGGGGATGCCTCTTTATGTAATGGACTTTACATTCTTAACATACATGATTCTATTAGTAAGCCCATCTATAACATAAATACAAAGAAATTTAAATCTAATGATTTAAATCAAACTTACTTCTGGCATTGTCGTTTGGGCCATATAAATGAGAAACGCATATCCAAACTCCATCAAGATGGACTTTTATCTTCATTCGGCCTTGAGTCTTATGAAAAATGTGATTCTTGTTTATTGGGCGAAATGACTAAAAGTCCATTTACAGGGCAAAGTGAAAGGGCTACCGATTTATTGGAACTTATACATACTGATGTATGTGGGCCAATGAACACACAAGCCAGAGGAGGTTTTTAGTATTTCATTACCTTCACGGATGATTTCAGTAGATATGGTTATGTCTATCTAATGAATCATAAATCTGATTCCTTTCAAAAGTTTAACGAATTTCAAAATGAAGTACAGAATCAACTTGGAAAGAGTATCAAATTACTTCAATCAGATCGAGGTTGGTGAATACTTAAGCCAAGAGTTTGACGAACGTTTAAAAAGTTGTGGGATAGTATCACAATTAACTCCACCAGGAACACCACAATGGAATGGTGTGTCTGAACGCAGAAATCGAACTCTATTGGATATGGTTTGATCTATGATGAGTCAAACAGATCTTCCAATTTCCTTTTGGGGTTATGCTCTAAAAACTGCTGCATTCATATTAAATAGAGTTCCATCTAAAGCTGTTCAGAAGACGCCATATGAGATATGGACCGAGAAACAACCTAGTTTAGCATTTCTCAAAATTTCGGGATGTGATGCTTATGTGAAGCGATCATTATCTGAAATACTAGCACCCAAATCTGATAAGTGTCTGTTTGTGGGATATCCTAAGGAAACTAAATGATACTATTTTTATCTTCCATCTGAAAATAAAGTGTTTGTTGCTCGGAACGGAATTTTCCTTGAAAGGGAATTCATTTCCAAAAGTGTTAGTGGGAGTAGAATGCATCTTGAAGAAGCTCAAGGATAGCAGACTATTTCTGAACCGAGTATGGATACTCAGTTGGACTCACGTATTCATACTGAGCCTGAACCTTTGATACAAGGCCCAAGAAAGTCTTGTAGGATTCCTTAGATACCACAGAGATATGGATTTCTTGTGACTGAGGATCATAATATTGATCTTATTGATCAAGGTGAACCTAATTCCTACCAAGATGCTATTCATAGTCTTGAATCAAGCAAATGGCTAGAGGCTATGAAATCAAAAATGCAATCCATGCATGATAATCAAGTTAGATTTTGATTGATCCACTTGAAATTTGCAAGACCATAGGGTGTAAATGGGTTTTCAAAAAGAAAACTGACATGGATGGCAATGTGCACACTTACAAAGCACGATTGGTAGCAAAAGGTTATTGACAAACTCATGGTATAGACTATGATGAAACATTTTCTCCAGTTGTAATGCTTAAGTCAATTAGAATTCTACTTGCCATTGCAACATATTATGATTATGAAATAGGGCAAATGGATGTTAAAACTGCTTTTCTTAATGGAAATCTACTGGAGGATGTGTATATGACACAACCTGAAGGTTTTATTCATCCTTTGAATTCTAGTAAAGTGTGTAAACTTCAAAGATCCATTTATGGCTTGAAGCAAGCATCTCGAAGTTGGAATCTTCGTTTTGATGAAGCAATTAAAGAATTCAATTTCATCAAGAATGATGATGAACCTTATGTCTACAAAAGGGTTACAGAAAATGTAGTAGTCTTCTTAGTACTCTATGTCGATGACATCTTGTTAATTGGGAATGACATCCCCACTTTGCAAAGTGTAAAAACTTGGTTGGGGAAGTGTTTTTCAATGGAAGATTTAGGCGAAGCAGTTTATATTATAGGCATTAGGATCTATCGAGATAGATCTAAAAACCTAATTGGCCTAAGTCAGAGTGGATATATTGACAAGGTACTGAAAAGGTTCAGTATGCAAGATTCTAAGAGAAGATTCTTGCCAGTGTCACATAGCGTTAAACTCAGTAAGTCTCAAAGTCCTACCACAAGGGTGGATACAGAACGCATGAGTAAGATTCCTTACGCTTCCGCAATTGGATCTATCATGTACGCCAAGTTATGCACTCGCCCAGATGTCTCGTATGCATTAAGCATGACTAGCAGATTCCAGTCAAATCCTGGTGAACCGCATTGGACTGCAGTCAAAAAATTTCTCAAGTACTTAAGAAGGACTAAAGAGAGGTTTTGATCTACAGAGGTCAGGAAGGAGAGCTTGTTGTAAATGGTTACACGGATGCTAGCTGACTAATGTAGATGATTTTAGATCGCAATCTGGATTTGTGTTTTGTTCGAATGGAGGTGCTGTGAGCTGGAAGAGTTCAAAGCAAGATACCGTAGCCAATTCTACTATAGAGGCTGAGTATGTGGCTGCTTTGATGCAGCCAAGGAGGCAGTTTGGATCAGAAAGTTCATCACAGAACTAGGTGTAATTCCCAGCATTGTGAACCCAGTGGACCTATATTGTGATAATACAGGAGCCATTGCACAAGCTAAGGAAGCTAGATCTCATCAACGATCAAAACATATTCTCAAGTGTTTCCATCTCATTCGAGAAATTATTGAGTGTGGAGATGTTAAAATTTGCAAAGTAGACACCAATGACAATGTCGCAGATCCATTGACAAAGCCACTCCCACAACTTAAGCATGAGAGTCATACTAGGTCAATGGGTTTGAGAGTCATGTCAAATTGGTGGTAGGGCAAGTTGGAGGTTGTTAGTATATGCCCTAAGACCAATTGACTCACATTTATGATTTATGAAGCATGTATTTTTTGAATTGTATTTTATGCTCTTGGTCATCAAGTATGTGACTTGATAGTAAAACCCTTATAGCTAATAAAATACTATTCTTATTTGTCCCTAGTTTTTTACATCTTGTAAACTAGTGTGAAGTTGATTGATAGTCAAGTTTTACTGATCATGAATATGAGATATAAAATCAATTCATAAATATATATTGAGAATATTGTATTGGACATGACCCAAAGTGAAGAAGAAATATTGCATGGGTTTAAGTTATAAGTATTTCTTCTCAGTTTTATATTTGGTGTCCTTTGACCTAATGTTTCTAATGTATCTTGCATGGGGAGAAAATATATTTTGACATAGTCAAACATCACTTTTAATTAGGTGATCATTATGACTATTGGTTGGCTTATTTTCTTGTCATGGCTTGAATATTGGAGATAGTGAAAGGGATTTTTCCCTCTCTTTTTAGAGAGAGATATCCATGGGCCCCTTGATAAGGAAGACTGAAAAATATGCATGGCCATGCTCAAATAAGTATTAATAAGGTGTTATTAATATTATTTGTTGGAACAGTCTGCCTGGTGATCAAGTAAATGGTTAATTAAGTTTTATAAGGATGACTTGGTCCATGCCTTATACTTAATTAGGATATCGTGTGACAAAAGGATTAAATATTAAATCTGATGCTAGGTTGTTATTGCATTTACTTAACTTGGGTAAGCATAATGTCTTGCTAGAGGCCGCTTATGTTTTGTGAATAAATGTCTAGGACATTTTTCATTCACTGCCAACATTAAGTGAACCTACAGGGTCACACACATAGATGATCTTGTGAGCATAATGTCCACGTTCAATGAATCTAGATTGTGTCCAGATTCGTTGAACATGTACAAAAGGGGAATCAGATTCCATATTGTATTTTCTGGTAAGTTAATAAGTAATTAATTTTATTTAATAGAATAAATGAAATTAATTACTTAATATTACTCATCCAACCGTTGGATGATTATAGGAATAGACGGACGAGATTAAACTGTCATTCGATGACAGTTAGGGTTTTGATATTGACAGCTATAAAAGGTTATGTTAATATTTTCTTGGTGGCCGTCCTTTATGTGAAAAAGAAAAACAAAACCCTAAACCCTAGAATAGCGATATAGTATCTAGCCTTCTCTTTCCGAAACACGACCTATTACCAGATAGTCAGGATTAGTTCTGAACAGTTTTCAGAACACAGAAGGGGCTAGCATCCCGATCGCTTGCAGAGGAGTTCGTCGCGTGGATACCAGTAGAGGGCGAGGCGTAAAAAGCAGCGCCTCCACAATGAACAATCAAAACATTCAGGTAATTTCTATCCAATCGGTTTTTTTAGTATATGTAGATCCTGTTGATGAATTTCCGTAGTTTTATTTTATTTCATTTTTTGCCTACGGATTCCAACAGAGGTGAGAAATACAAGAAAAGAAAGTTGAAAATACAAGAAAACCGAGTTTGTTTCGGACTCAACTGCCCTTGACAATATACCCTACAAACGGTAGTAGGGAGAAGCCTACCGTCTGCGGTAGGTCTCTACTGCCAATGCCTTGCTTTCCACGGCACCTACCGGCAAGGATAGTTTGGCCTACCTCGTGCGATATGTTGTTGAATTTTTGTTGACGGCTCCGTTTTTGTCATTTCTTCTCCGTTTTTTGCCCATTTTCTTTTTTGTTCATTGTATTCACTTCCGAAGGGTACCTAAGACAACAATAAGAGATGTTCAGCTAAAACATATACTTTCACATATTCAAAATACCGAAAACAATGAAATTAACATAAAGAAAATATAGACAAATATGCAATTATCAAATACCCTCACATTTATCCGTTGCTCTCCCTCAAGCAACACAAACTAAACAGGAAAAACAGAGGAATTATAAACATTTATTCTGGAAAGACAAAATATGAAAATTATGGAGGCCTAAACAATCAATTCAAATCTCAAAACGATTACTGTAAGCCCTACCCCATAAGCACCTAACATGACTTTAAAATTACGGACGTTATAAAAATAGAGTTTGGATTTATATTGGTGGGATATTGTGTTTTTGACACTTAGTGGTATTTGGGGATACGTAGGAATAAGAATAAAAAATTTTTATATTGAGATTTTATTATTAAGGTTTATAAGCGCCTTTAAGTGGATTTTATTTTTTAATACCTAGCGTGTGCATTTTAGAAATTTAAACATTTGACATTTTCATATAAGGATTTAAAAAAAAAACCTTAGCAGTTAAGAAAACATTCCGCCACCTCTCTAGCCACCCGTCACCCCACCCAAATTCTTCTTCTTGTTTTTCTTTTTTTTTCCCCCCACTAACCACCATAAAGTATCCTATATATATATATATGCATGGCTTGTATGCCATTTGTTTTGGCAACAAGAACAATCTGAAGCAACACTAATCATATGTAAGGTTAGTTTTATATATTTTTTTTAATTCTTTCCTTTATATTTTCATTATAATATCTATATCTATTTAGTTTAAGTGTATTATTTTTTTCTAGGCTTTAGCATATAGTGAGATCTATTTCTAGTTAGATTATATATATTAAGTTAATTATTTATTTTAAGATTTAAATATTTTAACTGGATTTTTAATATATAGTATATAGTTAATTATGGTTCCTTGGGAGAGTCTATTTTTTTTAAGAGTATAGGAGTTTCGATCTTTTAAAAAATTATTATAAGTATATGTATATCATTATATAGGTATATATATACATCCTAAAAAGTTCATTTTGTAGGATTTCGATATTATTTAGGGAATAGGACTATTTGATCGGTACCCAGGTATTAAGTATTTTCGTGTTATTATTTTCTAGGATCTTAGCACCATATTTATATCCAGGTGAGTCCACAAACTCCATTTTACTATGTTATTTCAAATATTATGAGATGTATAAATATGTTTTTCTGAACCGTCACAAAATGTTGCTATTTTTGCAACGGTATCACTCAGTGTGTTTTTGGAGACGTTCTCTACAATGTGTTACGTGTTCCCTAGAAAAATGCACAGGAGCGGTGCTCCATATAGGTGTTTCTTTTAAAATAGATTATTATGGTGGTGAATAAGAAATTTGTCGTACGAAGGTTTTTCTGAAAATATTTATATGTTGGAAAAATGTTCTAGCTTGAAAAGTTACGTGTTTTAACATGCATGAATATAGATCTGGCATTGGCATAGTTGTGAAATTTGCATAAGCATGTGATGACTGGCGGATGAGGATTTTTACTACTCTGTAATGTTTATGACTTGAATCTATTCCGACGGCCGGGCAAATGGCCCTTCGGTTTGTAAATACATATGAAAACCTCATTCTGACCAGGGTTAAAGTTTTGTGAAAATCAAGGGAACTGACGCATTATCGGATTGCACTGTACGTAGCTAGTCCCCCGTACTAGGGCCTCTTCCGATGACGTGGACGGGTTTTTGACTCTGAGGGTGGATCCACTTGAAAAGGGGCGTAGTACCTCGAGGGCATTGCCCAACCGGTATTTACGTGGATATAGCATCATGCTCTGCGGTAGGACGATCGTCTAGTGGCTCGAAACTGAGGTTGGCCCCAACACAGACTTGGTAGGTGCCCCAGGAGTCTGTAGCCTATTTTGACCAGTGGTATGGCAGTGCAGCTGTTTGTAATCGAGCGATAGTATGGTGTTTGGTTGGTATTCACTACGAGATGCCGAAACTTGGTTTCAATGGCCTCGTTTTGGGGATCCGGACTTTGTCCATAGAGCCCCACTATTTCGTTACATGTTCTATTAAATTTGGGTGTAGAAGCTGCGCTGATGTGTCTTGATTCGCTCAGACTTCCCAGCTGCGCTTGAAATCTTCATGTAGGTTCAAGCATCAGTTTTGTTGAAATAATAAAAGAAAATATTTTCTTATAACATTGCATGAACTGTTTTGTGAAACCACATCATCATTGTTTTAAAGAAATCATTATAGCACACACACGTGGACTCACTGAGTGTTTGTGCTCACGTTTTTCCATATCATGTTTTCTCCTCAGATTAGCTCGGTACGGTCAGGGGCCCACAGCAAGCCACTGAAGTTTTAGGCTACGAGTTTTGGATCAAATTTCCCCAGAGGGGCATATGTTTATGTTTTATCTTTCCTAGACTTGAACCGTTTGTAAAGTTTTTTTTTCTTTTTTGTTGTCGTGTAAAGTTGTTGATGTAAGATACTTTTGTTTTTATATTCAAACAATCATGAGAAGTTTTTTTTTTTTTTAAATTTAAATCTTGTGTTCTGAGCGCATTAGTAGTATCTAATGTACTTAAGTTTTCTGTGTACTTTATGTGTATACCTGTTAGTATTGTTCTAGGGTTATGTTTTATTGTGAAACTTATAATTTACTGCCGAGAGGCACGCAGATGCACTGCTCAGCCACAGTTAACCTAGTGGCAGGATTGGGGAGCACAGGTAGTATCAGAGCATCTAGGTTCGATACTAGGTTTGAAATGTCAGATTTTAGACAAGATATAAGAGTCAACTGTTTTAACTTACAGTCAACCATATGATTTATTGGTTAGTACTGACCCTAAGATTTTGTTATGTAGGTACTAGATGGCACACCCTTCTCATAGATAGACATACAGGGAGGGCACCATTGTAGATGAGCCTAGTGGGACTACGTCATCATCATCATCATCATATTCCCTTAAGGAGATCGTCCCAGAGAGGGAACCGATTCCGGTGATTGACCTTTCCGATAATGAGTCAGTAGAAGGACTAGAGATGGCACCAGTGGCACCGGGAATAGGGCTTGGAACATTGATAAAAAATGACCCTAGTGAGCTCATGTCAGACTCAGAGATGACGCCCGAGCCAGAGAGAGTGGCACCGGCGGCCGCTAGGGATATGGGTACCGCTCATGTCAGACTCAGAGATGACGCCCGAGCCAGAGAGAGTGGCACCGGCGGCCGCTAGGGATATGGGTACCTTTGTAGCAGATAATTTGCCAGTAGCAGCATCCCCTACCCCTATTCCACCCGTGGAGTCTGTATCTTCTTTTCCAGCACTACCATCATTACTTCGGGGTAGGGTCTAGGAGCATGATATCTGTGGCTATTATTTGTGGCGCGAGCAGCGGATTGAGGCCGTTGGACAGCAAATTATGGAGCTGAGAGAGGAGATTTCCCAAGTAGATGCCCTGTTCTATACGGCTCGCCAGGCACATCGATAGGCAATGGTGAGGGCCGTTATGCTAGAGGCAGAGCTAGCTCAGACGCGGGAGGCACATGCTGCCGGAGAGAGAGAGATTATGGAGCTAATTGACGAGCAAGATTGGCTTAGGCGGTTATCGCCCAGTTCCTTGGTACTACTAGAGATTCAGTGGATAGAGCACGTGATGAGCTGGAGTCCCGACCAGGATGTTCTAGTAGCCAGTGTCCTCAGGCAGAGTAGGTGTTGGATAGAGTACAGTTAGTGTGCATATTTTGTCACTTTTAGATTGGTGCGAGAAGTGTTTTTGTGGGTATTTGACGCAGTAGGCTTAGGATCGTAGATATGAGGTCCTCGAGTTTTGGACATGTATAGTAACTCGGCCATATATTTTTGGGTAGTAGGACCAGGATGATCTGACTGTAACTTGACACAACTTGTAATAAAAATCCTTATTTTGAGTTATATATGTTTATATGTATGCATTGATGTTGGTGCCTGGGATAAATTCATGTTTACTTGTTGTAGAGTATCTGTAACCTTAGAGATTCATTATTGTTGGAACTTTTTGGTTTTTAGAAACACGTCAGGTTCACAATCTCTCAACCATGTGGACGAGGCTGTGTCGGAAAGTTCTCAAAACAGACAGTCTGAACCTATAAGGGAGGCCACAGCTCGTCCAGAACGAGCCACACACAAGGTAATTGAGAATTTTATGATCAAGATGACAGAATTGTTAGAAACTTTAATGGCCACAAGGCAGAATGAACAAGTACCGGCCACTGGAGCAGATGAAGCACTATAACGATTTCTCAAGTTCGGACCCCCAGAGTTCTATGGAGAAGTTGAGCAAGAAATTAATGCTGAACTGTTCCTTGAGCAGTTGAATGATATTTATGATACTTTTAAGTACGAGGATGCCCTAAGGGTAACGTTCACAGCTTTTAGACTCCGAGGAGTGGCAAAGGATTGGTGGCGTAGAGCTTTCGAAGCTCGAACACTTAAGCACCAACAAGGGACCTGGAACGATTTTCAAGAAGAATTAAAAAAGAATACATACCTCGTTGGGTTCGTGAGCAACGGGAGGATGAATTTCAGCAATTGAGACAGGGAAACCTAGCAATTGCCCAGTATACGGCAAAGTTCAATAGGTTGGCTAAGTATTGCTTAAGGTTGATAGATACTGATGAAAATAAGATACGACAATTTATGAAAGGATTAAAGGTTGAACTGCGACGAGCATTGGCTCCCTTGCCACTGATGGGAATCGCAGCCGTAGTTGAAGCCGCCACGCGAAGGAAATGGCTGATCAAGCGGTTATACAGAGGAAAACAGCCATTGGTTCAGCTGCGACTCTATATAAATGTCCTAGACAAGTACTATAGAAACCTAGAGATTTCAAGAGATCCCGTGGTGAACAAAGGACTGGAAATGAAGGCCGACCAACCCTAACCCCTGGAGAAGCCCACAAAGTATGTACATACTGTGGACGAAGTGGGCATGTGGTTGAAATGTGTTATCGGAAGTTAAGGTTACGTTTCAAGTGTGGAAAACCAGGACATACTAAGGACCAGTGCCCTGAGATGCAACAAGTACCTCCGGAGAAGTCTAGAAGAGCAAGCCGACCCCCGGTTATAAGAGGAGCAACGGAAGGAAGGAATAATTAGCCACAAGTAAAGGCTAAAGTTTACGTATTGAATGGATTGCCTGTGGACACTGAAGCAGAAGTAGTTGAAGTTATGATACAAATCTTTTCTCAACCAGCAAGAGTACTCATTGACCCTGGAGCTACGCATTCTTTTGTGAGTTTGCATTTCATAAAACATATTTCTACACCTTCTGTTAACATGCATTACCAGTTGATAGTTAGCACTCCTATGGGCATGAATAAGATAACTGAGGTAAATTACCCTGATTATGACATATGCGTTGAGCATGTGGTTTTATCCGGAGATTTAATTTCCTTACCATTGGAGGGATATGACGTGATATTTGGGATGGACTGGTTGTCTAAACATTACGCCCAAGTAGATTGTCGACGGAAGCTTGTTAAGTTTAGCCGACCGAGTATGCCAATACTGGTGTTTCAATGAAGCAAACAAAATGGGAGAATCTCTTTTTGTCTGGCATGAAAGCCAGAAAGTTACTATGGAAAGGATGTCAAGGATACCTAGCATATTTACTCAACAAGCCTAAGGAGGAGGTAAAATTAGAAACAGTACCTGTAGTGTGGGAGTTTGTGGATGTTTTTCCTGAGGAGTTGATGACGCTACCCCAAGATCGAGAAGTGGAGTTCGATATAGAATTGGTATCTGATGCTGAACCAATATCTCGAACTCCATATCAGATGGCACAGGAGGAACTAAAAGAGTTGAAAAAGCAACTACAAGAACTGTTGCAGCAAGGATACATTCGTCCAAGTATATCTCTTTAGGGTGCGCCAGTTTTGTTTGTAAAAAAGAAGGATGGAATCCTGAGGCTGTGTATAGATGACAGAGGATTGAATAGTGTGACAGTCAAGAACAAATACCTACTATCCCTCATTGATGAGTTATTTGACCAACTCCAAGGAGCGGGATGTTTTTCCAAATTGGGCTTGAGACAGGGGTATTATCAAGTCGGGATAAGAGAAAAGGATATTCTGATGACGGCTTTCAACACACGATACATGCATTACGAGTTTGTGGTTATGCCGTTTGGATTAACTAATCCACCTGCAACATTTATGGACTTGATGCATAGAGTCTTTAGTCCTTACCTAGATAAGTTTGTGGTGAGTTTTATTGATGATATTCTTGTTTATTCACCCAACCCTGAAGGTCATGAACATCATGTTCAAAAAGTGTTGCAAACCCTACGGGAGCATAAGTTATATGCTAAGTTTAGTAAATGTGAGTTCTGGATGACGCAAGGTACTTTCCTAGGACATGTTATCACCCAAGAAGGAATCTCGGTGGATCCGGTGAAAATAGAAGCAGTGATCCATTGGATAAAACCCAAAACACCAACTGAAGTACGTAGTTTCTTGGGTATGGCGGGATACTATTAGAGATTCATAAAAGACTTTTCAAGGATTGCTGGACCTCTAACACAAATTAACCAGAAAAGCAACCAAGTGTGAGTGGACGGAGAAGTGTGAGAGGAGTTTTCAAGAATTGAATAACCGAGTGACGTCGGCACAAGTGTTAAAATTACCCAATCCGAACAAGGAATTTTCAATGGAAGGTCTAGGAGCTGTGTTGATGCAAGACAGGAAGGTTGTCGCATATATTTCAAGAAAGTTCAAGGATCGTGAACGGAATTATCCGACACATGATTTGAAATTAGCAACCATCATGTTTGCACTTAGGAAGTGGTGACACTACTTGTATAGGGGTAAGTATGAGATACTCACTGATCATAAGAGCTTAAAGTATATGTTTTCTTAGAAGGACTTGAACATGAACAGCGTCAATGGATGGAACTGTTGGAAGAATATCGATGCCCAATTAACTATCATCCAGGAAAGGTGAATGTGGTGGCCGATGCATTGAGTAGAAAAGCAAAGATATCAAGTCTTAGCTTAACATCCACCTTACAAAAGGATATTAGAAGTACCCAACAGAATAATGAGTTCCAAGAGTTCAAAAATCGTGTGAAAGCTAAGAAATTGGAAGATTTTCGAGCATTAGAAGTTGATGGGAACTTGTACTTTCGAATCGGATATGTGTACCCAATGATACTGAACTTAAGCGTAAGATTCTAGAGGAAGCCCATAGAAGTAAGTATTCAATGCATCCTGGAGAGAATAAGATGTACAAAGACTTAAAGCAAAAGTTTTAGTGGAACCGAATGAAAAGAGAGATTGCGGAGTATGTAGCAGCCTGTCTTACATTTCAAAGGGTTAAGGCAGAATATCAAAAGTCAATAGGACTACTACAACCGGTACCTATTCCCGAATGGAAATGGGATCATGTGACAATGGACTTTGTCACAGGATTGCCCTGGACCAAGGGATATAAGGATGCTATCTGGGTAATCGTTGATCATTTAACAAAAGTGGCTCATTTTATTGCCATTAATATGACATACCCTTTGGACAAGTTGGCACAAATTTATGTAGATGAGATTGTCCGACTTCATGGAGTGCCTGTTGATATTGTATCCGATAGAGACCCAAGGTTTACTCAAGTTTTTGGCCTAAGTTCCAGGCAGCTATGGGGACCAATCTAAGTTATAGCACCACAGCACATCTCCAAACCGATGGACAGTCTGAAAGGACAATTCAAACCCTAGAGGATATGTTAAGATCTTGCGCCTTAGACTTTGGAAATAAGTGGGTTGACAATCTTGCTTGGGCCGAGTTGGTTATAATAATAGCTATCACTCTTCGTTAGGAATGGCACCGTTTGAAGCATCATATGGTAGGAGATGCAGAACACCTTTGTACTGGGATGGAGTCGAAGTTTGATCCCATTGGAGACAAAGAAACTTGGTGCCAAAATCGGAGGAGATGCAGAAACAAGTTAGGATAATTCAAGATTGGCTTCGGACAGCTAAAAGTAGACAGAAGAGCTATGCCGACAATCGAAGAAGGGATCTGGAGTTTAGTGTGAGAGGTCGAATTTTCTTAAAACTTACACCAAATCGCAGAAAGCTGAGGTATCCGAGGAGAGGAAAGTTAAGTCCCGGATATATCGGACCGTTTAAAATTATTGACAGGGTTGGTAAAGTGGCATATCGGCTCGCCTTGCCAAATGAACTGATGGGTATACATGACGTTTTCCATATATCACAATTAAAGAAGTATCATCCTGCACCTGATCATGTTCTCAATGATGACCAATTGGAATTACAAGTTGATCTGTCATATGAGAAAAAACCAACTGAGATTATAGAATGAAGCATAAAAGAGTTACGCAGGAAACAGATTCCAATGTGTAAAGAGGTATGAAGACATCATGGGATCGAAGAGGCAACCTGGGAAACTGAGGAGTACTTTAAGAAAAAGTATCCAGAGCTTATAGGTACGTAACTATTCAATTTCAAGGACGAAATTTCTTTTAAGGAGGGTAGAATGTAACGCCCTACCCCATAAGCACCTAACATGACTTTAAAAGTACGGACGTTATGAAAATAGATGGTAGATTTATATTGTTGGGATATAGTGTTTTTGACACTTAGTGGTATTTTGGGATACTTAGGAATAAGAATAAAATTTTATTAGATTGAGATTTTATTATTAAGGTTTATAAGTGGATTTTCTTTTTTAATACCTACTGTGTGCATTTTAGAAATTTAAATACTTGACATTTTCATACAAGGATTGAAAAAAAATATATATATATATATATTTAGCAACTAAGAAAACATTCTGCCACCTTCCTAGCCACCCGTCACCCCAGCCAAATTCTTTTTCTTCTTTTTCTCTTTTTTTCTCCCCCACTAACCACCATAAAGTATACTATATATATGCATGGCTTGTATGCCATTTATTTTGGCAACAAGAACATTCTGAGGCAACACTAGTCATATGTAAGGTTAGTTTTATATTTTTTTTATTCTTTCCTTTATATTTTCATTATAATATCTATATATATAGTTTAAGTGTATTATTTTTTTTCTAGGCTTTAGCATATAGTGAGATGTATTTCTAGTTAGATTATATATATATATTGAGTTAATTATATATTTTAGGATTTAAATATTTTAAACGGATTTTTAATATATAGTATACAGTTAACTATGGTTTCTTGTGAGAGTATATTTTTTTTAAGAGTATAGGATTTTCGATCTTTTAAAGAATTATTATAAATATATATCGTTATATAGGTATATATATACATCCTAAATTTCATTTCTTATGATTTCGATATTATTTAGGGAATAGGACTATTTGATCGGTACCCAGGTATTAAGTATTTACGTGTTGCTATTTTTGCAACGGTATCACTCAGTGTGTTTTTGGAGACGTTCTCACAATGTGTTACGTGTTTCCTAGAAAAATACATAGGAGCGGTGCTCCATATAGGTGTTTCTTTTAAAATAGATTACTACGGTGGTGAATAAGAAGTTTGTCATACGCAAGTTTTTCTGAAAATATTTATATGTTGGAAAAATGTTCTAGCTTGAAAAGTTACGTGTTTTGACATGCATGAATATAGTTCTGGCATTAGCATAAGCATGTGATGACTGACAGATGAGGATTTTTACTACTCTGTAATGTTTATGACTTGATTTTGTTCCGATGGTCGGGCAAATGGCCCTTCAGTTTGTAAATATATATGAAAACCTCATTCTGACCAGGGTTAAAGTTTGGTGTAAATCAAGTGAACAGACATGTTAGCATATTACACTGTACGTGGCTAGTCCCCCGTACTAGGGCCTCTTCCGATGATGTGGACGGCTTTTTAACTCTAAGGGTAGATCCACTTGAAGAAGGGCATAGTACCTTGAGAGCGTGGCCCAACCGGTATTTTCGTGGACATCGCATCATGCTCTACGGTGGGATGGTCGCCTAGTGGAGAGTCTGGAGGGGCTCGAAAGTGAGGTTGGCCCCAGGGCAGACCTGGTAGGTGCCCCAGGAGTCTGTAGCCTGTTTTGACCAGTGATATGGGAGTGCAATTGTTTGTAATCGAGCAATCGTATGATGTTTGGCTGATATTGACTACGAGATGCCGGAAGTTGGTTCTGATGGCCTCGTTTTAGGGATCCGGACTTTGTCCTTGGAGCCCCACCATTTCGTTACATGTTCTATTAAATTTGGGCGTTGAAGCTGCGCTGATGTGTCTTGATTCGCTTAGACTTCCTAGCTGCGCTCGAAACCCTCATGTAGGTTCAAACATCAGTTTTGTTAAAATAATAAAAGAAAATGTTTTCTTACAACATTGCATGAACTGTTTTGTGAAACAGCATCATCATTGTTTTAAAGAAATCACTACAGCACACACACGCGAACTCACTCGGCATTCGCGCTCACGTTTTTCCATATCATGTTTTCTCCTTAGATTAGCTCGGGACGGTCAGGGGCCCAGAGCATGCCACTGAAGTTTTAGGCCAGGAGTTTTGGATCAAATCTCCCCAGAGGGGCATATGTTTATGTTTTATCTTTCCTAGACTTGAACCGTTTGTAAAGTTTTTTTTTTCTTTTTATGCGGTCGTTTAAAGTTGTTGATGTAAGATACTTTTGTTTTTATATTGAAACGAGCATGAGAGGTTTTTTTTTAAAAAAAAAAAATCTTGTGTTCTGAGCGCATTAGTAGTATCTAATTTACTTAAGTTTTTTGTGTACTTTGTGTGTATACCTGTTAGTGTTGTTCTAGGGTTATGGTTTATTGTGGAACTTATAATTTAGTGCCAAGAGGCAAGCAGATGCCCTACTCAGCCGCAGTTGACCTGGTGGCAGGGTTGGGAGCATCACAATTACAGGCAATGGTAGCTCAAAAATAATCAAAACGAACAGATCAAAAACAAAAACAAAAACAAAACTTAGAAAAATAAAAGATAAAACCACTTTAATAGAGTATGTTACTGTCCAACTCCAAAGATAATTCAAAATTAGATAACGACAAAATCACTAAGTCCACTATAAGTTACTAAAGATATTACCGATGAAAGGGTGTAGGTGAGATTTCGATCATGCTGTTGTTCACAAAAAAGAGGAATGTTAAGTGATTAGCATAAAGAAATATTTTCAAATACAATGCACACAATTCATACTTTTTCTATCATTTAGCCATATTAAAGTCTATTTTAGGTCGTTCTCGGATTTGGTAGGATTTTTTGGCTTGTAATGTTCGGTTAGGGTTATAAGTAGGTTACAAATGAAAGGTAAAAGAAGGCAAAAACAATTGAGATAGAGCTAATGCAACCGAAATGAAAAGATAATACAATAAACGAACCACTTTCCCGCCTCTATTTTCACTTTTCTCGCTCATCTTTTTACAACTTACTTCATTCTTCTTTGATATGAACCCCATCTAACAACATACTTTTCTCAAGATTTTTTCAAGATTACCTAAAAATAAGAGAGAGAGATGCTTGAATTTTTCTCAAAATTTTTCTATAAAATAAAGACACATATTTTTCTTCGTTTTCTGCCATTCTTTTCATTTTTTTTGGCTGTTCTCTTTTCTATTTTTTTTCTTTTCAAGAATCAATATTTTTCTTTCTTTCTCTCTTTTCAATAGTCAAAAGTATCGAATACATGAAATTACCCAAAAATAGCCTTTCTCTTTATAAAATAGGGCTTTTCTTTCTTTCTTTCTTCACCTATTTTACCCCCACACTTATTCGTTCCCACACTCAAAACGGCTTAAAGAGATGTAAAAACTTTTAGCTCCGCGAATTGAGGTTTTATATAGTAAGGTTAAAAGAACAAAGAAAAGAAGGGAGTACAACCCTTGGCATAAAGGCACAAAAATGGTACAAGGGATTGATTTCGTAAAGGATGTATAATAAGAAAGACACAATCGGTTCAAAGAAGGCTTAAGACCATCATCTCTTGGACCATCCTAGACTAGACTTCTTTGCTCTTAATGAAAGAAAAATCATGAAATTGTGGGCAAAGTTAAAAAAATTATTATCATAATGCTAATAGCCCAAGATTCCTAAACTTCTATTACTCAAACAACATTCACAAGTTCATAAAAACTATTGATTATGTAAGAAATTTAATAAATATGGTTTTCAAAGTAATTAAGTAAATTTTTTCCTTTTTTGAAAAACCTAAGGAGTTTTACAATTTAATATTCTACCAAAAATGATAAATATAAAAATATGTTTGGACTTTTAAAAGAAAAGGAACTAAAAACTTTTTTTGAATTTTTAAATTTTCTAATTTTTTTTGGAATTTTTTCGAATAAGAGACTAAAAGAAGAAAAACTACACTAACAGAAAATAAACTTGAGAGAAAGAAAAGGAATGAAAGCAACTAATAGAAAACAAACTGAAAGAAAGATAAAGAATGAAAGTGACTAACAAAAATAAATAACTTAAAGGAATGAAAATAACCACAGCACTTAAAATCATATTGTCCTCAATGTGGGGTTTAGACTAAAAAGAAAAATGGAAACAAACACATACACGGGATGCAATCCCGCAAGTATAAAGCAATAAACACAATGAGAATCCATCCCCACATAAAATAAAATAAAGAACAAAAAACAAATAAAAAAAAAAACAACTCAACATCAGCAAATAAAACATGAAAGAAAACAAGAAAATTTAAAAGCAAAAAGAAACAAAAACAAAAAGAATAGGAAAGGAAAAAAGAAAAAGAAAACTCCCTATGGTATCTCCATGTAATTAAAATGGAAGAATTTGAAACCCAAAACAAGAAGAGAGATTAAAAATTTAAGATTGTGCTCAAAATATATATTATAAAGATTGAGCTCATTCGTGATTGGCTATAGTATCAGGATTGTTTTCTTTCAACGTTCTTGAAATCACTTTTGAATTCCACAATATGCCTCCTCTCCTCGTTATTCTCCTTAGGCTGCTCCCTTGATGCCTGCACGAGGCAGTTAGTTCGTCAGTAAGGGAATTCACTCCCTCATTCTTTTCGATGGTTTCTAACTTTGTTTCTCGCCGCTCATCTGTATGACTCTTTTCATTTTCTACGAGATTCTCATTTTCTTTTTCTGGCTCACCATCTTCAAACTCATCCTTTCTCTCTAGCAAGCACTCAACTCTTTTTCTTTCTTCCACTTCAGTTGTAATTAGTAGAGGTTCTTGAGATCTATGGGAAGTGGACTCTTCTTGTTCTTGAGAAGTTTCATCTTCGTTATACATAAACATCGGAAACATCATAACATTTTCTTCTACATCTCGCTAAGTGACTATATTTCAAGGGATAACTACTAAACGATTTTTCAACAATCATCCTTGCAAATAGTTCGATTTGATTTTCCATGCTATAGAAGGAAGCCATTTGGCTTCTTTGGACTACTCCATACTTTTCCCCTAGTATTTTCCAAATTGATATATTGCAACACGAGATCTTCTAGATTAGGTTGTGGGGGTGATGTTTGTACTGGTGAAGTATAATTGTATGTTGAATATTGACAATAGTCTCCCCAAAGAACGTTCGACTACGTCTTCCATTCCGAACTATACGAGCTAGAATACATATCATACCCCGCAAGTTTTCTTGGAACATGGCCCACTAATAATATGTATATTAAGGCGTAACAACTATGTTTTCCATCCTTTGTTCTAACATCGATGCCCATCGGGGGTCTATGGTGTCACTGGTATTCGTTTCGTACGTTCCAAAACATGGAATAAATAATTGAATAAGCATTAACACAGGTTCTAGAAGTAATATTCCAAATACACAAAATCAATACCACAAACACCCAAAACACAACAATAAATCAGAACAAAGAAAAACAACAAAATCCAACAGTGACTAAAGCACAAAATAAACTATTCTCCTTAAACTTGCCGTCCCTGGCAATAGCGCCAAAAACCTGATGAGGGAAAAATAAAAATAATAAACCGGGGAGGAATCCTAATCACTACAATGCAAGGCAAGTGGACCTACCAATGCATAAGTGAGTTTCAACCCGAGTGTTGAATCTCTTGAGGACGGACGAAGGTTCAAGTACTAATCATGTTTCTAATGTTTTGTTTGATAAAAAGATGATGTCATTGAGAAAATAAAAACTAAAAATTGAAATAATTAAAGAAAGATAAATAAAAATAGTTTTTAAAAGCTTAATAAAAAACACGAGTTTGGATGGTGGAATCCCCCTAATCCTTGTTACTAATTCAATTAGAAAAATATTAATGAAAACATATTGAGTTAATTAAATTGGGTCATCACTCAAATCAAGCAATCCTTATCTCTAGGCGAAAGCCACCCTACTCACTAACACTTAGAGGAAAATCTCTTTTCTCCCTAACAAATCATGACGGCAATAAACTTAGTCAATTGCCCCAATCAACCCTGAATTGGTTGACCTAGATTGTTCTTCCTTTTTGAATTCCAAACAACTTTACGAATAATCTAATCTCGCGACAATTAAATTACAAATAAACTCAATTGGAAGACAACTTAAATAAAAAGAAAGATGGAAAATCAAGAAATCAAATTAAGAATTTAATAATCAAGAATTAGGGTTCAACCCCAATCCAAACAAAATTGCAGAACTACTCACTATTCATTATCAGAAGAGTGAAATAAATAATAAAATTCAATAAAAAGAAAAGGAAAGGAAAGCTTAGGATTGAAAATTGAATCTGAAATTAAAATCCCGAACGTCTTCCAAAGCTCGTCTTTCAAGTTGCCAAGTTTAAGATAGAAATCTTGAATCAAAGTCTTCAATTCTTGAACCCGATAAACTAAATTGCAGAAATCTTGAAACATTACTAACTAATTGAATGTATAAAAACTAAAATTTAAAGAGTGTTTAATCTAATCTAACCTATTTAATCTAATTCTAACCTAACAAAAATCTATAGCTAATCTAAGAATTTCTAAGTATCTAATTCCATCTAAGCATGTCTAATTCTCCATTCAATAGCTGCAAAAATACCCCTTATATAGAGGTGAAAAATACAAGAAAACCAAGTTGAAATTGGAACAAAATACAAGCAAATCGAGTTTGCTTTGGACTCAACCTCCCCTTGCTCGCTTACCCTACCGCTAAAGGTAAGGCGAGGCCTACGATCTGTGGTAGGTCTCTATTGCCAATGCCCTGCTTTCCACAAAACCTATTGGCAATGGTAGGTAAGCGTACCTTGCGCGGTAGGTTGTTGAATTTTTGCCGACGGCTTCGTTTTCATCATTTTCGCTCCGTTTTTGCCAGCTTTTCATTTCCTTTAATTGTTGTTGCGTTTAGAGGGCACCAAAGATAAGAATAGAAGATATTTAACTAATACATATACTTTCACATACTTAAAACACCAAAAATGATGAAATTAATGTATAGAAAATATAGACAAATCTGCACTTATCATGAATATAATGTTAGCACCACCTTTAATGTTTATGATTTTCTCCATTTCATGTAGGTGAAGATTCGTTCGAATCTTCTTAGAGGAGGGGCGGATGGTATAGATCGGGAGAGTCAGGAACTTATAGAGATGGAGCATCGACCACTCACTTGAGCTCGGGTGATGAAACTCAAGATTCATGTTGCAAATGTGGCTAATGGCATGGTTGTTCACATGAAGGAAGCTTTGGAGAACAAGCTTGAAGAGTTTGAAGATCAAGGGAAGGCTTCCAAGTTTGTCTCTATTTGTACACTAAGCAAGGATTACTCAAGGGAGCAAATTGAAGTTGAAAATGGCTAAGAGGAATTCTCCATTATCTCAAGGGTTTTTAACCCTTCTTAGTTAGCTTGCTAAGGGTTTCTTTCGTTAGTGTTGTGAACCTTAGTTTTGGAATCTATGAACTAATTGATCATCCAACTCCTTTCTTTGATTGAGTCTTACAGTTCTTGTTCTTAGATTAAATTAAACCTAGGTCTTTTGGTTTTTTTAGTTCGGTTTTGAGACCTTAGTTTCCTTAGGGTTCTTTCTATCAAATTGGGAATAAGTTTTTCATCTTAATATTAGGTTTATGAGGGAGAGATCCTCATACGTTTTCTATAAGAGTGTTAAAGCTATAAAATCCTCAATAGAGTTTCTTAATCAAAGGAGGTGATCTTGGGATAGTGCGAATCTAATCTACAATCAAATGAGGATGCATGTCACTACAACAATAAGAGAAGAAACGGGATTCGATTTACCCATTTTATAAATAATTAAACTTAAAACCCAAGAAGAATGATAACGCTCAAAAGGGAAAACATAGACATGTCAATCTATAAGATATCCTTCTTCCTCTCATCCTCTAAATAAAGAAGTTGGAGAAGATTCAAAATAAGAAAATAATATCATGATGATTATGGGAATTTAAGAGAGCCACCTTAAGGAAAAGAAGATGAAACCAAGACTCAAGGAAAAGAATCCATAAAGGATATGAAGGATTATCAGACTTCTTCCCCTTCATCGTCTCCATTAGTAGTATCACTTACATAAAAAATAAGAAGTGCATGTGATGTGAATAAGGTTGACCAAAACTGTTGAATTGATTCATGATCCAAGCACTAGAGCACAAATAAGAAGTTCAAGACATTTGTTGCAAGTCTTGCATGCTTTTATTGAAGAAACAAAGACAAACAAAATGAAGGACAAGCTTTAAGGTTTTGATGAACAATATCAAGTCTTCAAGTTGCTCATAATATATGCCATAAATAAGGATATTCAAGGGAGCAACTTGTAGGTTGAAAATGACTAAGTCTTGGGAATTCGTGGACCTATCATCGATGGTAGGCCTGCCAGCAAATCACTTGGAAGCTTATCATCTACCGTAGATGGTAGGTTCTATCCTACCGTCGCCGGTAAGTCTCAGGAGAGAAATAGGCTTTGAAATTTTTAGGTGGAATTTTATTGTTTATACTCATTTTCCAGCTTTTAATGAAGGGTTTAGTGGGTATTTTAAGCCAATAATCAATAGATTCATTTGGTTAAGTCCATAGCCTATAAATACCCATTTATAGGCTCATTGTAAAGATAATTGATGAATCTTGCTGAAATTGTTGAGAGAGAATTCTCTTTGTCTCTAGTGCTCTTTACCCTTGCTTAGTTAGCTTGTTAAGGGTTGATGTACTTAGTTGTGAACAATTGATTGCCTTACGTTGATTAATCTATGCAAATCAATTGATCATCTTAATTCCTTTCATTAATTGAGTCTTAGAGTTCTTATTCTTTGATTCAATTATCCTAGGTCTTCTAGATTGTGTAGTTAGGGTTTTGAGGCCTTAGTTTCCTCAAGATTCTTCCTATACTCTTCCCTCTCAATGTTGAGTTTATGAGGCTTAGATCCTCAGAGGTTTTCTATTGAATTATTGAAGCTAAAAAATCCTCAATAGAGGTTCTTCATGAAGGAGATGATCTTGGGAAAGTGTTAAATCAACTCTACTTTCAATTTAAGATTCACATCACAATAAGACTTGCATTCAATAAAAAGTAAACTACTCGAAGAAAGAAGAAGACAAAAGAGTCGAGCCCATTTGATTATAGAAGACCATGAAGAAAATAAACTAACGAGCCCATTTGATTGTAGAAAACCATGAAGAAAATAAACTAACCTTTTCTATCTTTATCTCTTTTTAGCTTTAGTCTTTCTATACTAGTTTTTGAATGGTTGTATAGTTTATTTGTTTTCTATTTCTAAATGGATTTAAGTATTTGTTTTCCTGTTGTTTATTTTCTTAATGTTTCATATTTAGGGTGTTTCTAGTGTTTTTCCTTCTATCCCCTCTCTATGTGTTTTAATGATGTCAAAAAGAGGAGAAAAAGTTTGCAATGGGATTATGTGCATCCAATCATATGATTATATGATAAGTGCATCCAAGTGCTTATGTGTTCTATGATCTAAAGTGCTTATGTGTTATGTGATGTAAAGTTCTTGTGCGATTGGTAGTGTGATTTGATTGCTCATGTGTTCTTTGACCTTAATTGCTTATGTGATTGGTTCTGTGATTAAGTGCTTGTTTGTTTAAGTGCTTATGTGAGTGCTTATGTGTTTAAGTACTTCTATGCCTATGCGCTATATGTGTCTATGTGATTAAGTGCTTATGTGCTCTAAATAAATATATATTTGTGTGCTCTAAGTAATTACGTGCTTGTATATAAGGGTGTGCAATTTGTTTACATATCTTCGGTCTAAAATTTCGGCTTTCATTTCAATTTTCAGTTTCTATTTCGGTTTTTTTTTTGTTTCTGGTAAAAAATCTCGATTTTATTTTCAATTCAATTCAAGTGGTTTTTTTTTTCAAACCTTTACTGGCATTGTAGATCTAGTTTGCTTTGACATCTACAATTTGACAAAAGTCAGAAGTAGAGAAATGAATGTTCAATATCAATATTATGCAGAAACATAAACAAAAAATGGATAAACAAGAAATGGAGTTTTATTGAAGTAATTAAATAAAACTACAAATAGAAAATTTGTTGAAAAAAATTAAGCTAGGTCATTTTCTGCAAATTTGTTAGTTCAAAGATCTTGCAGTAGAAAATTTTCAATTTGCAAATTTTAAATCCAACCCACATGAAAAAAATTATATTAACCAATGAAATTAGGAAAAAAATCAAATTTTGTTGAAAATGTAGAAGCAGAAAAGGACCGAAAAAGGGATTCAAAACTAATTTTTACATCCATCATTCACACCCTAAATTAATACACAAAGATAAATAAATTAAGAAAATAAAAAGAAGAAATGGAGAAGAAATATTGGATTTTTCTCTCAGACAAATGCCTCGATTTGTCTTCACCATTTAAAATGAATGGATTTCTCGATCAGACTCATCATCTTAATTTTCTTCATCACCGAAAAAACACCCACATACCAAAAAAATTTTTCATTACCTTAATGGTAAATTTTTGTCTTGAAAAATCAGGAACGGACTTGAAAAACCTTAGAGGGGGGGTGAATAAGGTTTTTGGCTAATTTAAAAAATCTTTTGTTTGATTAGAAAGATAAACCTCCAATTTGTTTGTGAAAGATTTCTAAAACTCTTTTTAATAAGAATCCACACAAAGCACAATCTTATAGAATTGGCAATTAAGAAATGAGCAAAGAATTAAAGAGCATGCACAACAATTTATAGTGGTTCACTCTCTCCAAGAGCTACATCCACTACCTTGAGCCTCAACCCAAGGATTTCACAAATCCACTAACTTCAAAGTTGATTACACAACTACACAATGAGGTTCACCCTTCAAGGGTTTTACACTATAACCTCAAACACAACAACACAACTACACAATGAGGTTCACCCTTCAAGGGTTTTACACCAAAACCTCAATCACAACAATACAACTAGTTAATCAAAGGATCACCCAAAGGGTTTTCCACAAACCTTTGATCACAATAAAAGAATAGAGAGAGTTAGGAATGATGTTACCAATTTAGCTTGAGAAGAGGAAGATTACAACTCAATGATATACTTCTACAAGCACCTCTTTTCTTCTTCTTTGATGGATGATCAACTATGAAGCTCAAGAAGATTTTTTGTTTGGGTTTAAAACATGATTTGTAATAAAATGTATTTTTGAAGCTCTTGAAATGTATTAAATGTTCTCAATGAGTAATTCCCAAAAACCTTGCCTTAATAGCTGAGAATTGAGTGTATATATAGGATTATAAAGCACAGGACCGTTGCCTAAGAAAACTAGGCTGAAACTTTTCAGAAATGACCGTTGCTTCTGTGCAACGGTAATATTTTTTTACACTGACAGCTAAAACCGGACGATCGGTTCCAGAAAACGGACTTCCGGTTCTTTGAAACAGAAAGATTCGGACTTGAGTTTTCTAAAAACGGACTGCCGAATTTTGTGCTGTGGAAAAACGGACGACCAGTTTATAAAACAGGACTGCCGAATTTTTGAACAGAAGTATTCGGACTTGATTTTTCTGAAAAACGGACTTCCGAATTGAAAAAACGGACGATCGGTTTTAAAAACGGACTTCCGAATTTCTGTTTTTCCTCAGCCAAGTTTTTTTCTGAACAAAACTTTCTTCCAAGTTTCAAAGGCATTCTTGACAATTTTTAAAGAGAAGAAAAACTATCCAAAACATCTTTAGTCAAGAATACTTGGATTTTATCAAAGGATTATATTTTAGAAAAACATGAGAAGAGCTTCATGTATGATCAATGAATCAAAGACTAAGACTAGAGAGTTTTACAAGATAGTACCTAGTTCACAAATACAATGTCTTCAATGTCTTCAATTGATTTGATCTTGGTATGGCTTGATCTCTATCAACAAGATCTTTTGCTTGAGACTTTGAGACTTCATATGTTCTTCTTTTGTTCTATGAAGGGTTAGCTAACATACTCACACAAGCACATGTTAATCATAATCAAAACACAAGTAATAATGCCCTTAGGGCTAACAATCTCCCCCTTTTTGATTATGACAAACACATATGCAAGAAGAACAAAAGAGCAAAAGTAAAGTATGGTGATGCATCAAAATATCAAAAAGGCAAAGCATAACAATCACCAAGAAAAGGAGATAACTCCCCCTTGCATCAATAATCATTGTAAACAATTTATAGGCATCATCAATAATCATCATATTAACAAAATTTCTCCCCCTTACATCTTGCACTATTTTCTCCCCCTTTTGTCATAAATCAAAAAATTGTAGGAGAAAAGTATCAAGGGATCATAGAAGAGATACTAGTAGGACTTTCAACATTAAAGTGTCATCATGAAGTCCATAACAAGAAGGGCCCAAAAAAAAAAACGCAACAACCAAATCATATAAAAGCAAATTTGGAATAGAAATAATACCAATTGAAAAACCTTTGAGTGATCCTTTGGATATATCACATTTTGAGGAAGACTTTGAGCTTCTTGATCATTTTCTTGTGTTGCTTCAATCTCTTCTTCCTCCATAAGCATGTTCTTCCATTGCTTGAGTGTACAAAGGTTGGTAGCTTAAAGAGTTATCTATGACATCATAATCTTTCTTGTCAAAAATGTTAGTTTCATCAAAATATACATGAATGGACTCTTCAACACACAAGGATCTTTTGTTGAAAACTCTAAAAACCTTTTTGTTTGAAGAATAACCAAGAAAAATTCCCTCATCGGATTTTCGATCAAACTTTCCAAGATTGTCCTTGGTGTTTAAAATAAAGCATTTGCATCCAAAAACTTAAAAATGAATTCAAAAGGTTTGAAGTTGAAATCATTTTCTTTGGTTTTAAAAGAGGTATCAATTTGTTCTCCAAATTGGCAAACATCACAAAGTCTAGTTCTTCTCAAAGTAAAGTTTTGGTGAGCCTCTAACAAGTTCTTTTGAGGAAAGTTGGTTCAATGAATCCATACTAATATGACTAAGCCTTCTATGCCACAAAAAGTGCATCATCATCATGAATTAAGAGACACTATAAGTTTTGAGAATATGAGAACTTCAAGATAAAAGACATAGACAAATGCCAACTCTTTTTAAAAAAAATAGTTTTGTTTACAAGCTTGTTTATGATAAAAGAAGATTCACTTTTAAAAACAACTTTGTACCCATAATCACACAATTGAATAATGCTAGATAAATTATGCTTCAAACCATCAATTTAAGGTACCTCCTTAATCAAAGAAGATAAACAATATGCAATGTTACCTATACCGATGATCCTTCCAAAAGTAGCAAAACCACCTTCGGTTTTTCTTAGTTCATTCATGAGGGATGCATATCCGGTCATGTGTCTTAAGCATCCGCTATCCATGTATCACTTGGATGACCTTGACTTGTGTTCCTACAAAAAAGAATTAGAAGAGTCTTTTGGTACCCATATCTTTTTGGGTCCATGAATGTTAGTTGGATTTTCTTTTATTTTCCAAACGGTTTTAACTCCTCTTTCAATCTTTTTCTTTATAAAACATTTTGTGGCTTTATGACCACTCTTTTCACAATAGGTGCAACAAAGGTGTGAGTGAGATGATGAAGCTTTGACAAACCGTGTTTGTTTTGAGAAAATATTGGAATGAGTATATCCAATACCATTTTTGTTAAAAGGTGATCTTTGAGAGCCAAGAAGTTTTTCAAAATTTTCTTTTCCCTTTGTGAATTTTTTCAACACATAGAGTGAGATCACTCACCTTTTTTCTTTAAGACATCATAATCAATTAAACATTTTTTCAAGAAAGGAAATCTTTTCACAAAGGTTTTTGTTTTCTAAAACAAGATTTTTGAAAGTCATCATTTGAGCTCTCTTTTTTCTTTCTTCAAGACTTCCAAGGATTCAAGAATGGCTTTATTTTCACAAATGAGTCTTGAATTTTCATCTAACAAAAATTGAGTTTTGCTTTTTAAATCTTTGTTTCGTTTGGTAACCTTTTTGCACTCATCATACATTTCAAAAAGCATTATGCTAGGATCAATATCCCAATCATCATCAATGATACTAGAAGAGTTAGGAAGTGGAAATTGTACCTCATTTTCTAGTGCCATGAAGCATATGTTGGCATTTTCTTCTTCTTCATTTTCACTTGAGTCTTCATCCCAAGCTCCAATTAGGCCTTTGCCTTTCTTCTTTTTCCTCAATGCCTCAAGCTTGACTTCTAAAGCTTCCTTTTCCTTTATAAAGGCCTTGGGACAATCGGCTACAAGATGATTGGTGCTATTGCATTCAAAACATCTAGCCTTGAAGAGTGATGAACTTTGTCCTCCTTTCTTGAATGGAGGATTCTTTCCTCTGTTGAAGTCTTCTTTGTAAAATCTTTTAAATTTCCTCATCACTAGGGCCATATCCTCAATCTCATCTTCATTGTTTGACGAGCATGTATGATCATCATCATTCACTTTGAGTGATATGCCTCTTCTTCCTTTGTCTTCATCTTCCATTTCATCTAATCTTTTTATTTTCATCTCATAGGTAAGGAGAGATCCTATGAGTTCTTCAATAGGAAGTTGACTTAACTCTTTTGATTCCTCAATGGCAAGAGTTTTTGGTTGCCATGCTTTTGGGAGTGAATCAAGAATCTTTCTATTTACTTCTCCCCTTGTGTACTCTTTTCCATATGCCTTTAAGCCATTTGTGATGTTGGTGAACCTTGTGAACATGTCACTAATGCTTTCATATTGTTTCATCATGAATAGCTCATAATCTCTCACCAACATAGCTAATTTAGACTCCTTCACTTGATTAGTGCCTTCATGAGTTACTTCAAGTAACTTCCACATTTCATGAGCCGAGTCGCATCCGCTCACTCTATTGTATTCATTAGCATCCAGGGCACAACTCAATATGTTCATAGCTTGAAAGTTTAGAGTCATCTTCCTTGAATCAAGCTCATCATAGTCTTCGACCTTCTTGACAATTCCATCCTTTATAGGAACATAAGGTCCATTCTCTACAATGCTCCAAAGATTAAAGTTAATAGAGCAAATATATATTTTGATTCTAGATTTCCAAAAAGTATAATTTGAACCATCGAAAAGAGGAGGTCTATTTGTAGAAGAGCCTTCTACATATGGTAAACTAGAAACATTAGCCATAGTAAAATAAAGATCTTTTGCTTCAAGGATGTTAGTCCCTTTTTAAAGAAGCCCCGCTCTGATACCAATTGAAAAACCTTAGAGGGGGGGGGGTGAATAAGGTTTTTGGCTAATTTAAAAAAATCTTTTTGTTTGATTAGAAAGATAAACCTCCAATTTGTTTGTGAAAGATTTCTAAAACTCTTTTTAATAAGAATCCACACAAAGCACAATATTATAGAATTGGCAATTAAGAAATGAGCAAAGAATTAAAGAGCATGCACAACAATGTATAGTGGTTCACTCTCTCCAAGAGCTACATCCACTACCTTGAGCCTCAACCCAAGGATTTCACAAATCCACTAACTTCAAAGTTGATTACACAACTACACAATAAGGTTCACCCTTCAAGGGTTTTACACTATAACCTCAAACACAACAACACAACTACACAATGAGGTTCACCCTTCAAGGGTTTTACACCAAAACCTCAATCACAACAATACAACTAGTTAATCAAAGGATCACCCAAAGGGTTTTCCACAAACCTTTGATCACAATAAAAGAATAGAGAGAGTTAGGAATGATGTTACCAATTTAGCTTGAGAAGAGGAAGATTACAACTCAATGATATACTTCTACAAGCACCTCTTTTCTTCTTCTTTGATGGATGATCAACTATGAAGCTCAAGAAGATTTTTTATTTGGGTTTAAAACATGATTTGTAATAAAATGTATTTTTGAAGCTCTTGAAATGTATTAAATGTTCTCAATGAGTAATTCCCAAAAACCTTGCCTTAATAGCTGAGAATTGAGTGTATATATAGGATTATAAAGCACAGGGACCGTTGCCTAAGAAAACTAGGGCTGAAACTTTTCGAAATGACCGTTGCTTACATGCAACGGTAATATTTTTTACATCGACAGCTAAAACCGGACGACCGGGTTCCGAAAAACGGACTTCGGGTTCTTTGAAACGAAAGATTCGGACTTGAGTTTTCTAAAAATGGGACTGTCGAATTTTGTCGTTTGTGGAAAAAACGGACGACCGATTTATAAACCCGGACTCCGAATTTACGAACGAAATATTCGGACTTGATTTTTTCTGAAAAACGGACTTCCGAATTGAAAAAACGGACGATCGGTTTTAAAAACAGACTTCCGAATTTCTGTTTTTCCTCAGCCAAGTTTTTTTCTGAACAAAACTTTCTTCCAAGTTTCAAAGGCATTCTTGACAATTTTTAAAGAGAAGAAAAACTATCCAAAACGTCTTTAGTCAAGAATACTTGGATTTTATCAAAGGATTATATTTTAGAAAAACATGAGAAGAGCTTCATGTATGATCAATGAATCAAAGACTAAGACTAGAGAGTTTTACAAGATAGTACCTAGTTCACAAATACAATGTCTTCAATGGCTTCAATTGATTTGATCTTGGTATGGCTTGATCTCTTCTTCTCTATTTTGCCCTCATCAACAAGATCTTTTGCTTGAGACTTTGAGACTTCATATGTTCTTCTTTTGTTCTATGAAGGGTTAGCTAACATACTCACACAAGCACATGTTAATCATAATCAAAACACAAGTAATAATGCCCTTAGGGCTAACAGGACTGATGGGAGACAGTGAAGAAAAAAGTGACTTGAAGAAACAGAATTGTAGTTCTCACCTTTCTTTTTCTCTACTGAATCCTAATAGTGAATTGTAGATTTATAAACGAGCTTCAATTCATCAATAAAAAAATTAGTTGAATTAAAGAAATAGAATCGGAATTGCACTAACTCATTGATTTCCATTTCAACGCTTCATTTCATTGACCACAATATTTTATTCTTGTAAAACCCTACAATTGTCAGTAGGGTAGCAAGCTGGCCCCGACGCAAACTGGGGTGAGTACCAATTGGTGGCGGTATCTGGTGAAGAGACGAGGGGCAAAGAGTGACGAGGGTTTTCTATTGGTAGTGTTTGGAGAGCGTGGGCATTTCGGTTATTTGATTTTTTAGGTTTTAAAGTTTTAAACCAAAACTAAACCGTGTTAATAAAAGAAATCAAACAACCAAATCAAACAAGCCAAAGACAATTATGTTGGTTGAATGTGTTTGACTCTGAGTGGATATGTTTTGGAAAAGTTTTTGAACTTTATGATTATTTTAGAGTCTTATATCTTTTACAAGTACACGAACATATTTTGTAAAAGTTTTCAAAACAATTATGCATATTCTAAGGGGAGCTTTGAAATAGTTTCCGAATCCTTATTAAACCTCCTATTTTGTGCTAGGAGGTACAAAGATTTTCTAAATCTATTCTTGACCAAAAAAGTTGAGGAAGGTATGGAGACTTTTTAAGGAGATAAGTTGAGAAAGGTATAGACATTTTTAACAAAACAAGTTGAGGAAGGTGATTGGGTGTGGGTACATTTTTTAAAAGAAAAGTTTCCTTCTCAAAGGTAAACAAAGATGGATGCTCGTGGCGATGGTCCTTTTCAAGTTCATGAACGTATTAATGATAATGTTTATAAAATTGATCTTTCGAGTGACTATAATGTTAGTGCTGCTTTCAATGTTTCTGCCTTGTCTTTATTTGATGTAAGTGCAGATTCAAGGACGAATATTTCCAAACAAGGGGTAGATGATATGACCGGAGATGAGCTTGAAACGATAGAGCTATTTCAAGGACCAATTATGAGGGCTAGAGTTGAGGTAATCAAGGAGCGTGCCAGGTATGGAAACGATAAGTTTCTGGTATTCATGGATAAATTCGTGGAAGAAGGACAGAAGATCAAGTATGAAGACTTTAAAGATGGCTACAAAGCTACAATGGTGCCCATGTGATATGCCATCAGCAAAGGACAACAAATGGAGCAAGTTGGAGAAGAGAAATTGCTCAAGGGAGGAGAAGAGGAACCTGCTAGTTGCGGCAAGCTTTTGAACAAAGTGCTTTGTTGTAAAGAGACCCTGCAAGCCATGGCAGGTCTTAGCTTGCCACCCGGGGCACGATACTGGATTGGATAATAAGATCTTTGCCGAGTTTTTAGTGTTTTGGTCCTACATTCAAATTTTAGTTAAGGGTTTAAATGCCCTTATAATGACCTAGACTCTAGTCAATGAGGTACTAACCCTAAAACTATAAATACCTCTTTATAGCTTATTTTTTAACTAAGTTTGGTCATATATGAAATCGAGAGGAATTGTTCATATTTTGATCATCCTTAGTTAACTTTTTATTGAAACTCTTGAATTCAGATGATCCAAGAGCTTCTCAATTGATCATAATTCCTACTTTTTTTACTGTTACAGTCTTGTAATTTTCATAGAATTAGGTTCTCTCTATAAAAGTCTAATTAAGTAGTAGTTATCCAATCCTAATGTTGAATTGGCTTGTAAATGAAATATTGTTCATCATTGATTCTAGAGGTCTTTTGGGAAGCCTAAAAGTTACTTGAAGATGGTGAAGTATCATGTCTTATTGAAGGAAAAGATCCTTGGGGTGTTGAATTGAAGAATTGATCCATTGCAGATCCAATTCCATGTCAAGATGCTATCATGAAAAATGAAGTTGGACGATGCATCTACATGAAATTACGCAAAGAATGTTCAGCCAACTTTTTCAATAAAGAGAACTACCACAGAGTTTTCTATCCCCTGTGAATGAACCTAAGAGCTGGGTAAAGTGAATTAGTTTCTTTGATAGAGTTTAAAAACTTTCATTTAAAACTCTTATTTTACTCTAAGAAAATGTTTCTTTTATAAACACTAGAAATAAGAACAATAAACAAAACGTAAAGGATAAAACTAATAGCAACATAACAAGAGTAAAGAAAGGGAGAAGAACAGAATAATATATAATTGTTCGATCCTACTAAAGTTGTACATCCATTACCTTGAGTCACACCCAAGGATTTACCAATTTCACACTAACTCTTTTCCTCACAAAGATGGCAAGGAAAACCAATCCTTACAACAGTGAATCACCCCGATGGGTATTACACCTCAACCACTAAATCCTACACAACTAAAGAGATCACCCCGTACACTCGAGTTCTACAGCACCTACCTTGGACACACTTATATGATAGAATAACTAATGAAAGAATTACACTCTATGCGATGGATTACATCTAAGTTGAGCACCAAAATCTCTTATCAAACTTTTACTCAACAAATATCAATAAAACTCATAAAAGTGAAGGATTTTTACTCTTGAAAGCATAGGGAATGTTTAGGCATGAAATCTAAGTTACTATTGTTTTCTCAGGAAGTCAGTTTATATAGGGAGGCTTCAAAAATATTCTGAAAAAGATTGGAAATGACTAGTTTTAACTTAGTCTCGTCAGGTTCAAACTCCGGACCTTCAAGGGGTTGTCTAAAGTTGTCATCCGGACCATTAAACGTTAGGCCAGAAAACATACTTCGGATGTCCAGACCTCTAAGGTATCATCTAAACTTGTTATCCAATCCTCAGTTTCAAACATCCCATTGTTCACTTACAAACCATTTTCATTGTCTAAGTCAAACAATCAATTCTATGTGTTTTAAGTACTTATTCTTAGACGTTCTAAATTGGGGATTAACAAAATTAATCATTCAATTAAGATCATCTAATCATGAAATGCGTTAACACAAAGACTCATCCGTTCAATCTAAACTCATAAAACATTTTGGCTCTATTCGAAACCTTTTTCTAAAAACAATTTTGTCTCTAAAAGAAACCGTATGTTTTGAAAACCTTTTAGACTTGAGATTTACTAATGCCTATTAAAGTAAACAGGATTTGAGACAATGGTTTGCAAGGTATACCTTGCTAGACTCGACCCTATTCTATGTCTTCATCAATTCAATTTTGGTTGCTTGAATCCCCTTGATGTGAAGACATCATCTTCTAAAACAAAAGCTACTATCATATCAAACACAGAACATATAAGTTCTCATCAGTGTTTGTCATTTTATTAAAACAAGAATTATCACCTTTAGAGCAATAATCTCCCTCTTTTTAATGATGGCAAACACAAATGCAATGCGAGATGATATAAACATATAAGTACACAAAAGAGTGTGAAACGTACGGATACACAAACGTTTCGCAAATAAACATTCAAAGAGCCTAGGGCACCAACCTCTATCGAAACCTCTTACCTTCTCCATTCATCTTTTATTCATGTATATATTGTTTACGCTATGGACATCCAATGGGAAGAGTTATGAAACTAATATATACATAGTAGATGTCCAAATAAGTTATAATGCCCAACCCGTGAGCACCTCGCATAACTCCAAAAGTGCAGTCATCACGAACGTAGAGTTTAGGGTCTAACATAGTGGAGTTTATGAATATTTACAAGTGGATTAATTATTTTAGTATGATTAGCATGCACATTTTAGGGATTTGAATACTAGATATTTTCGTGTAAGGTTTAAAGTGGTATATTTAAGGAAAAAGAATATTTTGAATAATACCATTAGGATCCAAATATAATTCTTATGGGACAGTATTAAATATTTTAGACATTTTTTATTTTCGGGGACTAAGTTAATATTATTAGTATTATTTATTTTTATTTTTTGATTAATTAGTTGTAGTAGTGTCGTTAGGAAAAAAAAAAAGAGAGGCCATTTTTTTTTTCTTCCCACTTACATGTGCCCTCCACTTGTCAAACCCCCACCATCCCTTAATCCTTATATATATATATATATATATATGTAAAGTGTTGGAGAAATTTGGGTTTTCTCCTACTCTTCAGTCCAGCATATCCAAAGGGAGTCTAGTTAAGTTTTTTTCTTTTTTTTTTTTGTTTTGCTTTCTTTTCCCAGCTTTTGTTTTAGTTAATTTCTATAGATCTTGTAGTTAAAATTAGTTGTTAGTGTTAGTTTTTATTTCTTTAATTAGCTTATATATAGTGCATGGATAAGTGAATGATAATAGTTAATTAAGCTCTTTTCTTTTTCTTGGTTTTTATTTTTTATTTACTTGATTAGTCATGAGGTGCAATTATAGGTTCTTAAAATGAAATATTTAGGATTTGATTAGTTTAAGATTTCATTTAGTTAATTCTAGTCTATTCAGTTCACTTTACTTATTTCCAATTATTTTTTTTTTAAAAAAAAGTTTCCTTAGTATTATTCTCAAATATTTAAATGATTTAAAGGGATTTTTTGTTAGTATATGCCCTAGAACAATTGACATAAATTTATTATTTGTTAGGCATGTATTTTGAATTGTGTTTTATGCTCTTGGTCATCAAGTATGTGACTTGATAGTAAACCCTTCTTGCTAATAAAATACTATTCTTGTTTGTCCCTATTTTTATCACATCTTGTGCTATTAAACTAGTATGAACTTGATTGATGATCAAGTTTTATTGATCATGAATATGAGATATAAAATCAGTTCATAAATACATATTGAGAATACTGTATTGGACATGATCCAAAGTGAAGAAGGAATATTGCATGTGTTTAAGTCATAATTATTTCTTCTCATTTTTATGTTTGGTGTCCTTTGACCTAATGTTTCTAATGCTTCATGCATTGGAAGAAAATATGTTTTAACATAGTCAAATGTTTCTTTTAATCAGGTGATTGTTATGACTATTTGTTGGGTTATTTTCTTGTCATGGTTGGAATATTAGAGATAGTGAAAGGGATTTGTCCCTCTCTTATTAGAGAGAGATATCTATGCCTCCCTTGATAAAGAGGATTGGAGAATACGCATGGCCATGGTCAAATAAGTATTAATAAGGTGTTATTAATATTATTTATCAGAACAGTCTGCTTGGTGATCAAGTAAATAGTTAATTAAGTTCTATAAGGATGACTCAGTCCATGCATTATACTTAATTAGGATATTGTGTGACAAAATGACTAAATATTAAGACTGAGGGTTAGGTTATCATATCTTTCACTTAACTTGGGTAAGCATAATGTCTTGCTAGAGGCCACTTATGTTTTGTAGATAAATGTTTGAGACATTTTTTATTCACTGCAAATATTAAGTAAACTTACAGAGTTAGACGATCTTGTGAGCACGATGTCCACACTCAAATAAGGAATTAGATTCTGGGTTTTAATTATTTGGTAAGTTAATAAGTAACTAATTTATTTTCAAATAAAGGAAATTAATTACTTAATATTGTTCATCCAACCATTGGATGATTATAAGAATTGAATCAGATTCTACGTTGTAATTATCTGGTAAGTTAATAAGTAACTAATTTATTTGTCAAATAAAGGAAATTAATTACTTAATATCATTCATCCAATCGTTGGATGATTATAAGAATAGACAGACGAGACTAAAATTGTCATTAGATGACAATTAGGGTTACGATGTTGATATCTATAGAGGTTATGTCAACCTTTTCCGCAGCTATCTTCTTTTGATTTAAAAAGTTTTAACCCTAAAATGGTGAGAATCGTATCTTGCCTCTCTCTCAAAAAATTCCAATATAATACCAAATAGTTAGGATTCATTCTGAATAGTTTTCAGAACATCGAAGGGGCTAGCATCTCGATCGCTTGTAGAGGAGATCGTCGCATGGATACCAATAGAGAGCGAAGCGCAGCAACGCCTCCACACCTAGCAGTATAAAACATTGAGGTAGTTTTTCGTTCCAATCGGTTTTTCTTGTATGTGCGGATCCTGTAGGTAGTTTTTCATAGTTATGTTTTATTATGTTTTTGTCGACAGAATTTCCAACATTTTTAGTATCCATTTTAGTTTCGAGTTTAATCCCTGAGTTTTTTTATATATATTTTTAGAAATTTAGGCGTTTTGGGTAAATATACAAATTAAAAATTCTCTAGATTATAAGATTTTTGGTTTTCTTTTGGGGTTAGTAAATGTGTATATGCATCCTAAGATCATTAGGGGAAAATTATAATTATATTCGTTGGCGTATAGAGATGTGGAAATTTTTAATTAAGTATTTTTGTTACCCAATTGTAGGATCATAGCACCAGGTCTGTACTCATGTGAGTCCACAACCTCTGCCTAAATAGTTTACAAGTGTTGCTGGAGATGTCTATAATTTTTTAATATATAGCTAAACATTTTATAAAAAGTTCACTTTTCTTGGGGCAGTATAACATGGTTTTATTTTAAATGGGAGATGTTCTACACAACATGTTTAACTTGTACATTAGAAACACATAGGAGCGGTGCTCTGTATAGGCGTGCCTACTTTAAAAAAAGAATGGTCATGTTTCTCTTTGAAGAAAAGTTATTGTTACCACAAGCTGAATATGTTTTTGTGTTGTTTATTTGCATGGTTAGACGTAGTAGATGTAAAGTTAACATTTTATAAAAACTGCATATGCATGTTTTGACTGGCAGATGAGAATTTTGTTATTGTTAAGCAATTATATCTTGAATAAATGTAAATGACCACGTGACTAGCCTTTTGATTCATAAATGGATATGAAAACCCCATCCGACGAGAAAAATTTTTTTTACAGGATTATATGTTTCTGGAAGCATGAGAAGACTGCACTGTACGTAGCTAGTCTCCTGTACTAGGGCCCCTTCCGATGACGTGGACTGTTAGAAACATTGGAGAGTGGATCCACTTGAGAGAGAGCATAATACCTTTGAGGGTTTGGCCCAATCGGTATTGCATCACACATCGCATCAGTCTCTGCGGTGGGACGACCGCCTTGTGGAGAGTGAAGAGGGGCTCAAAACTGAGGTTCATCTCAGGGCGGACCTGGTAGGTGCTCCAGGAATTATAGCCTGGTTTTATATAATTAGAGAGTGAGGTGGTTATGGAGCCTAGCGCTCGTAGGGTGTTTGGCCAGTACTGGCTATAGGATGGCGAAACTTGTTTCTGATGACCTGATTATGGGTTTCGGTATTCTATCTGTGGAGGCCGACTTTTGCATGGCATGATTTTCTAATTCAGGCATTGAAGCTGCATTGATGTGTCCTGATTCGCTCAGACTCATCATATAGGTTCAAGTGTCGGGACTTTTGAAACAGCCAAGTAAATGCTTTGTTATAACATTGCATTAACTATTTTGTTAAAATCGCATCATTATATTAAGAAAAACACAGAACCACACACATATATACATGCATTCACTGAGCGTTCGTGCTCACGTCTTTAAATATTATTTTTTTCAGATAACTCAGGACGAAAGATAGCGCAGTAAGCTGCTAGAGTGTTTTGCATAGAGTTTTGGGGTTGTGAGATCCTGTGTATAGTCGTTTTGGCAAGGATATTTGTACCTTTTATGCTCGACCAGTTTGAAACCTGTTTCTCTGGTATTTGTTTTGTAAAGTAATATCTATATTAGAGATGCTATAAGAGATTTCCCTGAATCTTATGTAGTGGTCGTCCTTTTTGTATTTAGTTCATTTTTTGTCCCCTGTGTAGTATATGTGTATATTTCTAAGTGTTCTTCAGGTTTTTGCTTTAGTTTAGAGGCCTGTAGTTTAGTGCTAAGAAGTAAGCTAATACCTTAACCTAGCAGAGGGGTTGAAAGTATCTTAGGTAGTATCAGGGTATCTAGGTTCGGTACTGGGTTTGAATCATTGGATCCAAGACGAGCTATAAGAGCCAACCACTTAAACTTTGATGTTAACCATGAGAATCTATTTGCTAGCACTAACCCTAAGATTTCGTTCTATAGGTGTAAGATGGCACATCATTCACGAAGGTGGACGTACCATGAGGCACTCTCTTGGGTGGATCCGACGGGGCTGCATCTTCATCATCATATTCCTTTAGGAAGATTATCCCAGAGAGAGCCCCGTTCTGGTAGTTGGTTTTTCTCACGATGAGTCTGTAAAAGGAATAGCAGCGCAGGGGGTAGGGTTTGGGGCAGAGATAGAGGAGGACCCTAACGAGCCCGGGACAGATTCTGAGATGCTAGCAGAGCTGGAGGGAGTGGCACTAGCTAAGATGGGCAGGATTGATACGTCTATAGCGGATGGTCCCCCGTTAATTGTATCACCTACTCCTATTTTTGTGTAGAGTCAGTATCCTCTTTCCCATCATTCCTACTGTTGGGCGAGTTTATGAACAGTATTTCTCCGAATATTGTGTGTGGCGCAAGCAACGACTTGAGGGCGCAAGGCGGCACATCACTGAGCTGAGCAGCAAGATTTCAAGGACAGATAGTTTATTTTACTCATCATATTAGGCTCGACGGCAATAGATTGTAAGAGCCGGTAGATTGGAGATTAAGCTAGCTCAGTTGAGAGAGGCACATGCGGTGCGCGAGAGAGAGATCGTCGAGCTAACGGAGGAGCAGGATTGTCTTGGTCAGTTCTCTACTCAATTTCTTGGCAGTACGAGAGACTTCGCTAATAGGACTCATGCTGAGCTGGAGGCTCATCCAGGATGTTCCAGTAGTCAACATCATTAGACGGAGATAGACTTTTGTTGCGTTATCCCGGCCATATGTTTCGTGTAGTAAAACTGGGATGGTCTACTTGTGTTAGGATGTATGGATACATCACCTTATGAATTGGAAATCATCATTTTGAGTTGGATAAATGTGTGTGTGTATAATTATATGTATGCCTTCATGCTTTTAATGATTTTATATCTGCTTGTTATTATTATAAATACAACTATAATGGTATATATGTGAACTTAAAGTTTTATTAGTACTAAAACTTCTTGTTATTTAGAAGAATGTTGGGTTCATGATCTCCTAATCAATTGAGGATGCCACATACAAAAATTCGCAAAATAGACAATCAGAGCCAATAAGGGAAGCCACACATGGAATAATTGAGAATTTTATGGTCAAGATGACAGAGTTATTGGAAACCTCAATGGAAACTAGGAGGATCGAATGAGTACCTGCTACTTCAGTGGATGAAGCATTGGAGAGACTTTTGAAATTTCAACCTCTAGAGTTCTACGGAGAGGTTGAACAAGAAATCAAAACTGAGTTATTTCTCGAGCAGCTCAAGACATTTATGATACCCTTAAATATGATGATGCTATAAGAGGAACGTTTACAGCTTTCAAACTTCGAGGAGTAGCAAAAGATTAGTAGCTTAGAGCTTCTGAAGCTCGTGCACTTAAGGACTAACCATGGACTTGGAATGATTTTCAAGAAAAGTTCAAAAAGGAGTACGTACCTCGTTGGATTCGCGACTGACAAGAGGACGAGTTTCAACAACTAAAGCAGGATAGCTTGACAGTTGTGCAATATACGGCGAAATTCAATAGGTTGGCTAAGTATTGTCTAGGGTTGATAGACACTAAAGAAAACAAGACACGATATTTCGTAAGGGTTTAAAGGTTGAGTTACAATGGGTTTTGTCTCCTTTACCACCGATAGGTTTCACGGTAGTAGACATCGAAGCTGAGGTGGTTAAAGGTGCGATTCAAATCTTTTCTTAACCAGCAAAAGTACTTATAGATCCTGGAGCTACGCATTCTTTTGGTAGCATGCATTTTGTAAACCATATCCCTATACCTTTTGTTGTGATACATTATTAGTTGATAGTTAGTACTCCTACAGCCGTGAGTAAAGCAATTGAGGTAAAGTACCTAGATTGTGACATCTATATCGAGAATGTGATGCTACCTAGTGACCTAATTACCTTATCATTCGAGGGGTTTGATGTGATGTTAGGTATGGACTGTTTGTCCAAATATTACATTTAGGTAGACTGCCGACATAAATTGTCTAAGTTTAGCCGATCGACTATGCCAATCCTTGAATTCCAAGGAAATATAACGAAATGAGAGAATCCCTTAATATCTTATATGAAAGTTATAAAGTTATTACGGAAAGGATATCATGGATACTTAGCATATTTGCTCTACAAGCCTAAGGAAGAGGTGCAGTTAGAAACAATACCATAGTGAAAGAGTTTGTAGACATTTTTCTAGATGAGTCAACAACCTTGCCCCTAGAACGAGGAGTGGAATTTCGCATAAAGTTGGTACCTGGTGCTGAACCTATATCTCGAACCCTGTATTGGATAGCACAGGAAGAATTGAGAGAACTAAAGGAGTGCTACAAGAAATATTGTGCCAAGGATACATGCATTCAAATACATCTCATTAGGGAATGCCAGTTTTGTTTGTAAAGAAGAAAGATGGGATCCTTATGATGTGTAGCGATTACAGAAGGTTGAATAGTGTGAAAGTTAAGAACAAGTACCCGCTTCCTCTTATTGATGAGCTGTTTCACCAACTCCAAGAAGTAGGATGCTATATTAAATTGGATTTAAGACAAGGGTACCATTAAGTCAGGATAAGAAAAAAAAATATTTCAATGACAACTTTCAACATACGATACTGATATTATAAGCTCATTGTTATGCCATTTAGGTTGACCGATGCACCCATGACGTTCATAGACTTGATGCATAGGATATTCTTTCCTTACCTGGATAAGTTTGTGGTGATTTTCATTGTTGATATTCTTGTCTTTTCACCCAACTCTGAAATACATGAATAACATCTTCGAAAGTTGTTACAACCCTGCGGGAGCATCAGTTTTATGCAAAGTTTAGCGAATGTGAGTTTTCGATGAGTTAAGTAACCTTTTTGGAACATTTTATTACTCAGGAAGGGATCTTAGTAGATCTGGCAAAGATTGAGGCAGTGACCCATTGGGCGCAACCTAAAACACCAACCGAAGTATGTAGTTTCTTAGATATGGCAGGGTACTATCAGTGATTCACAAAACCTTTCTTGGATTGCTGGACCTTTAACGCAATTAAATAAAAAGGAATCGAGTTTAAATGGAAGGAGAAGTGTGAGAGAGGTTTCAAAGAATTAAAGCATCAACTGAATACGGCACCAGGTTTGACATTAGCTAATCTGAATGAGCAGTTATCCGTATACACAGATGCTTCAGGGGAAGGCCTAGGAGCCATGTTGATGCATGGCTAGAAGGTTTAGCTTATATTTCGAGAAAATTGAAGGATCATGAACAAAATTATCCAACACACGATTTGGACATAGCAGCTATCGTGTTTGCGCTTAAGAAGTAGCAACACTACTTGCACGGGGCCAAGTATGAGATCTTTACGGATAATAAAAGTTTAAAGTAATTGTTTTCCCAAGAGGATTTAAATATGAGAAACGTTGATAAATGGAGCTGGTGGAGGAATATCGATGCCCAATTAACTACCATCCAGGAAAAGCGAATATACTGGCGGATGCTCTGAGTAGAAAGGCAAAGATATCAAGTCTCAGCTTAACATCTACCCTACAACAAGATATTAAAAGTTCTCAAAAGATAACATGACATTATAGGAATTTAAAAACAGTGTGGGAGCTAAGAAATTGATGGATTTTCGGACATTAGAAGCCGATAGGAGATTAGAGATTATACTTTAGAAATCAGTTGTGAATACCCAATGAAACCAAACTTAAGCATAAAATATTAGAAGAGGCATACATAAGTAAGTATACTATGCATCTTGGAGAAAATAAGATGTACAATGATTTAAAGTACAAATTTTGGTAGACTGGAATGAAGAGAGAAATCGCTGAGTATATGGCAGTTTGTCTTATGTGTCAAAAGGTTAAAGCAGAGCATCAAAAGTCAGCAGGACTATTACAACCGTTACTTGTCCCAGAATGGAAATGGGATCATGTGATGATGGACTTTGTTACTAGATTACCCCAAACCAAGGGATATAAGGATGCTATCTGGGTGACTGTTGATCGTCTAACATAGGTGGTGCATTTCAGTGCCATTAATTTGACATACCCCTTTGACAATTTTGCACAAATCTACGTAGAAGAGATTGTATGACTTCATAGGGTGCTTGTTGATATTGTGTTGGACCGAGATCCATGGTTCACTTCAAGGTTTTGGCCAAAGTTTCAATCATCCATGGGGACCACATTATGTTATAGTACCATGGCACACCCCAAAATCGGTGGGTAGTCTTGAAGAACAATTCAGACCCTAGAGGACATGTTGAGAGCTCGCGCTTTAAATTTTGTGAACAAGTGGGTTGACAATCTTGCTAGTGTTGAGTTTTTTTTTGCAATAACAAGTACTACTGCTCGATAGGGATGGCACCATTTGAAGCACTATATGGTAAGCGGTGTAGAACATCCTTGTATTGGGAAGAGGTTGGAGTTCAATCTCATTGGAAGCAAAGGAACATGATGCCAGAATTAGAAGAGATGCAGAAACAAGTTAAAATAATTCAAGATCAGCTTTGAACAGCTAAGAGTAGACAGAAGAGCTATACTGACAATCGGAGGAGAGATTTGGAGTTTAATGTGGGAGATAAACTTTTCCTAAAACTTGCACCTCATCATAGGAAGCTTATGTACTCAAGAGGAAGAAAGTTAAATCCCAGATATATCTGACCGTTAGAAGTCGTTGATAAAGTAGATAAAGTTGCATATTTGTGAGCCTTGCTGAGAGAGCTTATAGGTATACATAATGTGTTTTATGTATTCCAATTAAAGAGGTATCATCCGCACCTAATCATGTTCTGAATGATCACAAATTAGAGTTATGAGCCGATTTTTCATACCAAGAAAAACCAACTAAGATCGGAGAGTGAAGCATAAAAGAGTTACGCGGGAGGTACATTCCAATCTGTAAAGTTGTATGGAGACATCATGGAATTGAAGAGACAACCTGGGAGACTAAGGAGTACATGAAGAAGAAGTACCCGGAACTTATAGGCATGTGAATTTGAATTTCGAGGGTGAAATTTTTTTAAGGAGAGTAGAATGTCATGCGCTGCCCGGTAAGCACCTTGCGGGACTCTAAAAGTGCAGTTGTCATGAACGTAGAGTTTGGGGTCTAATGTCGTGGAGTTTACGAATATATACAAGTGGATTACTTTTTTGTATGCTTAGCATGCATATTTTAGGGAATTCAATACTTGACATTGCCATGTAAGGTTTAAAGTGGTAAATTAAAGAAAAAGAATATTTTCAAGAACACCATGAGGATCCAAACATAATTCTTATGGGACAGTATTAGATATATTAGACTTTTCATTTTTTTGTAATTAAGTTAATATTTTTAATATTATTATTATTTTCTGTTTATGATTAATTAGCTGTAGTAGTGTCATTAGAAAAAAAAAAGGAGAAGCCAACCACGTGCCCGCCACTTATCAAAACCCGACTATCCCTTAATCCCTATATATATGTAAACAGTTGGAGAAACTTGGGTTTTCTCCTCCTCTTCATTCTAGCATATCCCGAGGGTGTCTAAGTAAGTTTTTTCTTTTTCTTTATTTGTTTTGCTTTCTTTTCCTATTTTTTTAGTCGGCTTTTGTTTTAGTTAATTTTGCTAGATCCTGTAGTTAAAATTAGTTAGTTAAACTTAGTTTTTATTTATTTAGTTAGCCTATATATGGTGCATGGATAAGTGAATGATAATAGTTAATTAAGTTCTTTTCTTTTTCTTAGTTTTTATTTTTTATTTATTTGATTAGTCATAGGGTGTGATTATGGGTTCTTATGAAATATTTAGGGTTTGATTGGTTAAGCATTTCATTTAGGTAATTTTAGTCGCTTTTGTCACTATATTTATTTCCAATTATTTAAAAAAAAAAGTTTCCTTAGTTTTTTTCTCAAATATTTAAATGATTTGAAGGGATTTTTATATACATGTATTTTAAGAAATTTAGGAGCTTTCGATAAGTGTACAAATTAAAAATTCTTGGGATTATAAGATTTTTTGTTTTTCCTTTGGGGTTAATAAATATGTATATGCATCCGAGGATCATAAGGAGATAATTATATATATATTCGTTAGTGAATAGAGATGTGGTTATTTTTTATTAAGTACTTTTGGTATCCTATTTGTAGGATCATAGCACCAGGTCTGCACTCTGGTGAGTCCACAAACCCAACCTAAATAGTTTACAGGTGTTGCTGGAGATGTCTATTAATTTTTATATATAGCTAAGCATTTTATAAAATGTTTACTGCTTTTGGGACGATATAACATAGTGTTATTTTAAATTGGAGATGTTCTCCACAACGTGTTTAACTTTTACCTTAGAAATGCATAAGAGCGGTGCTCCATATAGGTTTGCCTACTTTAAAAAAAGAATTGCATGTTTTTTTTTTGGAAGAAAAGTTACTATTACTACAAGCTTAATATGTTTTGATGTCGTTTAGTTGCATGGTTAGACTTAGTAGATATAAAGTTGACATAATTATAAAAACTGCATATGCATGTTTTGACTGGCAGATGAGAATTTTGTTATTCTAAAGCAGTTATAACTTGAATGTATGTAAACGACCGCATGAGTGGCCTTTTGATTTGTAAATGGATATGAAAACTCCATCAAATCAGACAAATTTTTTTACAGGATTATATGTGTCCAGAAGTGTTAGAAGATTGCACAGTACGTGACTAGTCTCCTATACTATGGCCCTTTTTGATGACGTGGACAGTTAGAAACTCTTGAGGATGGATCCACTAGAGAGGTCGTGATACCATTGAAGGTTTGGGCCACTCGGTATTGCATCAGACCTCGCATCATGCTCTCTGGTAGGACGGTCGCCTTGTGGAGAGTCAAGAGGGGCTCAAAACTGAGATTGGTCTTAGGGTGCACCTGGTAGGTGCCCTAGGATCTGTAGCCTGGTTTTATGTGATTATAGAGTGCGGTTGAATATCCCCAATGATGGCTACAAGAAAACCTTCGTAGGAAGTTTAGGGGAGGATGATGAGAACATTTACTGCGGCGCAAGAGGGGGGGAGCATTTTCTAAGGGGAAGGATGACTTATTATGAGATGAAGAAGTGTCTGTGGAGCTAGAAGAAGAGGAAAGCCCCCCTTGACGAGGAGACTTGTCGGGAGCGGTTGAGCTGGGATCAAGGTCCATTGTGAGAGGAAGTCCAGTAGACAACGGGCTAGAAGAAGGAAGAGAAAAAGGAAGATAAAGAGGTGTGCTAGTGGGTCGCATGTGGAGAGCCGACCGAAGGTGGGCCAACTGGTGGGCTGACTAAAGATGGGTCAATAGAGGAGAGGGATGGGTCAACATGATTTGGAGGTGGGCTGACCGAAGCCCAGTGCACCGAGTGAAAAGAAACTGGGTCAGCTGGAAGAGGTGGGCCAAGGTCATGTGGGCTGTCCAGAGGGGAGCGCGCGAAAAAATCTGGAGTAGAGGGGAATATATGTTCCAAGGAAATATGGCCAGAATGTGGTATTGTGAAGAAAAACAGAAGATATTTTCTTCAAAAACAATATCTCGAGAGACAAAAAATTTATGAGACTCTAAATCATAGACATACCATCATTTCTTGCCATAAGGGTACCGTAACAAAAGACACTGACGACTTATTGAAAGAAATTTATCTAGAGAATGGTGGTGAACATAAGATAAACCGCCGAAAACCCGAAGGTGGGAGTAATCCGGTGATTTTTTTAAATGAATTTCAAACGGAGTTTTCCCTTTTAAAAGTTGAGGTGGGGTGGATTATTAAGGTATACTGCGGTTTTTATAATTTCTCCCAAAATGTGTTTGGAAGAGCATATTGAAGAAGAAGTGTCCTAACTACATATAAAATATGCCAATATTTTCGTTCGATATGCCCATTTTGTTGGGAGGGTATAGGGAATAGAGGTTCTATGAAAGACTCTTTTTTAGAGGAAGACAGATTGTAGACTAAGAAATTCAGTCCCATTATCGGTTCGAATATTTTTGATAGTTTTATGGAATGGGTTTTTAACAGAGGCAAAAAATTGTTCGAAGTAGGTGCAAACTTCTGTTTTATCAAGAAGTAAATATACCCAAACTGCACGTGAATAATCATCAACAGTAGTGAGAAAATAAGATGACCCACAATATGCTTTTTCCTTATGTGGACCCACACATCACAATGCACCAAGTCAAATAAATTTAGAGCAAGAGTATCACTAGAATGAAAACTATCATGAGTTTGTTTTGCTAAGACACACCAAACAATTATGCAAAACATTATTTGAATCAAAAGTGCCACTTTTAATAGTGTTCATAACAAAAGAGGAGGGATGTCCCAAATGTATATGAAATATCAAAAGAAAAAAGAGATGTGTGAAATGCCTGCACACGGGGATAACGAAGAACGTCATCAGCCAATCTACACCCGCCAATCTCCATCCTCGTAGCATTGGTCCTATATCACACACAAACCATCAGCAATACCCACATAATAGGAGGGATTTTGTCGGATCAATTGCGGAAGAGACACCAAATGACAAATCAAATTTGGTACATAAAGAACATTTTGAAGAAAAAATATGGAGCTTAAAAATACGCTACCTTCACAACTAGTCGTAGTTGTACTTCCATTGGGCAAAGTAATAGGCACCGAGGAAATAGACACAACATTAAATAAAAAATCTTTACGTCCTGTCATATGTCTAGAAGCGCCAGAGTCTAGAATCCAAGAAGTCATACCAAAAAAATTATCATGACAGGAGGAAGGCTACAAAGTTTGTTTTTGCTAGAGAGGAAGCCATCTGGCCCCTACCTAATGGGACCCATCTCTAGTTGATGCAGTTATCTAATCATCCAAGAGGGAAGTTCAGTGTTGGGCAAGGAGTTGGAGGTAGTGTCGGGGGTGGGAAGAAGTGGACCTGTGCTGGGAGGCATACCTTGGCTGGCCCAATGCATTGCAGTTGCTGCTAGGTGGCCCCAGGAACCAGTGCAGCTTACCATGGGGCAAGGGAGTGGTATGGATGTGGCTGGATAGTCCCCACATGCGCCCCAAAGTGCCATCCGCTGCCTTTGTTTGGTCGTCCACACCCGCCTTTATTGCTCTAATTCTGGCCGCGGGTGCCAGAAAATTTTCCATTTCCAGTTTTTTCTCGTTCTCTCCACCATTCGGGATATCCAATGACCTAAAAATAGTCAGAAGTACTATGCCCTGTTTTTACACATACAGAACAAAATAATGTTTTCTCATTAGAACTTGTCACAAAAGCAACGTTATCAGATCTAGCATCTCTATCTTTGGTAATTAAATTATGTCTTTCTTCATGAACAACCATAGAATAGGAACTCTCAATAGAAGGAAGAGGATTCATATTAAGTATTTGAGAGATAATAATGTGAAAGATAAAATTTTCTAACCCCACCTCATGATGTCGTGCTAGTTCTGTCATCCGGTTGCAAGTCACACTATCGAAATAGCAATCCGTCTTTGGAGTATAATTTTTCAACTCCTTCCACAGATGAGTAAGTTGGCCGTAATAATAAAAAACAGATGCACCATTTTGTTTGTAATTTCCAACAGCCTCCTTTAGGTCAAAATCCACAGTCCGTTTCTGGCCAAAAAATGCCTTTTCAAATGGTCTCACAAATGCTTTGCGTCCACCATGTAAGGAATAGAACTGATGATGGACCCATTAAAGTATTAAAAAACCATTGTACGACGAGTGAGTTCATTGTAACCAGCCAGTCCGTTCTAGAGAATCACGTAATGGTCGTTTCATCGAGCCATCAATAAAATATTCCTTCCTCTTTCCTCTCTTGCTGGTGAGGAAGAATGTTACCCATTGCTCATAATTATTTACCTTTAATTTATTTGAGAGATAAGAAATCCTGGAGTATCACAAGACATGATTGTATATGGCGTCAGATAATAAGTACTATGGAATGGAGATTGCCTCGTAGTGGAGGACATTTTTTAATCTTTGCCGACGTCGGCTTGTTCTATTGCCTTGACGTCAGAAGGTTCTATCATTGCAACCGAATGTTGTCTCTTTTCTTTTTTTTTTCTATTTAGTGTATTAGCTCTGATACCATATTGAGAGAAGGTATTCAGATTAAGCAGCAAAGCTTACCTTTCTTCTATTGATATTCGGAATATATACAGTTTGCAATACCTTAATCTTTCCATATAAACACTAAGGAAACCTACCATATAAACAATAAAGAATAATACCATAAACTACCTACCTTTATTCTGGCTAAGATATAGACATGTGAAAAATACAACAAATAAGTAATATCTTAAAATGGATATGGAAGGAGAAGATATTACACTATTATATGAGCGAAGTTTACTGTCATATATTGAGGAAGAAAAGGGATAGAGAGGTGGACGATTAGGTTTTGGTGAAAAATTTGTATAATCGTGAATTATGTGGAAGTAGTAGGCAGATAATGGGAGATTTTTTAATTTTAAAGAAATCAATTAGAGGAGTTTTTGGTGGGATACGTAACTATTTAACTAACCAATCAAATTTTTTAAGTAATTAAAAAAAATCAAAATTCTAAGAAAAAAGAAAAGAAAGTTTGAAGGATGCAAGAGGGGGAGAAATTTTCTCTCTCATTCTACAATATATTGATAGATATGATGTCTAATAAACATGAAGCTCCTAATAAATGAGCGCATATATGGGCTGAGAATGCTTGTTTTCTTATGCATCATGTAAAGGGATGAATCTTCTTTTGGCATAAAATAATATCAGTTTGAAGATTTTTAATTTTTAAACTAAACATTTCTTTCCTATTAAAAACTAATTATTCATAGAGGCACAAGATCCTCTGTACCACTTTATGTACCACCCTATATACCACTTTTCTTTTATAATATATTTTCTATTTATGATTTATCTTTTATTTATTAGGTTTTATTAATAAAAGATACCTAATTAGAAAGTGGTACAGAGAGTGGTATACAAAGTGGTACAAAAGATTTGAGCCCTTAAGAAAGACACAAAGAATAATACGAATTCTAATCACTTGAGACAATTTTTTATCTACAAATTATTCAAGAGAGATATAAATATGATTAATTCCCGACGGCTTTTCTTCACAAGAAATAAATCGAGATGGTCTAATATTTTTACATACATAAATAGGTCAAAATCTCAAATGTAGTGAAAGAATGTCCTTTTTCTAATTTTTTCTTTCGCGAACTCCACTTAGAATTCTATGTAATATGCTAGGTAATACTCTTTTTATAACCTTCTTAATATGGTATTTTCTTAATAAAACTAACCAAATAATTAAATAAATCCTGAGATTGTATTTGGAGTCATAAAATTCAGGATATAGAATTGAGATTGGAGCTTCGAAAATTTCAATTCATTTGTGTGATTGTAAAATCAACTATGGAATTAGAATTCATTTCTAGTTCCAATAAAATGAATTCCAAAACTCCAATTATGTATTAGAAGCTAAAAAATTTCAAGGGTAAATAATTTTACTTGCACTACAAAAAAACAGTAATATGCAACCAACTATTCGGCCAGGGATCCGTCTCAACCAACGGTTTGCAACAGAAATGAGCAGTCGGAGTCTACAAACAAAAGGTTTCCGCCAAACTAGATGATTGCAACTGAGTGTTTGTGACTCGGTTTTGTTTCTACAGGTTGCAAACTCCAAGTTCTAGTTTAATGCGACCGGTTTGTACCGACGAGGTTCGGTACCAAACTTTTGGGGGCTTATAATATTTTTATTATAATATCTTATTAATAAAATTAACAAAGTAATTAAATAATTCTAAGATTGTGTTCGATGCCATAGAATTGAGGATATAGAATTGAAACTGGAGCTTCCGAAATTTGAATTTGTTTGTGTGGTAGGGAAATTAATTATGCAATGGAGAGAGATTATTTTGGCCTCCAAAACGGTTTGGTCACAAGTCGGTTGCAACTTACTTTGTATTTTTTATTCTATGTTTGCAACCAAAATTCGATCTATTTGGTTGCAAAAAAAAAGAAAACTTTTTTTAATATTAAATATGGAATACAAAAAACACCTAAAAATAAAAAAAAAATTCCCCAGGAAACATATATATTACTCTATTATACATATATATCCATCACAAATGTAAAATCATCTATATGAAACACAAAAAACACACAAATATTATAATAATAATAACAATAATAATGGTAACAATCATCGAAAGTCTCCAAATGTAAATCAAACATATCTAAATAGTAATAAACATCTAAGTAGGAGGGAGAAGCTTATCACTGCCCTAATCATCACTAGAATGGACATTCTCGTTGCCATCATCTTCACCGCCCACCTAGACACCCTCCTTTGCAACATCGTCGGGGCCACGTCTACTCTTCTCACCGGGAATCCACCATTCTGGAGGGTGTTGGAGATTGATAGGTGGCATGTCTTCAGACTGATAAACGATATCAACGAAGTGCTTGGGCGTCCACTCACTCAAGAGGTGCGCACCGTAGGCGATCTTCCTCTGCCACTCTCGACTCATTTCTTTCATTTCCTCAACAACGATCTGGCTTATGATCTCTGCAATTTGCAGATGAATATTATCTAGAGGGATAGGGCGGTCTCCAGTTCCTCGGGTTTAAGCTTCTCAAATGAGCTAACTCTACGATATCGAACCTAATAGGCATACCTCTTCTTCAGCCTGAAACCGACCTCATACATCATCTCGTAGTCGGTGGGCATAGAGGTGCTAATCTAAGCATACTTCTCTACTTCTTCAACTCGCAGTACTTTTATTGAGAATTAAGAAAACACGTTAAATCGATACTTTTTCAGTAAATAATAAGTTAATTTGTAAAAGTTATAGTAATTGAAATGAAAAACCAATCCGAAACTCGCTTGAGCGAGTGTGGACGAGCTGGCCAGCCTTTTTTTGCCCTTCCCTATATGCGTAAAGCTTTTGGTGTAGCTTATCTTTGGAGAGCCATCCCCAAGCCTCTTACATTGCATTATTATAAAAGGGTAATTAATAATGATATCATCATAATATATAATTTACAAATGATATATATAAAATTGTTACTTTTGCAATATCCCACTCAATGAATGCTCAGGAACTAGTTGTATGCTTCCCAGGACCCTGGATACTTCATTGATCATTTTTGTTCTTCTTTGTTGTCTTATAGTTGGCCTGATTCTAGGCCGTCTACCATTTCTACATCAATTCACATATACTGGGCGAGGTACCCAATCAGGCCTATTTAAATTGAAGCGAACTCGGTACAACATATCCTTGTACACATGTCTGGTCAACATATCGAGGGTAGGGTCCTAATAGAAATACCTCTATGCATTCACGTAAGGTAAATGATAATAAAAATAAAAAACAAACCAAACTATCAAATTAACTTTCAAGTATACGCTTACAGAAAACTTTTCGAACCACATACCTTGGATGCAATGAAGAATAGTCGTCCAGCTCTCGTACGGCTCATCGAGATGCGACTAGACTATCAAATTCCATCTAGTAGGCATTTTAGACGACTCCACAAACCGAAAAGATGCCACTTACTACTAAGATTGTTTGAATAAAAAGAAAAAGGTAATAAAGAATCTATACTTACCCTCTTCCAAGGACGAGATGCAAAACCTCCTGATGATCTTCAGGCTGCTGCCATGGTTTGGTTATAGGTCTCTTTTTTTGGCAGCTGGCAGCAGCAAGAACAATCACCGTGACAATAGCTTCAGTGACAACAGGTGGAGGTAATAGCTGCAGTAGGAGAGAAGAGAGAGGAAATGAGAAAGAGAGAGAGAGAGAGAGAGAGAGAGAGAGAGAGAGAGAGGGAGGAGGAGGAAGAGACGGTCACCAGGGAGTGGTCGTCGGAGAGGGGAGAGGGAGGGAAATTTGAGAGGGAAATAGGATTGGAGGGAAATAGATGGATCAGTGACGACTGGGCTAAAATTAGGTCAGTCACGAACGACTTTTTACTGAAGTGAGGTTGTAATCCCAAACACTCTGTGAGTGAATAAGATCAGTCGTTAGTCAGTCATAGAGTATTTAAAGAAACAGATCGATTAATCAATCGGTCGCTCAGTTTGCGACTGGCCTTTTCGGTTGCTATTTAGGCACAAAATAGAGAGCAAAAAATTTTGGTACCTATATCCTTGTTTTCTAATAGTGTTTCCTTTAAACACTTTAAGAGTCCAACTTTAGCCCTCCATCAATTTTTTGTACAAATCTTGCCATTAACTATTCAAAATGTCCACGAACTAACATTCCATCCATTTGAGACGTTAAATGCTTATAGAACCTTAACACCTGCAAATATGTGACACCAATGGGGGCCTTAATTGCGAGTTTAGAATAGTTATTTAGAGGCACTAGCATTCATACCTATGATAACCGCAACTAAAAATATCAAAAGCAAAATGTTAAACTACATTTAGAATTGGGCAAAGCCCTAATTTTGTCTGGGTCATCTTTTATATTTCTCCAAGAAATAAGAGTTGAAATAAGAGAATGTCATCAAGGAGAGTACACACCCATTTATTCTCAAATTATTATTGCTCAAGAATATTGATATGGAAGACTTCACGAAGAAATCGAAACCCATCTAAAAGATTTCTTCCGTTTAGTCTTGAAGAGGTAAATAATTTTATTTTCTTGAACTAAATTGAACTAAAAACTATAGTTAATATGATTTGGGTTAAAACTTTTGAAGGTAAAAAGTATATTTTTTTAATACATCAAAATAATCAACTCTTTTAACTCTACATTTCACTTTAAATCGTATATATTGTAAAAAGACTGGAACGTTACTGTCGTACAAATGTGATAAATATCTATCACTTGGATTCTCTAATTCTTTCCCAATTTAGCCAAACAGTTAGAGATATGCATTTTAGGATCCTCATGATACATTCCATATAACTGAGCATCGTCGGGGACCATCTAAATTAATCACGGCTTTAGATTGAAGTTGTTAGCCACAATGGAGGGATTCGTATGTACGATCTTAATGGAAGTTTTTGTAACTCGTTCTCTTTACGCTTCCCTCGAAAGGTCATTTCAATCTTGAGATCAAAGGTTGCTAAATCGTCCTCAGAATTGGGAGCCTGGATATAGTTATTTAGAGGCAGTAGTTTTTGTTAGCCCTAAGGGCATTATTACTTATGATTTTGATTATGATTAACATATGCTTGTGTGAGTACTTTAGCTAACCGTTCATAGAACAAAAGAAGCACTTTTGAAGTCTCAAGTCTACAAGCAAAAGATCCTGGTGATGAGGGCAAAATGAAGGAGAAAAGACCAAGCCATTCCAAGATCAAATCATTGAAGACATAGAAGACCTTGTCTATGTTAGAGTGTGATAAGGTATTTCTTTGTAAAACTCCCTAATCTTACTCTTTGGTTATTTATCATATATGAAGCTCCTTTTACAATTTTCTCAATATAAACTTTTCTTAAAATCTAAGTATTCTTGGTTGAGGTTTTGATGCTTTTGAAAGGTTCTTCTTATCTCTAAAATGATTATCAAGAATACATGTTTTTGAAACAATGAGGAAAGCTTTTGTTTAAAAAAAAAAAAACTGGCTGTAAAAACAAAAAATTCTATCATCCGATTTTAGAACCGGTCGTCCGATTTTTTCTACACTTAGAAAAAATCGACAGTCCTATTTCTAGCAGGACATGTCCGAATCTTTCTGTTTAAGAACCAGTCGTCCGATTTTCACATTTACTGTAAAAAATTATTACCGTTACACAGAGTGCAATGGTCATTTTTTCAAGAAAATTTATATGGACTTTTCTTATCAGCCAAAAAGTAAGAAGTTTGGTGAAATATTCATTGAGATCATTTGAAACTTTTAAAGAGCTTTAAAGTACATTTATTGCAAACACTTTCAATCCCAAACAAAAATATTCTTGAGCTTCATTATTGATCATCATCAGAGAAGAAGAAAGGAGGAGCTTGTAGAAATATTTCATTGAGTTGTACCTATTATTTCTCAGGCTCAATTTGGTAACATTGTTCTTAAACCTATCTTTCTCTCTTACTGATATCAAAGGTTTGTGTTGAAAAACCCCTTGGGTAATCCTTTGATTTACATTGTGTTGTGAATTGAGGTTGTGTGCAAAACCCTTGTAGGGTGATCCTCATATTTGTAGTTGGTGTAATTTGTGTTTATAGTGGATTTGAAAAATCCTTGGGTGTTGACTCAAGGTAGTGGATGTAACTCTTTGAGGGAGTGAACAACCATAAATCTTTGTGCTTTACTTTATAAGCTTATAACTTTTTTGTCTTAACCACAAGATTTTGTTTGGTTTTGGAATTTTATTAAAAAGAGTTTTAGAATTCTCTTTCGAACAAAATTGGAGGTTTATCCTTTAATTAACAAAGGTTTTTCGAAAATTAGCTAAAAACCTTATTCACTCCCCTCCCCCCTCTAAGGTTTTTCAATTGGTATTAGAGTAGGGCTTCTCTAAAAAAGGACTAACACCCTTGAAGCAAAAAATCTTTATTTTACTATGGCTAATATTTCTAATTTACCATATGTAGAAGGCTCTTCTACAAATAGACCTCCTCTTTTTAATGGAACAAACTATACGTTTTGGAAATCTAGAATCAAAATATACATTTGTTCTATTAACTTTGATCTTTGGAGTATTGTAGAGAAAGGTCCTTTTATCCCTCAAAAGTAAGGAAGAATAAAAAAAATAGAAGAATTTTATGAATATGATTCAAGAAGGATGACCTTGAACTACCAAGCCATGAACATCCTAAGTTGTGCATTGGATGTCAATGAATATAATCGAGTAAGTGGATGTGACTCGGCCCATGACATGTGGAGCCTATTGGAAGTCACTCATGAAGGAACCATCCAAGTCAAAGAATCGAAGTTGGCCTTGTTAGTAAGAGATTATGAACTCTTTGTGATGAAGCAAAATGAGAGTATTAGTGAAATGTTCACTAGATTTACAAACATCACAAATGGACTCAAGGCTTATGGAAAGGAATACTAAAGAGGAGAAGCAAATAGAAAAGTTCTAGATGCACTCCCTAAGGCATGGCAACCAAAATGTCTTGCAATAAAAGAATCAAAGGATTTGAGAACTCTCCCAATTGAAGAGCTCATAGGCTCTCTTCTCACCTTGAGTGGAAAGTAAAAAGACTAAATGCAATGGAAGAAGAAGAAAAGGGAAAAAGAAGCATAGCTCTCAAAGTGAATGAAGAAGAACAAGCTAGTTCTTCCAATGATGAAGATGATCATGATGATGATGAAGATATAGCCTTGGTTATGAGAAAATTCAAAAAATTCTACAAGAAAGGTTTTAATAAAAGGGGAAAGAAATCTCCATTAAAGAAAGGAGGACAAAACTCTTCATTATTCAAAGCTAGATGCTTTGAATACAATAGCATGGAGCACCTTGTAGCCGATTGTCCAAAGGCTATTGAAAAGGAAAAGGAAGCATTGGAAGCCAAGCTTGAAGCACTGAAGAAAAGGAAGAAAGGCAAGGGATTTATTGGTGCATGGGACCAAGATACAAGTGGAAGTGAAAGTGATGAGAAAGCAAACATGTGCTTTATGGCAATGGAGGATGAGGTACAATCTTCACCCTCTAACTCTTTTAGTTCAATTGATGATATTTGTGATGACGATCCTAGAACTATACTTATTGAAATGTATAGTGAGTGCAAAAAGGTTTCCAAAAGAAACAAAGATTTGAAAAACAAAACTCAAGTCTTACTTGATGAAAATTCAAAACTCATTTGTGAAAATAAATCTCTTCTTGAGTCTTTAGAAAACTTGAAAAATGAAAAAGATTGTTCAAACAATAATTTTCAAAAACTTGTTTTAGAAAACAAGAAGCTTTGTGAAAAGGTTACCTCTCTTGAGTCATATTTGGTTGATTATGAAGTTTTGAAGAAGAAGGTAAATGATCTCACGTTGTGCATTGAAAAATTTACTCAAGGAAGAGATAATTTTGAAAAACTTCTCGGCTCACAAAGATCACCCTATGATAAAAATGGCATTGGATACAACCACTTTAATGCCCCTTCAAAGCAAACATATTTTGTTAAAGCTTCTTCATCATTTTCCCTTCCTTGTTGTACTTATTGTGGTAAAAGTGGACATAAGGCCACTAGATGCTTTGTGAAAAGAAAGGTTGAAATGGGAATTAAAACTATTTGGAGAGTAAAAACCACTAACATTTATGGACCCAAAAGAATATGGGTATCAAAAGTCATCTCTTATTCTCATATTGTAGGAATATAAATCAAGCCCTAAGTGGTACCTAGATAGTGGATGCTCAAGACACATGACCGGAAATGCATCCCTCATGAATGAGCTAAGAGAAACCGAAGGTGGCTTTGTTACTTTTGGTGATAAGAAGAAAGGGAAGATCATCGGTATAGATAATACTCTTAGTAACCAACCATTGTACACTCAAGCAATGGAAGAGCATGCTATGGAGGAAGAAGAGATTGAGGAAAAACAAGGAAACGATCAAGAAACTCAAAATCTTCCTCAAGATGTGATATATCCAAAGGGATACTCCAAGGATGAAATTATTGGTGAAGTATCACAAGGGGTAAGAACAAGAAGGTATTTTATTGACAACTTTGCCCTATTATCACAAATTGAACCTAAGTTTATTGATGATGCTTTATGCGATGAGTTTTGGATTATTGCTATGCAAGAGGAGTTAAATCAATTTGAAAGAAACAAAGTTTGGACTTTAGTCCCTAGACCACGTAATCACCCCACTATTGTCACAAAATTGGTTTTTCGAAATAAACTAAATGAATCCGGAGAAGTTATTAGAAAAAAAGTTAGACTTGTTGCCCAAGGATTCAATCAAGAAGAGGGCATAGATTTTGATGAAACCTTTGCACCAGTTGCTAGACTTGAATCAATTAGGATGCTTTTAGCTTTTCCTTGTTTTAAGGGATTCAAGCTTTTTCAAATGGATGTTAAGAGTGCCTTTTTAAATGGCGATATTGAGGAGGAAGTTTATGATGAACAACCTTCCGGTTTTCTACATGAAAATTTTCCAAATTATGTTTACAAACTTTCAAAAGCACTCTATCGTTTAAAACAAGCTCCAAGAACTTGGTATGAAAAGTTAAGTGGTTTTCTTCTTTCAAATAACTTTTCAAGGGGTGTGGTGGACACTACTCTTTTTACAAAAACCTCTTGTAACAATGATCTTCTTCTGGATGATATTATTTTTGGTGCTACTTATGTCTCTTTATGTGAAGAATTTGCCTCACTTATGCAAAAAGAATTCGAAATGAGCATGATGGGAGAATTGACATACTTCCTCGGCCTACAAATCAAGCAAACGAAAGAAGGAATCTTCATCAATTAAGAGAAGTACACCAAGGAACTTCTCAAGAGATTTGGGATGAACAATGCAAAAGGTATTGGCACTCCTATGAGCTCGTCATTGAAGCTTGACAAAGATGAAAAAAAGTAAAACAGTTGATGAAAAGACATATAGAGGTATGATCGGTAGTTTACTTTATTTAACGGCTAGTAGGCTGGATATTATGTTCGCTGTATATTTGTGTACTAGATTCCAAGCTTACCCCAAGGAATCTCATTTAATAGCTGTAAAACGTATTTTGAGATACTTAATTTCATCATATGATTATGGCTTGTGGTACTCTAAACAATCTTGCTTTGATCTTATTGCCTACACCGATGCGGACTATGCCGGATGTAAAGTAAAAAGGAAGAGTACAAGTGGAAATTGCCAATTCTTGGGAGGATGCTTAGTATCTTGGTACAGCAAGAAACAATCGTGCATGTCCCTATCAACCGCCAAAGCGGAATACATCGCAGCCGGTTGTTGCTATGCTTAGGTACTTTGGATGAAACATACATTGATTGATTTTGGTGTTTCTTTTAAGTGCATACCTATTATGTGTGATAACACTAGTGCCATAAACATTTCCATAAACCCTGTGCATCATTCAAAAACAAAACATATTGAAATCAAACATCACTTTATTAGAGATCTGTTGCTAAAGGTGATGTATTTTTAGAATATATTTGCACAGAGGATCAAATTGCCGATATTTTTACAAAACCTCTTTCGGAAGACCGTTTTTTCTATTTAAGAAAATTACTTGGTATCGGCAAATTTAATGAGTAATGTGTGTTGCTTGTGTTATCTGTTTTTCCCTTATTTCTGTTTCTCTTGTCTTGCTGAAAATTTTCACAAATTCGGACTCCTCTTTTAAAAATAGGACGTCCGGTTTTAAAACCGGACTCAAAGTTTTCTCTTCAAAAAATTACAGAGATATTCGGACGATAAAACCAGACGCCTTCACAAAAACTCGAATGTCCGATTTCTTCAAATCACAAAATACCGGACGACCGACTTTTAAAACCGGTCGACCGAGTTCTGAAAAAAGGGTCGGGTCTGTGTTTTAAAATCAGATTTTTCTCCAACATTTCACACTTTTCTCTCAACTCTCTCTCACTCTCTCGACCGAAAACCCCCTCCCTCACAAGACCCATCCGATTTTGTGTTCCGATTTTCAATCTTCTTCTTTTCATCAAATTCATCTCTCAACACAGCAAAGAAACTATTTTTCTCTCTGTTTTGTTTGCGACAATCTGCCAATCTCAAACTCTTCATCTCCTCTCAAACCCTACCCAAGAATTTCTCCAAAATGGTTAAAACAAAGAATGCTCAAGCTGGTCAAGGCCAAAATCCTGAAGAAGGAGGCACTTATAGAGGGAAAGGAAAGGGAAAGAGGGTACCTTCTAGAATTGGGGTTTCTGCAGCTAGGGCTTCAGAGAGGTTTATTTCAGTGAAGGAGTCTGCCAGGTTTGAAGAATGGACTAGAAATCGACGGAAAATTGCTCTGGGCCATCGGGTGGACTTAAATGATATGCAAGGTATGGAGGCTATCCCTCATCTTTTTGAACTAATTGGTTGGATACCACTGCTAACTGTGAATGAACTCTATTATGTGGAAATGATATAAGAGTTTTATGCAAACCTCCACAAGGGAAGAATTGAAAGAGTAGATAATATTCCAAACCAATGGGTTTTGACTAGAATTGGGGATAGGGATATTGCATTTGATGATAGATTGATAAATGAAAATTTGAAAACTCCTCAAGATGGTATAAGATTTTACACCAAGAACAAAAAATGCTTTGATCCTAACTTATACAGTGAAAGACCGTTTGAGGAAATTTTCACTAGGGGAGAGGTTTTAAAGAGACATGATGATAGGAATGTTAACAAGCTTGATGCTTATGGGAGATTGCTCCATCACATGATCTCTAACATCATTATTCCAAATGTTGGGCATAAATCAACTATCACCAACATGCACGCATTTGTTATGCTGGCCTTACATGAACATAGGAGGATGAATTTTGGTTATATGGCTATAGAACATATGCTAGCTACACAATCCTCCTCAACAAAATGCTTGCCGTATAGTTGCTTTATCACAAAAATCCTCCAACACTTTGTGATCAATTTGGTTGGCATTGGTGATCACATTAGACATGGCAAGATCTACACTCAACAAACCTTCAAAAGAATGGGGTTTGAGAAAAATGAAGATGGGACATTCATCCGAGGTGAACAAGATGATGATGACGATGATGAGGAAGATGATGATGAAGATCAAGAGGATATGAATGTGGAAGAAGAGGAAAGTGACGAAGAAATGGAAGTTGAAATTCAAAGAAGAGAAACAAGGCAAAAGAAGAGACAAGAAAGAACAGAGAAAGGCTCATCTTCGGGGAGCATGAGTCATCTAATGGATATGATAGCCTCTCTACAAACTTCAATAAACACTCAGTTTGACGCATTCGACGGTCGCTTTAAGGTTTTGGATAGGAAAGTCTCCAACATTCAAGAAAGGCTTGATGCATTGGATCGAAAAATGACCGACACACAAGAACGGGTTATGAGACTCGAGCAGGGAGGAGGAGATAGAGATGATTGAGATTTCTTTTATAAAACCTTCTCTTTTTCCCTTGTTTTGTCTATGACTCTTTTCAAACTCCTTGTGGTTTCCTTCTCATAATGTTATGCTTTTTGATTTGCTAAGTAATCCATTTGTTGCTATCTTTTGTTGCTTGGACTCTTTTGTTATGGACTTCATGATGATAACCTAATGTTGAAAGTCCAATTGCTACCTCTTCCATGATCCCTTGAAATGTCTCTCCTAAGATCCTTTTTTTGATTTATGACAAAAGGGGGAGAACATAGTGCAAGATATAATGGGGAGAAATCTTTGTTGATTATATGTTGATGCTCATGCCTTGTTTATGCCTTGTTTATGCCTTGTTGGCGCCTTAGTATTTCTTATACTTTGTGGTGTTGCTATGGGCTATTTGGCTTAGTTTGGACTTGTGATCATCTTTAGCCATATTTGATATAAAGCATGTTTTTAGGGGGATTTATCTCTCTCTTATGGTGATTGTTGTGCTTTGTTCTTATTATTGATCCCTTTTGAAGCATCACCATACTTTTACTCTTACCCTTTTTTTCTTCTTGCATATGTGTTTGTCAGAATCAAAAAGGGGGAGATTGTTAGCCCTAAGGGCATTATTACTTATGATTTTGATTATGATTAACATATGCATGTGTGAGTATTTTAGCTAACCTTTCATAGAACAAAAGAAGCACTTTTGAAGTCTCAAGTCTACAAGCAAAAGATCTTGGTGATGAGGGCAAAATGATGGAGAAAAGACCAAGTCATTCCAAGATCAAATCATTGAAGACATTGAAGACCTTGTCTATGTTAGAGTGTGATAAGGTATTTCTTTGTAAAACTCCCTAATCTTACTCTTTGGTTATTGATTATATATGAAGCTCCTTTTACGATTTTCTCAATATAAACTTTTCTTAAAATCTAAGTATTCTTGATTGAGGTTTTGATGCTTTTGAAAGGTTCTTCTTATCTCTAAAATGATTGTCAAGAATACATGTTTTTTAAACTATGAGGAAAGCTTTTGTCTCAAAAAAAAAAAAAAACTGGCTGTAAAAATAAAAAATTCGGTCATCCGGTTTTAGAACCGGTCGTCCGATTTTTTCTACACTTAGAAAAAATTGGCAGTCCGATTTCTAACAGGACAAGTCTCAATCTTTCTGTTTAAGAACCGGTCATCCGATTTTCACATTTACTGTAAAAAATTATTACCGTTACACAGAGTGCAATGGTCATTTTTTCAAGAAAATATATATAGACTTTTTTTATCAGCCAAAAAGTAAGAAGTTTGGTGAAATATTCATTGAGATCATTTAAAACTTTTAAAGAGCTTTAAAGTACATTTATTGCAAACACTTTCAATCCCAAACAAAAATCTTCTTGAGCTTCATTATTGATCATCATCAAAGAAGAAGAAAGGAGGAGCTTGTAAAAACATTTCATTGAGTTGTACCTATTATTTCTCAAGCTCAATTTGCCAACATTGTTCTTAAACATATCTTTCTCTCTTATTGATATCAAAGGTTTGTGTTGAGAAACCCCTTGGGTAATCCTTTGATTTACATTGTGTTGTGAATTGAGGTTGTGTGCAAAACCCTTGTAGGGTGATCCTCATATTTGTAGTTGGTGTAATTTGTGTTTATAATGGATTTGGAAAATCCTTGGGTGTTGACTCAAGGTAATGGATGTAACTCTTTGAGAGAGTGAACCACTATAAATCTTTGTGCTTTACTTTAAAAGCTTATAATTTTTTTTTTGTCTTAACCACCAGAATTTGTTTGGTTTGGAATTTTATTAAAAAGAGTTTTAGAATTCTCTTTCAAACAAAATTGGAGGTTTATCCTTTAATTAACAAAGGTTTTGCGAAAATTAGCCAAAAACCTTATTCACCCTCCCTCCCTCCCCGTCCCCCTCCCCCCTAAGGTTTTTCAGTTTTCCTATCTATGATGACCGCAAGTAAAAATATCAGAAGCAAAATATTGAACTCTATTTAGAATTGGACAAAGCCCTAATTTTTTCTGGCTTATCTTTTATATTTCTCCTGGAAACAAGAGTTGAAAGAAGAGAATGTCATCAAGGAGAGTATGCACCCATTTATTCTCAAACTGTTATTGCTCAAGAATATTGATATGGAAGACTTCATGAAGAAATCGAAACCCATCTAAAAGATTTCTTCCTTTTAGTCTTGAAGAGGTAAATAAGTTTTTTTTCTTGAACTAAAATGAACTAAAAGCTATAGTTAATATGATTTTGGGTTAAAACTTTTCAAGGTAAAAAGTATGATTTTTTTTAATACATCAAAATAATCAACTCTTTTAACTCTACACTTCACTTTAAAATTGTATATATTGTGAAAAGACTGGAACGTTACTGTCGTACGAATGTGATAAATATCTACCACTTGTATTCTCTAATTCGTTCCTAATTTGGCCAAATAGTTAGAGATATGTATTTTGGGATCCTCATGAGACATTCTATAGAACTGAGCATTGTTGGGGACCATCTAAATTAATCACGGCTTTAGTTTGAAGTTGTTGGGCACAATGGAGGGATTCATATGTACGATCTTAATGGAATTTTTTGTAACTTGGTCTCCTTACGACTCCCCCGAAAGGTCCTTTCAGTCTCGAGCTCAAAGGTTGCTAAATCGTCCTCAGAATTGTTGGACATACAAAGCATGCTTAAAGAGAACAAAAGGGAATCATGTGGAAACTGGAAAAGAGACAAGCTAACCAAAAACTCAAATAAAAAGAAACAACTAAAATAAACTCATATGACCGGACAATTAAAAAGACGAAATGACACAAAAAATTTGAGAAAAATGGAATGAAAATCCTTGTGATTTGTCCTAGAGCTTAGGTATTCTTTAATCGATTTAATTGGGTAGGGGGTATCCAATCCATTTTTCAATTAGCAATTGAGGAAAAGATCCTCTTCATATGTATTTTATTCATAGTTTTGGTTAAATTATGGGTGGGTGTTCTGGAAGAAGGCCAAGGCTTATTGAAGGCAAGGTCCTTGGGAAATGGATATGAAGATTGGGTTTCATTAATGATCCTAAATCATATCATTTTGTGTCAAAGATACCTTCAAATTAAGCTCAATTTTATGATTATTTATTGAAAAATTCGTTTAAAAAAATTATAATGATCTAAGAAAAATCCATTTAGATCATGCAAAATTCGGATAGAAAAATGATGTCAGAAATATGTATTGAATTTGGTTAGTAATTGCGATTATTTGTGTGAAATGTTTGGTGGATTTCAATTCCTTTGAGTTGGGAATCATTTGAATCAGTTTTAATAAATTTGGAGTTGATTGGTTGATCAATTAGATCAAAACGTTTGATCTGTCCAAAAAACGGAAAGTATGAACATTGGTGGATTAATTTTATCATATATCATGTTATACTAGTTCAAATAGGACTAACTTCGTGCCTAATCTAATTGTTGTTTTAGTCACAGAGTGTCATAATCCCCTGTTTTCTGGAAAAAAAATTTCTTTAGTACTCATTCTACTTTGATTAGCTTAGCTTTGTTTTGATTAGTTTTTTCGAAATCTAATTCTTTTCCTTTAGTGTTTCTAAGTCTTTGTGGTGATCAATTGCCTTTGATTGGCTCTAATTACTCCTGGATTATTTTTGAAACTCTTGCACTTCAAGTGTTTGTTGAAAATTCTCTTTGAATTTCTTTAACTACCTCAACTAGGTGTTTAAGCCATGGGTGATTATGGTGGAGGAAGATTGAAGGCTTAAGAACTCTTGGGAGTTGAGAGTTTTGAAACAGGCAAGAGAGTGAGCTCATTATTATAAAAGCCATAAAGTGTGCATACAAGAGTGAAATGAATTATCCTCTGAAGAGAGAAAACGCTATGGGAGTGATGGGAGGTCATTTGTATTGTTTATAACCTTTTTGTACAGGTCTAAACAAGAAATAAATGGAGTATACTTAGTCTAATTCATCATGACAAAGGATGGAAGTTATGAGAAAACAAGAGGATCAATCCAAGCTTGCAAGGGATATGCATAATTTCTATCATCGTGGTGGCATTGGAGTCAATGCTTACGGTGGAAGCAACCATGGACATGGAAACTTCATTTCTAGAGGACATGATGGTTATGAAAGCTTCCATCCTAAAAGACGTAAAGGAGATGGTAACTTCTCTTATGCTAAATCTTATGGGCGTACTTCTTATGATGAATACGGGGTTATGAAAGAGTTAATGCTAAATATGTTGAGCATAGTCCTTATGGTTGCTATGAAGGATCTCATGATTGTTATGACTTTGAGATCATAGTTATAGAGAGGAGTATACCATGAGAGTTTGATTGACGAAAATGTCTATAGGAGGAAAAATCAAAATGAGCATTTTATCCATACTAAACGCAAAGTGCAATATAGACTTGCTAATCTTGTTGTTGATGATGTTAGTTATTTTAATATGGCTAGTACTTACCTTATTGAAAGGTTGCGTTTGCCTCTTCTTGAACATCCTAGTTCTTACTATGCCATTTGTTAAGTGATAATGTTGAAATCAATGTTACCAAGCAAGTGTGGGTGTCTATTTCTATGGATCTTATAAAAATGATGTGTTATGTGATGTAGTATCCACGCAAGCAGGTCATTTTTAATTTGGAAGTCCATGGCTATATGATAGGAAAGTTATATACAACGGGGACTTGAATTCTTTCAACTTCACTAAGAATGGCAAGAGATTCGCTCTTAAATCTTTGGCAGCTCACTGAGTATATGAAGAGCAAAACAAGTTGAGAGAAAAGGTAGAGTACAAAAGAAAATGAGTGCTCATTAAAAAATCAAGAAAGTAAAGAAGAAGAGAAAAAAGAAAAAGAAGTAGTTGCACTGACAAGAGTGAGGTAGTGAGTGTTTTTACTAACCAAACTAGTTTTTTTCTTGTTGGTGATTCTTCATGTGTGTAGAATTTTGGGATACATAACATGGAGAATGAAAGTAGCCTAAACTAAAATACCTACAAGACAATAAACTTCTTTACTCCTACTACTTAAGTATTGCTCGCTTTTTCAATGAAACTAAATTGAATACTTTTGCACTTATTTTTTATAGGATCTCTCTTGGTGTATCAATGCTTGGAAACAACCATGCAATGGAGCTTGAAGACCAAGGAGAGATCATTGGAAAAGAGCTAATTCAAAGCCAAGAAAACTCATCAACGAGCCATTTTCTTAACCCTTCTCTTTTATGTCATGAAGTTTCTATAGTAGAATTAAAGTGGTTTTTAGAATCTTATATCTCTCATATTAGCATAATTAGAGATGTATCTGCTATTTCTTTTGATGGTGGTCTCTTTCTTGTTTCAATTTACTTGTGATAGTTTTGTAAACCGCTGCTAAATGCATTGATTAGCGGCGGTTTGAACCCCTACTAAATTTTAAGGAAAATTTTTAAATTTATTTTGTTTTTTATAATTTTATGTTGATTTTATAATAAATATATAAAAAAATATTTATGATTATTTAAAAAGACATATTAGTTTTCATTTTTTCTCTATTAGATATATATCGATTACCTCAATTTACATAAGTACTCTCTCACACTTCTCCCTAATTTAAACAAGAGCATAATCGACCACATAGAGACGAACCATTAATGGTGGATATATTCTCTTGAATTGAGTTTAGATATAGATGAATATTTATAGTCTAAACTATTGTTCTCCAAAATTAGAGACTGTTTCATCTCCAGATAGTGATCTCTATATATATAGTGCCGTAATAGAGACCAATATATCGTGAGCTATGTGTTTTATATAACATTATACTCGTGATATATAGAAGTAATTTCCATCTCAAGATTGTAAAGCTCTAAGTAGAATCTATAACTTACATCTCTAAACACTACGAGAGAGCCCCAATGTAGAGACGGAGTTTTAGAGGTAAAGCACTTTTGTCTCTAGATAGAGATAGAATAGAATCACACTTGAGACCAAACAAAAAATGGCTTTAAAATAAAATATTAGAGACTTAGTCAAGACGAAACTTGGCCGACTATAAATTATGGTCTCGATTTCGTCTCTAACTATGATCGAGACCATTATGTATAGACCAACTGGTTACCACATACAATTTGTCTCTAAATTTAGAGATGAAATATCTACAAAAATGTTTAGTCTCTGATGTTAGAGATGAAATCTTGATCACAATTATGATGTTTCTATTTTCCTCCTCCACATAGTCTAAATGAAGACCATGTTTTAGAGACCACTTAAATTTGATATGTTGTCTAAATTTTAAAAAGAATTCATATAGTCGCTAATTTGTCTTATTTTGGTCTCAATTTTAGAGTCAGATAAATTTCGTCTCTATTTCGATTCAAAGTTTGTATTACATTTAATCTTGTTTTATTGATTTGAGAAATAAAATAACTATATTGTAAGATCAATCTTATTGACTTATTGTTTTCTTCTTAATCAAAATTGTCCATCTATGCAATTATTTAGATAAACACCAGTAATGCAAAGTAAATGACTTGATTTAGGCCTCAATTATCTATCAAATTCAACTAATCATCTACAAAACGTCATCAGCTAGGTTACAAATGCTAGTATTTGATATCTAACGGTTGGATTGGGGTTACAGTAGTATAGGTTACATAAATTGTAGAAGATTAGTTAATGTGACATGCACAAGTTTCTTTGAATGATGGGAAAAAAAAATCTCCAAAAAAGAATCAATGTATTTGAGACAAAAGTGTGTATCTATGTAAGTAAACTTTAGTTATTTTTTCATTTTATTACTGATAAATATTTTTGCATATTTCATATATATATAAATAATTTTTACTTTTAGTGTATGTATCAAACATTTATTTAATATAAAAATATGATATCTTGTTAACTAATGTATAAATGAAATGGAATTGAAAGCATTCTAAAAAAATATTTTAATAAGATCATGTAAATATATATTTTTTATTCCTTAAAAAAGATATTTTTATGATTAAAGTATTAAATATTTTATTATGCCCATAAAAGAAAATTAGAAGTTTTTTAAGTGAACTGACTGGACCTTGTTGAGTAGGATTTGAGAAACCCGTCTTTATCTTCTTTCTTCTTTCCTCTCCCCCTTCTCCCTACTCACGGCGCAGCCCCTCTCACCTCTCCCCACCTCCTTCCTCTTCATTAACTCTTCTCTTCTCCCTTGTCTTCTCTTCTGTCTCCACCAAACCCCGCCGCCCGCGGCCTGTGCATACCGGTGAAGCATCCCCTTACTCCTCCTTCCTTTTTCCCTTTCTTACGTCTTACCTCTTTCCTCCCTACTCTATTCTCCCTCTTTGTACGCACAGGTAGTTGCAAAAGTGAAAAGGAGTAGGTTCCACCGCCACCGCCTCCACTTGTGCTTCCACCTCACCCCTCACGAGTCAAGTAAGATCTTTAATCTAGTAATTCTCTCTAGATCTTTTTATTTTATGTCGCTAGAGCTTTTAATAATACTTTGGTATGATTCCTACTGGTGGAGCTGCTGGTTTGAAATGGCAAAGGTTTATGAGCTGGCTCGAATTAGCTTCCAATTCCAAATACTCTTCTTCTCGGAGCTATCTGATTTATCATCCACGAATTTCTTGAAATCTTCCTCAGAATTTCTAATTAATTTCTGCTCATCTTCTTTTGTAGTAGACTACAAATTTGTTCCTTGCCTATTTAATTATCTTCTCTCATTCATTTTTCCTGAGAATTTTTTACTCTCAATTTAATTAATTTGGTGAATGAGCAGATATGTTCGGGTGGAAATCGGATATTGGAAAGTCAGTGGAAGAGATAGAAGAGATAAAATTTTTCCATGAATAATTTGGGGGAATTTTCTGTTAGTTACTTTGTTAGTTACTTTATTCGTTTTAGAAAGCTTCCACTGATCTTATGGTACAAAGAAATCAGAGTTTTTGAATGGATTGTTATTAAAGAGATAGTTGATGTTTAGTAATTTGATGAATTTCCTGATCTCACACATTCATTATGTAAAGTTGCTGTTTGTTTTTGTGATTTGATGGTAATGGATTTATTACAACTTTTTTGTTTGTTTGTTTTTTTTTAATGGAATTGGGGCAGGTTGTTTGTGAGTTTCACAGCTCGAGAAACCGCATTTCGGTAACTACAGAGGCTGGTTGTATTCACAAGGCTAATTATGTGATATTGTCCGTTAGTATTGCCCGTACGTGTCAGCCTTTTTCTAAAGGGAATAGTCGGTCAGGTCAAAGGGACTCTAAGGTGAAGATGGATATAGATTTGCTTACTTTAGACTAACATATCTCCAAATTTCGAAAGATTCCGTTATAAAAGAACAGTTGCAAGATAAAGCCAACCTTAGGAAGATCATACATTGAAAAGTTGCAATATTGTTACTGTTTGTTGTAATATTCTCACCCTTTTGTTGTTTAATCTAAGAAGACAGGCATTTTTTATTGCAATATTTACTTCAAAAACTTCATCATAAAAGAATTAAATATTTTTCTATTGGAGTGCCTACTAATTAGTCCCCCACGCAAAAAAACTTGGGGTCAAACTGAGTGGGTTTCCTTTGTTGATTCTTATTGCGTTGATGAACAATTTAGGGATTCGAATATCTATCCTTTTTATTTGTTGTCTAATATGCAGTATTTTCATATAGTCTGACATATTTTACTGTGTCTTTCTAACTTTCTTCCAGCCTATACCTTTCCCGAAAATCTTGTTTAGTATTCTTATGACATGAATTTTTGTTCTAGTTTATTGTTGAACATTCCAATTTCTAGCCATATTGTTTTATTCTTCTGCAATTTATTTCCATGAGAAGTTTTTGATTAATTCATCATATTTTTCCTTAGTTATTATACTCTAAGGAAACTCTCTAATCATGTTTTTGTTTCATTTCTTTTGTGGTAATCCCTTCTAAGGAAACCTTCCAATTTTGTTACTTCAAACAAGGAGGGTGTAGTATTATTTACAAAACCTGTAGCAGTTTAGTTACATGCATATTGTCAGTTTTAGTATATTCTTCACGTACTGTGCCAATGGTGTCTAAGCATTAGAGGAAATTAGATTTGTGTTGTTCTCTTTCCTTTGGATCCTTAGTACTCATGCCATTTTTATACCTCTTCAACCCTGCTGCACAAGAAGAAAATGAAACATGTTAACTGAAATACCAAAAGAAGTTTCTTAAATCATTTTGCTTTGTACAAGTTGAATTACTTTTTAGATTATTTGTTAAGAAGCAACGATACTCCATGAAAATTTCTGTGTGCAAGTCAACAATTCTTCTGTTGTTTAATGGTGCAGCGGCTCAGCATTTTTATTCGTTTAACATTTATAAGATGTGAACTACAATACTCTGCTTCCATATAAACTTGAACATTGTTTCGTCAAATATTGGTTTCTAAAATGAGACAAATCATTTATTGCAGCTGGAGTTGCAACCACCTCTGGGATCTGAAAGTGCTAGCTTGGTCTCATCACCAGGTTTAGCTGTATCAGATCAATTGCAGCAGAAGATAACATGTATTGATACAATGCCAGCCACCTTACGACCAGCAGGTTCCCCGCAATGCAGTCCACTGAATGGTGGTTCCAATTCCAAAGCAGAGGAGGACGTCAGAAGTGGTAAATTTGTGCTTCCTATCATTTAAGGGGAATCCTTACATATAGGTGGAAATAAAAGGATTGGAAATCTTGGAAGTTGTGACTTACCTTTCATTGGAATCATTTTGTACACTACTATTGAGTGCTACGGTTAACACGTAGTATTCTGCAGCATATGATGAAGTGCTTTTTTGTTTTGTCATAATTAAATGCTACGTAGACTATGTTATTGATGTGTAGCATTTCTATGCGCTGATATTTGAATAATCACATATATTTATGCTCGGTTAATGCATATTTGTTTATAGTAAAATACCAAATTTTAATGTCAATTCTCGTTTTGCAGCATTTTTTGACTATTATGATACATAGTGATATAAATGTATTAAATATATATGAATTATATGGATTTTGCTTATAATGCTTATAATTGTATAAAGGTTGAGGTTAGCAGGGTTTCATACATCTGCAAATAATAATTTTTTTAAACAGTATAATTATTAGCGGAGGTTAAAATAATTCTTTAAAAAGAAAAAGTATTTTAGAGGAGGTTTAAAACCGCTGAAATATTTATATTTTTAAAAAAATGTTTTGTTACAGAGGTTTAAAACCATCGCATAAGTAGGGGAAAACGCCCTATATTTAGCGGCGGTGTGTGTTGCGATTTTCAAATAACCGCCGGAATCGTTTAATGGCATTGCTTCTAGTGGCGGTTTACAAAACCGTCGCAAAGCCATTTTGAGGGGATTTACCACCGCTAAATGCCAAAAAAAAAAAACCCCATAATACTTATTGCTTTTTGTAGTTGTTAGATGATGCTTTCCGTGTTGATCCTAATGATGTTGATTTTGAGCTTGAATGTACCTTATTTGATGTTCTTCATGATACATCTATAGGAAAGTATATTGAGTGTTGTGACTATGTTTTACCTTTCCTTGGTATTTTTATGAATAATGTCAATGGTTTTACTCTTCATAATCAACTTGAGAACTCTTTGAGTGAATAAATTGCATTTTCTTATAAGAAACATGAGCTTTCAAATGAGAATCATTCTTTGAACACTTTGCTTAGAAATGGTCAAGGCTTTAAATTCTATCATGTGCATTTTAAGAATTTCTTATTATTAAAAGATTTTGAAGCAAAGGTAGAAATTTGGTTTGAAATGTTTAAGGCTATTCTTTGTGAATTTTTTAAAGTTAATGAGAGAAATGATTCTTTTTGAACAATATTGGAAAGCTATCATTGATAAGCATCTTTCCTACCATCCACCTTTTAAGGAGTGGTGCAGGAAATTGTTAATTCAATTGTTAGTTTTTGGAAAATTCTTGGATAACATTTTTGAAATGTAGATTTGACGGGACTTTGTTTTATCATCTATCTTTAAGGGAATTCTTGAAGGAAATTGTTTTAAAAGAGGAAAGTAGAAAATCTTGGAATTTCGAAAACTTTGTGTCTACCATTCCTAACCTTAATTTTGAAACGGTGGAATGTGAAAAGCATTAAGACTATTCTTCCAACTCTAAATGCATTTGATTTCATTTGCGAGGTTCATTTTCATTATCACCATCCTTTAAAAAATGAGTGAGCGTTCAAAAATTGTAGAAGAATTTTCCATCAACTTTAAGGTTTTTGAAGTTTCCTATTCTACCATCTTCCTTTTAAAAAGTGTTTAGAGAAATGGATTTTTGGCAGTAAGTTTGATAATCCTTTGGAATATAGAAACTCTTTTTCTATGTTCTCTTATCTTGTTTGTGAAGTTGAAGAGTTTGTGGAATATAACGTCTTCTATTTGTTTTAAAACTCTTTTGATAGAAATTGGAAAGTCCATTTTGCCTATCGTCATCCTTTTAAGGAAAAAGCTTTTGAAACTCTTGACTTCTAGAATTATTTCTTGGATTTGAAAAGAACAAAAATTTCCTTATCATGTGTCTTTTAAAGATGTTATTATTACTCCTTTATTTGATTTACAAGAATTTGATACATTCAATTGTGCTTCTATTTGGAGAATTCTTGTAACATTTGAGTGACTCTTGAATAGTCTTTTTTGGAGTTTCTTGGTTTTGAATATCTTTGTTTATACTTCCTTTTCTTATCATAGACCATTCAAAGAAGTTCCAGCATCCTTGCTTATTTTGTTGTTTAGATGGCATTTGGATTTTAATTGTTTAAATCTTACCAATGATTATATTGTTGAAATCTATTCTAATGTGGCCCACCTTGTTGTGGATATTTGAAAAAATGGATTTGAGGACAAATCCTTTTAAGAGAGGGGGTATGATATGAATCGATAAAGGATTGTTCAACAATTTGCATAGGAGCAACTAGGGAATTGAAGAAAGTATGATTGAAGCTTCAATTGAGGAATTCCGAACTTAAATGGAAGGCTCAAAAGAGTTCACAAGACTTCCAAGACACATTAAAGTCCTAAGAAACTTAACAAAATAAAACTAAAAGCTCGTGGCCATCATATTACGAGGAAAGAAGCAATGAAGGGATGAAGAACAGAGCCTACCAGCAACGATAGGCTCCCATCGTACCATCCCCGTTAGATCTCGGGTTAACTTCACCAAATGTTCAATTTAACTAATATTTTTGGTTAATTTTGTGTTTTCTTTATTTCAAGTTTGCAATTAACTTTATTAAGATGATAATTATGTCTTTTTAATACTCACTAGGTTTTAAGAAGAGGAGTTAGGATTTCTCTATAAATATCCAATTATGCCTCCTTTTGGTAACCAAGTGGAAGATGAATGATATATGAAATTGTTAGTTTGTTCTTACAGTTCTTAGGTTTTAAAGTCTTCTCCTAAACTTCATCTAGGGTTTGATCATTTTTTAGATTGATTTTACTTGAACATTTGGATTGGGTTGATCCAAGGGTTCACAATTTGATCGCAATTCCTAATTCTATAATAATCATATCCTTGTGATTTGTCCTAGAGCTTAGATTTTCGTCAATTGATCTAATGGGGTAGGGGGTATCTAATCATTTTGCTTTATTAGTAATTGAGGGAAAGATCCTCTTCATATGCATTTTATTCATAGTTTATGTTTAATTATAGGTGGGTTTTGTTGAAGAAGATCAAATCCTATTCAAGGCAAGGTCCTTAGGAGTATGAAGATATGGTTTCATTAAAGATCCTACATCATATTAGTACTCTAGAATTAAAGCACCTAATAGGCAAATGCACGTATTGATGTCTTACTAGAAGAGCTCCCATGTTGTCGAACTCTAGTGATGGTGAAGCGATGATACTAACCGTGTCTCTAATGTTTAATCAATTAAAATGTTTTGGAATGTGTTTTAGCCTAAGAAAAAGACAAAACTCTTTAATTAAAAGGCTAAGTATAGTTCAAATCAAGTTGATATATAATGTTTAAATAGTGGAATCCCCCCAAGCTTCTCAACTACTGCAATTAAGAAATTATAGAAAAGAATGTTGAAAAGTGTTGGTTGGATCACACTTATAAGCTTGGGAAATCCCTATCTCTATGCGAAGTCCACCTTGTTCAATTTACCTTTAGAGAAAAATCTCTTCTCTTCTTAACCGATTATGAATGTCTTATAATTAGGAGTGAATTAATGACCTAAAAATCGTATTTAGCATCTCCACTCAATTACCAATTTCTATTGTTTAATTAATTACCATAGGTTAATCCTCCTTTATCAATTCTCGCGAACTAAAGATTCCATGAAAATCGAATACACAAACGCACAATTAAACAACAACCCAATAGAAATAAACACTCAATTCATACAAAAACCTAATTGAGAAAAATAGCATTAAGAACTTAGGGTTCATCCCTATTCAAACAGTAGGAAACCTAGCCACTAATCATTGTTCATATACATAAATTCATAAAGAAATTCATGAAATGAAAAAGGTTTAGAAAGCTTAGGTATGTAATGGACGGCTTCACAGTTCTAGAGTGTTGTCGAGCTCGTCTCTCAATTCTCCCAAACAACCCGAAATAGTCCTGAATGATCTCTTCAATCACTTCCTAAAAACCCAAAACCAAAAGCTAAACTATGAAATTTAACAACTAAGGAAGGTTTTGGGATGAAATTGGAACAAGTTTTTTTTGCCCAAAATAAACCCTCTCCAGCTCTAGAACAAGAATGAATTGAAAATCCTCAAACATTACAATTAAAGATGCCAAAAAATGCAATCAAACAAAGTTTGACTGGGCCATACCGCCTAGATGATATTGTATCCTATTCCCACGGTAGGGTTCTTTCCAAATTAATTTTCCAAAGACCTACTGCCCAGACGGAGGGTATTCAATTGTTCGTGGCAAGCTTCCTTCTAGGGTGTGTTAAAGTTCCGTCTTCTCCGTTTTTACGCTTGTTGCTCGTGTTTCAGCTTTTATTCATCAAAAACTCCTCCGAGAAACACCTTAGTTAATAGGAGAAGGAAATGGAGTAAGTTACATGTTTTATCATTAAAAGTATCAAACCCTACATAATTAACATATAAAAATAACGACATATATAAGTATATAATTTATCTTTAAGAGATTGATCAAGCGTAAAAGAAGACGTATAATGGCTATAAGCATTAGAGAGATAATCTGACATGGAAGTCAACATGTAGGATCTAACTGTAAAGTTAGTAACCACTCACATGTTATAGCTAAATCTTCTTCCTTAATGGATACACTCTTCGTATTAGGATAATGTTCACTAAAAATGATCATCAGAAAATCAACGACAGGAAGCTTTTGAAATAATCGACTCCGCGCAAATCAATTATCAAGAATACGTAATTGAACAACAAAAAACGCACAAACAAACATCAACTTAATGAAACTCAATAACAAATCATATCAGCCAAAGCAGGGTTCAACTTTTAATTCAAACAATAGAAATTTAGCTAGTAAACATCCTAACAATAGTGAATTCAATAATAGAAATCATAGCTAACAAAAAAAAAAAAAGCTTAGGCTGAAAAATGGTTGAATCCACGGCTCCAAATGCCACCTAAGCTCGTCTCTCGATTTGCTTGTTGAAACCCGAAATTGCTTTGTAGAATCTCTTCAATCTTCCTTGAAGAGCTTTAGTTTGATGTTAATTATGGAGAATCTACATAATTGAAGAGGAATCCAGAGGGATTTTCTTGCTCAAATTTGCCCCTAATTCCTCCTCTCTAAACCTAAAACTGTTCCCCATTGAAAAAGGGGTAAAATTGGTATAAATACACATAAAACCACATTAAATGTGCTACTAACGGGACCTACCACATCCGTTAGGTCGAGCCCTACCGTCCATGGTAGGGTTTTGTTCCAATTTGGCTTGAGTCATCAGGACCTACTGCTTGCGGTAAGTCTAGCCTACTATCTGCGGTAGGCTTTTGTTGGCATGGTCTTTTGGCTCCTTGGACCTACTATTTGCGGTAGGTTGGCCTACTGCCGGCAATAGATCTCCTTCCTTGGTGCAGGTGGCTTCGTTTTCTCCGTTTTGGCTCAGTTTTCGCCAGTTTTCACTTTCATTCTTCAATTTTTTCATCGGGACGCACTAAGATAAGAATAGAGTAAATAGTATAAATAATACATTTTATATATTAAAAACATTGTAAAACGATGGAAATAACATAGGTAAATGCAATACAATATGGCATATATCAAGCACTTACCCCACCGCTCTCTTCTATAAAAAAGTTAGGTCTGTTGCAATACAAACCTAGGTCTTCTCCAGCCTTGGTATTATCTTTTAACTTCCCTTTCACATCCATAACAGTGTTGAACACATTATCAAATACATTCTTCTCACTGTGTATCACGTCAATGTTATGATGAACTAAAAGGGCACGCCAATAATGAAGATCCTAAAATATACTCCTCATTGTTTAGTTGTGATCCTTCCTCCTACATCTTCCTTGCCCAATTTCTTTCCTGTTTGGTGATCTTTGGAAAGTCCTAGACTCTTATTTGTTCTCTAGAAAGTCTTAGTGGCTGCAACGAGCAGTCTTTACTTCCAACCCTCTTGGAAACCCTCGAATCTCGTCCAAAAATTGATGACCTAGTGGCAAGGAACATCGTGACAATAAATCCAATATTATTTTCCACTATTTTGCAAATGAAAGGGTTGTGTCTATTCCATGTAATATAGACAAGCCGACGCCCCTGATGTATTCCAATTGCTCAACATACCGTTAAAAAAAAGTAAGGTAGTCACTAATCATTCAAAAAAGTGCGGCTCACACACATTTGGAAATTTTGTTTCTTCGATATGCAATAAGTAAGGGTCCCAACATCCCACAACTTATTTAATTCTTCTTTCAACAGTTATAAATAAATATCCAAGTTGCTTCTTCTCTCTCTTCTTCCCTCTCTTCTTCCTACTTATCTTGTATAGTGACTCCTACAAAACATACATTTCATTCTATCGGAGTCCTCCTTCTAATAAAGCACACAATCATTGACACACATATCAATCCTTTACAAACGGACAATTCCAAGCCTGATATCAATTTTTATGTCGCATACCAGTCTTCCACCATATGATTGTGTGGCGGTGAATGCGTCTTTCTGTATGTAAAAATATCATTGTACGACCTTTTAGTCAATTAGTTCTCAGACTTAATGTACAATAACTCCGCAGTCGCAGATAAAACCGAATGTCTATCATCACCATCAACCAACGGTATCTCCACCGCTTTTAACATGTCAAAAAACTTTTTTTTCCCCAATATTAGGTGCCTGTTCATGATTCATTTCCTCTTGAGGGAAAACGTTCGGACTGCCTGCATCAAATATCCTCTCACGATATTAGTTTCTTTTAATCGGCATTGACCATGAGCTTTCTACCCCAATATTTGACCGTGTTGTACTAGTGAATTCCGCACAAAGACGTTCCTTATCATGTGGCCACAGTTTTTCACCATAAGCTATCCAATTATGATATAAAGGCCCAAAAACCCCACTTCAAAAGATTTTCTCTCATATCTTTAGAAGGTATTACCTTCTTATTTTTACATTTTAATATGGACACTTATCACATTTTCACATCCGTTGTTCGTTTCAAGACAATGATGAACAAAACAATCTACCACATTAACAAATTCACTTGTAAGACCTTTAACCCCTGACCTTCTTTCTCTATGCATCCAACTACGATATGGTATATTCTCTATAGCTTCTAAGGATCATTTAGAGAAGAAATATTGTTACTTGTTATTCTAAGTTACGATTAAAATATTTAAACTTTAGACGTACCACAAAAATCTTATAATCTTTAGAAACAATGATTTAAATGTTCAATCGTTTATAGAAACACATGAGAAGAGAAGTTGACAAAAGTCTTTCAAACAGTCGAAGGAATTTCTCAAGTTTATAATCATCAAAACAGTTTCATTTTATGTTTTATGGTAAGTCATTACATAAAAATCTTAGTTTTTCATAAGTTTAGAAAAATTTCGACAGAGTTTCCCTTGTATTATAGACATTTTTCAGGCACACAGGCCACACAATTAGGCAACAAACACAAATTCACAGTATGAAAGAGTCAAGGCTCCCCATAAAGCAATATTTAAACTAGAAAAATCAGGGCTCCCCTGTAAAGCAATACTTAAACTCAAAATAACTATTAATTAAGAAAATTCCAGCAATAACCGTTAATTAGAAAATAAAAAAGTCAAAAAACTATTTCTTTATAAAAGTTCGACAAGAAAATAAATGGGACAAAAAGAAGCATATTTTTTTCCACATTTACAAATGCCAAAGAATGTATGTAGTTATCGAATCGTTATCTTTTTAAATATCAATTTCAAATCAAAGTTTCATTTTACTAAAATCTATCCAATGAAACCATTTTTTATCCTAATGTTATCTTTTTGTCCCTTTAAAATTAGAGATTTGATTTCATATATAATTGAAACTAACTCTGAGTTGATGTTATAATTTTAAACATAAATCCTAGCATCTTATTTTCATAACTTAGAGATTCAAAAATTTTGGCAATAGTACCATTTATGGCAAAAGCGGCACCTAAGGATCTTAGAAGCAGGACTACTTACTCTCCCTTTTAATACAACTTATTTTATAAATTTGAGTTTCTCTTTAATGTGGATTGTTTTTTACAGCAAAATATTGATTAAACTAAATAATTAATCCAACAGAAAAGTTGCCAAAAGAGAAAATATTAGGGAGCAAAAGGGTAGATAAATACACAAAATGTTTATTTTTTAGAATGAAAAAATAAAATGAATTGAATTAAGAAATAGTGTCATTTTTTTTGTAAGGACCAATCTAAATATATAAATGTCTCCTTCATCTAAGAATGGGGAGTATCAAAAAACTCTTTTCGCCAATTTGAGAATGAATGTAAATATATTACTAGACCAAAAGTAAACATACATATGCAACAAATTATATCATAAACAAATTGTCTAGATAAAAGTTCCCAATGTTTGAAAATTAAAATTTTAGCAAAATTTCATCGGGATACTAAGATATTCGATCCTCTTGCGCACAAGCAGTCATCTACTAAGATGGATGGATGTACTATAATTTTATCCTCTATTCATGAATCAACATTTCACGGTCACATAACTAGATACAAAAAAACTCAAAGCCTACCTTTGTTATTACCTACTGTTATAATTAAAAGTAAATTAAAAGGGACAAAAACTTCACTACTGTTTTTCTTTCTCCGAGCAGCAAGGTGGCTGACGTCGGGTGTTTTGGCGAGTTCGTAGTAGTGAACAAAGGCGGCAATCAACTAAGAGAGCAAAGAAGAAGAAGAAGAAGAAGAAGAAGAAGAAGAAGAAGAAGAAGAAGAAGAAGAAGAAAAGATATTGACATAAGCACAAAGAGAGAGAGAGAGAGAGAGAGAGAGAGAGAGAGAGTACCTGAATGACTAGCAGGAGAGGTGGGAGGGTTTTGGGGAAAATTTGAAGATGAAGTTCTTTGATTTCTGAAATAGGGAGGGAGGGAGGTTTGTCCCGTTTCGTTAATTCTATTCCTTATATACCTACAGAACACCTATAGAGGTACCATCGGTAATTTTAATTCATAAAGTAGTGACGGAGATTCCGCAGAACAACCGTCGATACATTGAATATCTTACCGACGGAAACAAAACCGTGCCTAAGGCCGTCGCTAGCCTATTGTCACCGACAGAATCTTATGTCATTTTTTGGCGGGTCTTTTCTCTCAAATTTTTTGGCATAGTTAGTGAAAAGCCTAACGTGTAGTTCTACACCATTAGAAATATGATGGTATTTTCCACAGGCGACATTTTCATCAGTAAAAGTCTAATTTGTGGTGATTCCTTTTCCATGTGAGGTAGTTGAGGCTGGTTAACTTATTCTTCATGACAATACCTCCCAAATCGTTAAAGAGACCTCATCTAGACATTACTGTAATATTAAAAAACAAAATAAGGGTATGGAAACAAACAAAAAGAAGCCCATAACAAACATATAGGTGTTTAGGAAAACACAGTTCATTTCATATTTTATGTTGGAGTAGAATTACCCTTTACTCTCTATTCCATAATATGGTGTCTTAGAGTGTTGCTCTATGTAAAAACAATGCAACACCTAATGACCATATCTGTTCAGAGAAGAAACAATAGATCCTCGTAGGAGGGTTAATACTCTCTATGTGGAGTGGTTATCCATTATTTTACTGAATTCATGTAATTGAGATCTTAAGGATACCCCAAATTAGGCTGGTAGTTTCCCAATACTAAGTACGGATAATATTAGGCTATAACCTCCAACGTAGGCTCACCCATCCTAATACATATCCAGTTTTAAAGTAAACTTATAGACGTAGGTTGTGGAAGCCCATTTTTTAGCGGGTTACTCCCAGGGTGATGCGAGGGCTCCAAACCCTCTTCTTGAACTAATAATTCAAGCCATAGGACCATAGGAATCCCTCTCTCACTAAAGCTTTTAACTAAGGGCTTTATTTCTGTAAGCCCTAAGGGTATATTTGTAGAGTTTTGATTATGATTAACTTGTAGTTTGTGATAATTAGAAATAGCTTTATATAGAAGAACAAAAGATGCTTAAGAGAAGTCTCAAGGGTAATCTACAAAGAAGCAAAAGATCACTCAAGACAACAAGAGTTTATGAAGATGAAGTGATCAAGTTGAATACCTTGAAGACAAGAAAAATAATTAGGTGTATCTTATAAGGTAACTTTGTAACACTCTCTAACTTATTTCTTTGATTTTTTATCAAGTATGTTAGCTCCTTAGAAGAAATATTTTTGACAAACTATCCTTGAAAAACTAAGTGTTCTTGATAAAGTTTTGATCTTTTAAATGTACTACACATCTTTTTAAAGAGTATCAAGAATATATGTTTTAAAATGTGAAGGAAAATGCATATTTTACAAAAAAACTGGTTGTCCAATTTTCTATCATAAGGCTAAAACCGGTCATCCGATTTTCTGCTATTAAGAAAATCCGACATCCGATTTTTGGATTTTCAAAATGAAAATCAGTCCTCTACTTTTAAAAAGGGTCATCCGATTCTTTCAAGGGTAATTAAAAATTAGTCTTCCTGTTTTAAAAAGGGTCATCCGATTTTTTCAAGGTAATTAAAAATTAGTCTTCCTATTTTAAAAAGGATCATCCGATTTTCTGTTCATCAAGAAAATCGGACGTCCTATTTTAAAAACTGGTCATCCGATTTTTACCTTTACAGTAAAAAATGATCGTTGGCTGACAGTAATGACTAGTTTTTTACTTCACATATAAAATGATTTTTTGATTAGCCATAAATTCCAATTAGTTGAAAAACATTTATTAACAATTTCAAGAGCATTAAAAGAACATATTTTCTAATATTCTTTATCCTACAAAAACAAAAAGAAAAATCTCCTTGGAGCTTCATCATTGATCATCTTTCAAAGAAAGAGAAAAAGGGAACTTGTAGAAACATTAAATTAAGTTGTATCTTTCTCTTTTCAAGCTTATTTGGTAACATTGTTCCATCCCTACTATTTTACATTAATTTGTGATCAAATGTTTTGTGAAAAACCCTTCGGGGTGATCCTTTGATAATTGTTATGTTATTTTGTTTTGTAAACTTTGAGTTTAAGTGTAAAACCTTTGAAGGGTGATCCTCATTGTAATATTGTGTAATAACTTGTGATTAATGCATTTGTGAAATCCTTGAGTTGATCTAAAGATAGTTGATATAACTCTATTAAGTCTCAAGGGCCACTGCTCTATCGCTACTGTGTCGAGAATGCTGTGCCAAAATGATTCAAAAATATCTCATGATATAGTTCAAGCTACTTTATGTGATCTGAAGAAAATATAACTTCCTTTTTATAACTAAAAAAACTGACAAAGTTTATAATATTAAATATGTACTCTTTTTAGAATTTATCAATTTAAGTAATACTACCTTCGGTCGGAAATAATAGTTCTTTTCGTCAAAATTGCATGGTCAAAATTATAATTCTTTTTACACATTTCAATATGTATTTATTATATAGTTTTCAATTCTACCATCTTTAATTCATTTATTATTTCTCCTTCATTTCTTTCTCTCCTTATTTATTGAAAGATAGAATAAATATCTTATAGAAAAATTTGTATTATTTTTTTAATCTTTAATTCGTGTGTAAAATTAAAAAATACTTAAATTCTTAAGTCGACGAGATAGTACAAGTTACGTCGATTTCTTGACAATGACAAGATTTAATGGATCTTTACCAATGCCTATGGACAAATTACGATTTCTTTTTTTTTTTTTTAATGCATAAACTTTAATGGGTGCATTCTTCAAAGACTTTTATTTCTCACGTTGCTATTTTTCTTCTTATTAACAAACTTTCACGTTTCCATAGTTTATCCTGATCCATCAGTAATTTATATTCGTTAATGCTGTATTAAGAAAATATACTAAAATACATAGAAAAATTTATATAATTGACTGTATTTATTGATAATCTCATATCAAGAATAATAAATTTAAACAATTCTCTTCCTTTTCAGGTACACTTTAGGATGAGTTAGGCCCAAATTTAAATTCTAACCACAGTTGTTACTGAGTTGTTTATTTTTTTCAATAAACTGAGTTGTTTATTTTTTTCAATAATTAATGTGATACTTTAAATTCCTCTATATATTTTAATATAATTAATTTATATAGAACTTATGTGATAAAACTAAATTATTATTAATTAAGATAAAATTAATCTGGAATTTTTATTCTAATACACATTTTCGGTGTTTGAGAATTTCCCTTTTTTTTCCTGGGAAGGAATATGTTTGAGAAATTGTTAATGCGATAGCAGTCTTTGTTGAAATTTCTGCTCTATTGAAATAGAAGAAAATTATTATTTTTCGAAGAAAGAAATGTCCTTGTAATATAAGAATTGAAAAATTTTCCCCTAAAAAAACGAAAAAGAGAATTGAACTTTAAAATAAAAGACTTCTCCCACACCAATTCCCCCGCCCTTCCCCACCCCCCACCCCCCCTCCCCCCGCGGCCCCCCAAGAATAAAAAAAAGAATAAGTTGTCTTCTATATTTTCTATTTAAAAAAAAGAAAAAAGGAAAAGACTTGGAAGTTTGAGTACAATTAGGGGGATGATATAGAACACACTATATATATGATTTTTATCTTGTGTCTTGGAAGTACCTTAATATAAATTAGAGTTAATTTAAAAAATCTATATTATTTATATATATATATATATATATATATATAGTTGGGTACGTAGAACTCCAATGTGCTGCTATGTGGAAAATTTGGCGAAGGAAGGCTTCTCAATTAATCAGGTAACTCAAATTTTTTGGATGGTTAAATTCTAGGTTTTTTTTTGGGTATAGCCCAGTTTAAAAAACTGCGTATTGAAGTGGGCATTTTTTTTTTTTGTTTTTCTAGTTCTACCGATAACGCATCACGGTTGTGCGTAACGCACAACTATTATACATTATCAGTTAATTAAGCTAATCAGCTTATATGGCTGATAACGCACAATGGGTGCGCATTATGACTGGGCATAACGCATACTCGTTGTGCGTTATCAGCCGCATAATTATATTGTTTTTAATTTTTTTAATTTTTTTATCTTTTTTATTTTTATAAATTTTTTAATTTTTTAAAATTTTTTTATTTTTTTTAAAATGTTTTTTTTAATTTTTTTATTTTGTTTACAAATTTTGTTATTTAATTTATTTTATTTTTTGAACCGAACATTTTTTTTTGTTTTTAATCAAAATTTCTTTTGGGAAAACTTATAATTGTATAAGTTTTTTTTTTTTTAGTAATTTGTTTAATGAATTGTTTTTTTTAATGAAATTTTTTTTTTGAAAAAAACTTATAATTGTATAATTTTTTTAAAAAGACTGTATTTATTATATTTAACTTATTTTGTTCTATTTATATCATTTTCTTGGAAAATATATTTACATTTTGACCATTTCATCGCAAGTTATTTGAAGAAGTAATACTAAAGAAACCGTAAAAATTTGGAGCAATGATGTAGTAATTAGAAGAAATTGAAAGAAAAGTTTCATTAATATAAACATGTTTTATTACAACTATTTCAATAAAATGTCAAACTTATACATTGCTCGGTTCGGGATTATTACAAACTTTCTACTTTTATACATAAACCCTTTTTTTTCCTTCTTTCCAAATCAATAAAAACATTTCGTTTGCGGTTTTTGCAAATCAAAGTAAAAAAACTATGTTCATACCGAAGAATTTAAACTTTCGGATTTTTACCCTATAACAAAATAAGAATATAATAAAGATACGTAAACCTTATAAATCAATAATATAAACATCGGATGAATACTTTATAATTTATTTTAAATTACAGATAGCTTTCAATGAAAAATAGAAAATAATAATTATAGCTAAGGCCAGTCGGATGGCGTGAATCACACGGTTTTCTTCCCAACACGATGCCCGAAGCCGAGAGCCTGATTGCGGTCCATGTCAGCCTGCCCCTCCTCTTCGTCAGACGAGGATGCCTGCGATATAGGCTGATGTGGCGTTGATGAACCGGCTGTGCCCGGAGGAGGTGGTGCCCGAAACCCCGAAAACTCGTAAGCTGAAGAATGCTGTGATTGAAATGATGCAAATCCTAAACCGGGGGTGGGCGGCATCTGTGACTTCCTGGATCCACTAGGGAGAGATTGGGAATCTGGCGTTAAACCCAAACTATAAGAAGACATATCTAGGTGTGGGCTGTCAAATGGGTCGACATACTGTTGATGCTACCAAATCCCTCACCCTCTCAACCACTGCTGGGCCGAGGTCGACGTGTTCTTGCCTTTGTGGAGTAGGAGGTACATGAGAGCGTCCAGCTCCTGCTTCACGGCCAGGATGTCTCCGAGCACCCCTTTTAACTCCACGAGTCCCTCGGTCTGGAACGTGCTCTCGGGGACGGCGACTCGACGGTTGAATAGGGAATGTAGCCTGGATATTGTGCTGTGAAGGAGTGCATCCTAAAGTACACCCGATAGAGACCATGCACCGCCTGATGATCGTCTGCATGCGGCCATCTGGGAAGGAGATGAATGTGGCTCCCGAATCGCCACTGAAGCCATATCATCCACCTACTGCAACATGGAAGTCTAAAAAAAGAAAAGAATTTAACAAACTAAATAAATAAATAAATTAGAATTCAACATAAATAACTGAAATGCATAAGAACTTACCATCATCCGTTTTTCCACGCCGGCTGGCGGATAACCATGCGCACGGGTATCACGATTAGCTGGATTGCCGATGTAAACGCGTGTAATACCCCTGTACCATCTGATGTACTCATCACTGGGGTATGACAATGCCTCGAATTCAACAGCAGGACCATCCCTAACACGAACTCGCCACTGGTTCCAAGCATTGATATGGATAGCATGCTGTGTAACTCAGGATGTGTTGTCATTCTCTCTCAACTGGATCCTGTGCAGGTCTAGACGAGTATCAACTAAATCTGGAACCATCTGAGTCCGTGCGAACTGTCGCATCGCACACCTATAATTGACCAAATTCGCGGACGTTCCTATGAAGAAACACTTATGATACTCAAACTTATGCCTTATCAAGCATGTTATACCATTTTCAAATTGGTTTATTCTGCAGCAGCAAATGCTAGTTCCAATATGGCTTCTAATGAAACCAATTTAGTCATTAGTAAAGCCGAAGTTAACAAAGGTACTACCATCAAGAAATTCAAACCTAGGGCTCGGGGACGTAGTTATCCGATAAAAAAACCTACCTGTCATATAACTATTGGAATGAAAGATATATCTTGCGCCGTTTTCCTTCTCTACCATGACGAATCAATTGATTTAATGTAGGTATCGCTCTTTCCTTTGTCCTTCACGTAAATTATTTACCTATAACTGTGCAATACCCCTATGAAAAAGTAATCGCATCAGAATGTTTTCGAGGCCGAATCCACTTTGAATTTGATAAATGCATTGCTTGTGAAGTACGCGTTCGTGTATGTCCTATAGATCTGGGATAGTGATACTCGACTATCTCATAACATATGAGCGGGACCTCTGCCAGCCACAAGTTAGATGGAACCAGAGAGCGGTCATAATAAGGGAGCCACATAAACTGTCATGTCAAAATTCAAAACCAATGAGAAATGTAAGTACGATAAAATAACACAATTAATTACAAATAATACAAGCTATTGTAAAGCAAACCTGGTCAGATGGCATAAAATTCAACTGGTCTCTGTATGTAACCAGAGTGTGCGTAGGCAACTGGCTACAGTCAAATGCTGTGCACCATATTGCGCTAAGAGGAGCATGAGGGTTGGCCATAATCTCCGTCATCAGCTGAGGCTGCAATGTAGGTATACGCGACCATGCCCAAATCTGTACTAAAATCAAGGCCCCTCCAATCTGTCGTGCACATCCCAAAGCCGCCGTGCACAGCTGCCTATAAAGAAACCCAAGAATGCAACTACCCCAGCTATATGTCCTAATATGTCCTAATAGAAGAAACTGAGGTAGCGTACGTGAAGCAAATTTTCGGAGAAGTCAGGAAGCAGGTGTTCGCCAATAAGTAAGAAAATAAATCCACGAGCGCGTAGAATTAGATTGTCGTTGGTCTCTGAACCGGTGAACGCTCTCAAGATCCATGCTTCCAATGGTTCCTTCTTCACTTTGTATCCGGAAAAGTGGCTGAGAGACAACCGCACACCAAGAAGTCTCTCGACAACGTCAATCCAGTATTATTTAGGGTGTAGACTCCAGGTAGGCCCGGTAACAACCGTGCCGTCTATCCTTAAACCCCACAGTGCCTGTACATCTTGGAGTGTAATTGAGACTTCACCGCACGTTAGATGAAATGTGTGGGTTTCTAGTCTCCACCGCTCGACCAATGCGGTGATAAGTGCGTGGTCCAATCGAATGTAGCCACACCTAAAGACTCCCCCCAACCCGGTTCTGTCAATAATCTCAAGCAATCTACGGGGAGCCGCACTATAGCACTGGAATAGGTTGCGGCCAAAACGCCTACACTGAAGGTCAGTATAATACGTCTCTCGATCCCCACTCCAGATCAAACCGAATCTGTGCTCATACTGTCTGGATAAGACGTCAGTGACAATAGGCCCCGGATGCACATGTGCAGGCACTTCTTCTATCTACATTAATTATATTTTCCAGATAGTGTCAATATCTATATGTTAAAATTAAAAAATTTTAAACATATTCTAATTCCAAGAATATTAAGATTTAATTGTTATTACGTTTAACGGTTGTAAAGTTTATAGTTTTACGTTTTCATATTTCCAAATATCAGGTATATTAAAAAAATTAAAAATACCGAATTAAAAATTCCCATATTTTCTAACATGCAAATTAATTAAAAAAATTTCTATTAATCATAAAGTAAGAAATTAAACCTAATTATCCAAATAAATTCATGAAAAAAATCCTAAACCCTAATATCACTTTTTTAATAAAAAAAAATTATATACATAACATTATCAAATCCGTACACATTTATTAATAACTACAATTTTAAACAGAAATCCAAACCACACTTTCACAAAAAAAAAAAAAAAAAAATCCCAAAACATAATGTAAAATTTTGGATTTTAGTAATAGATTTTTAAGTTTTGTATTATTTAAATTTTGTATTATTTAAATTTTACAATTTTTAATTTGCAAAAAGAAAAGTTTCCATAATTATCCAAATAAATTCATGAAAAAAACATAAACCCTAATATCGCTTATCAAATGCAAAAAAACAATTACATACATAAAATTATCAAATTTGTACAAATTTATTAATAACTACAAATTTAAACATAAATCCAAAAATTAAAAAAATGTAAAATTTTGGATTTTAATAATACATTTTTAAGTTTTGTATTATTTAAATTTTACAAATTTTAAGTTACAACAAAAAGATTTGTTTTCATATTTTCTACTATTTAAAAAAAAAGGTTAAAAATATCGAATTACATATTCCCATATTTTCTACTAAATAATTTATACGAAATATGCAAAATAATAATCTAAACAATTTCTAATAATCATAAAGTAAGGTAATAAAGTAAACATAATTATCCACATAAATTCATGAAAATAATACATCACCCTAATATCACTTTTTAAATTAAAAAAAAATTATATACATAAAATTATCACATTTGTACAAATTATTAATAACAAACATTTTAAACATAAATGTAAAACCCAATTCCACAAAAAATCATAAAAAACATTAACAAACAACAAATAATGAAATAATTACACTTAATATCTAATAAACAAAAACAATTTTAAATAACTAAAAACTTACCGAAAATTTAAAATACAGCTTTAGTAGCCTTCGTACTCCAAATCCTTAATAGCTTTCGTACTCCAAAGAAAGTCTCCAAGATTTACTAATTTTAAATGTAAATTTCAAAATAAAATACACATTTATTAGATGAAGAGAAATCAACACATAACAATAAGAAAAAAAAATTAGAGTAAAATACCTAGCAGTTGGCGGAGGCAGCAACAAAAAATTTTCTGAAGGAGAAGGATGAAAAAAGGAAGAAGAATGAGATGAAGGTGGCTGAAAAAATGAAAAAAGAATGAAGGAGGAAGTTGCTAGAAAAACAGTAAGGGGGAAGGAGAGGAAAGAGAGAAATTTTACTGAAATAAGGAGGAAATGAGGAGAGAGAGGAAATAAGGGAGGTGGTTAAATAAGTTGGGAAAAAGAAAAGGGGGGGAAGAAGGGGGGGTCGGCGGCCATGAGGTAGTTTTTATTTTTTTTATTTTTTTTATAACATGATAATGCTCAGTCACTGTGGTTTACCAGCTTAATAACATATAATGGCTGTGTTATTAAGCTTGATAACGCACAGTCATTGTGCGTTATCTATAGCTCAGCGCCAGATGGGATCCACATCAGATTTTTACGCGATTAACGCGGTAATTAGGGATAACGCACAACGATTGTGTGTTATAATCTATGATAACGCACAGTCACTGTGTGTTATGGCCAAAACTGGAAAAAAAAACAACGCCCACTTCAGTACGGAGTTGTTTAAACTGGGCCAGGCCCAGAAAAAAACCTAAATTCTAGCTAGAGACTAATTAAATTCCAGCTAGACCGTAATTAGTTATACTTTCTCCTTTTCTATTTTGTCACATTACAAGAGTTTTGATATTTTTTTTATTTGTCATATTTTAATTTCAAGATAATATTTAATTAATTTTTTTTAATATACCCTCTTATTAATAACAAATTTCAATATCTTTTTATTCATCTAATATAGAAATTAGTAGAAATAATAATAAAGGAGAGAAAAGTGTTAAGGACATTCTAATTTATTTAAATAGTGTAGCATCCAAAATTTCATGTGTAAAGAAAAGGAATTGAGTACCATGTTAATTAGTTTTTATAAATTGTTGTGGAATTGAAAACGACAAATAAACTCTTCACATCCTTCTAAGCATCGTTGAGTTGGATTCGAAGTATCAAAAGAATTTCATATGCATCATTAATTAGATAGTTAGATATTAACCACAAAAAAATATTCGGATATCATTCACATATTTATACACTCTTTTTCGTTTTTTACATACATTTTGAATATCACACTACTTAAAAAATATTAAATTTTAAATAATTTTTTTTTGTATAAACTATAATGTCTCTTTCCTCATTATTATTTATACTACTTTCTATGTTAGAAAAATAAAAAAGAGGTTATAATTTGTTATCAATAGGAGGGTATTATAAAAAAATTTTCATTAAATGTTATCTTGAAAATACAATTTGACAAGTTAAAAGAATACTAGAATTACTATAACATGACAAGTAAAAAAAAAAATAAAAATAGAGGGAGTATATAGATAATATATCTGCTTTAGAATGATTTTGAATATGAGATGAGAATGAAAAAGTTGAAGATGGGTATGGAGAAGATGAAGAGTCTACACAAGATTGAAAGTTTTTTTTTTTTTTTTTGAATGCAGAAGTTTGAAAGTAACAAGGCATTTTGGGGATTTGAATTCATATGGTGGTATAATCTATAATGGTTGAGTCTTTCGGAAAGTCTGCACTCTCTCTCAGGGACGGAACCAGAACAACATTGTTGGGGGCTGGAGAAGAAAAAATTTTTATCAGAATTTCGTCTATAAAATAATGCATTCCATGTATAAAAGACGTTCAAACAATTCCAAATTTACATATAATATAGCAAAAGAATAGGTAATCGCTCATTACTAATGAGGAGGGATCACCCATCACTCACGAGGAATGATTACCCATCACTCACGGGATAAGCATTACAATTCTAAATTTACCTAATAATCATATTTTTGCCAAAAAGAAACCCAAGAAATTTTTTTTACTATCAAAATCAAAATTTAAGCACTCAAAATCTATTTACCAAAATAAAAAATAAAAAATGTTTCCACATAGATTAATCTAGAAAACTTACTTTTTTTATTCTTCAAAGTTTGAAGAACAGGGAAAAGAAGCTGCCGGCCCGCCGCCATCCTCCGTCTACCTACTGTCGCGCTGCTGCAACTTGCTATCCACGGCTCCACCGTCGCGAGGTTTCCGTCGCCGTCGACACCACTCGTCGTCGAGCTCGGACCGAGGAAGATGATTGATTGTTTACGCGGAGGAGGAGGGAATCGAAGAGAGAGAGAAGAGAGAAAGCTGATTTTTTTTTTTTTAGTTTATGCTGTTACCGAGGGTTTTCAAGTTTTTTTTTTTGTTTTATAAATCAGTCCTTAAATTTTGTAGGGTTAAATTGAAAAAAGAAAATTTGAAAGGCATGAATATAAAAATCTTAAAACCTTTTTTAAAAAATAAAATTGTTGGGGGGGGGGGCTCGAGCCCACCCGAGCCCCCCTATAGTTCCGTCCTCTCTCCCCGATTTATGTTACCGAGTCTCCACCGTTTCAGGTGCAAGCAGAAGCTTGGGTTTATTCGATTCGTATTCGAAAAAAACTATTATTATTATTATTATTATTATTATTATTATTATTATTATTATTATTATTGGCCTATTATCTGTTCTATATACATTTGTTTGACAGTTTTGTGTAATTGGGTATGTGATTAGTGATTGGTTTATTCTGAGAAAGTTACTGATGTGATTTTGATTTTCTTAAGCAATCTGTACGGTATTTTTGCGTAACTATGGAATTTGGTATCAAGGGGAACAATATATTTTATTTTTGAAAAAGTTTGAGACTCGCAGATTAATTATAAGACAATCAACAGAAATGAAAAGAAGGGAAGTTTGCAGTGAGAGGCATCCAAATATAGTTTTTTTGTTTCTTTGGATGAATCAAACATATAGTTGGATTATATCTACTAATATGCCAAGCATTTGGGTTGCCAACAAATATTGAAATAACTAAAGAGGATAAAGCTTTGCATATCCTCATGTTGCAGATGGAACTGTTGGAATTTGCTATGGCATTGATGAAAAATCTGAAAGGAGGAGGTCCAAGTTAAAGACTTTATCCCGCCAATGAAAAAGCTATATGTAATAATTAAGCTTGAACAATTTGAAGGAGAGGTTAGTTGTTTATACTGTCATGAATCAGCCAGAATAAGTTGCTTAATATCATTTGTACTTCAGAAAATAGCTGTGGTGTTTCTTAAAAAAATTTTAAAAACCAAAAAACAGATGTAGCCATGAATTCTTCAAAATCACTAATAAAATTTCTATTCATAGAGAAAGAATATTATCTTGAATGAGGTAGGTAATGAAAATGATCAAAGTAGAGTAGTTTACATAGATTTGGCCTTCATTTTTTATATTGTTGAATTTCGTTAATTAAATGTTTCTATTGTATGATTTTCATTTCACTGTAAATAATTGATATAAGGTTTAAGAATTTTTCCATTGAAGTTTCTTTTGGTTTATTTATTATCATTGTTGAATTTGAAGCCTTAATTGCTTTAAGAAACAGTTAGTTTTACTAAAAGACATCTTGAATCAAGCAACAATTTGAGTTACTAAAATTTCAGAGCCATAATGGTTCTTCATCAAATTAAATTTATTAAAACAGAACATTTTATCATTTTCTTCATGTGATGACAAAGTAAATAGAAAATATTTCCGAGCGAAGAGCGAAGCTTGGGCTCGCGCATACACACATACATGCGCACACATATATATATATTTAAAGTCTAGGGTCACTATTAATTGCATATGTATTTGTGTTCTTTAATTTGTACAATTGAGTATCCAACTTTCTATCTAAATTAGATTACTTATTTTATAAAAATTACTTCGATACTTTAAAAATTTAGTCTATAAGATTAAAAAATTAGCAAAAACGGTTTAGATATTTTAAAATTGTTATACTATATTCAAGAGTTTTCAACATTATTTTAAAGTTGAAAATTTTATTTAGGTGCTTTAGAATCGAAATGAAAGGATAGCCTATACTCAACCTAGACTTTGAGAGATTTGTTTAAATTAAGTCTATAAATTAATTATACGATATGTGCTAGGTTTTTTTATTTTTTTTGAAAAAGAAAATTTGTACAATATCACTAGCAATAGCAATCCGAATCATCTAATACATCTTATAATAACTCTCTAATACACTCATTTTATAGTAATTTTATTAATATAAATCCTATAAAATAAAAGATAAACAAAAAACTCAAAGATTAACCCTAAGGAAAAAATTATTATTATTAAAAGAAGTATATTAAAAGATGTATTAGACGATCCTTAGTACCCGCAATAGTATTATATGTGGTAGTTTAAGTTTTTTTATTTCATTACAATATTTTTGGGACAATAAACATAAATTATAGAATAGCTTTCCACTAATTAATTATATATATTCATTAATGAACACGAGAGCCCATACATGGGGTAGAGGGAGGTGTATTGGTCACTCTCATTAGCATCTTTCATTTTATTTAGAAAAAAATTATATTCAAGAGCTTTCAGCGCTATTTTAAAAGCGAAAATTTTATTTAGGTACTTTATGGTGGAAATTAAAGGATAGCCTATCTATTGATACTCACCCTAGACTTTGAGAACTTTTTTGAAATTAACTCTATAAATTAATATACTATAGACATTTTTTTTTGAAAAAAAAGAAAATTCATTCAATATCACTAGCAATCGCGTTGCGGATCATCTAGTGCAGCTTCTAATGCACTTGTTAATACACTGATTTGATAGTATTTTTATGAATATAAATTTTATAAAATAAAAGATAGACCCTAAACTCAAATATAATAAACCCTAAGGAAAATTTGCTATTAAAAAAAGTATATTAGAAGATCAATTAGAGGATCCTTAGTACACCAATGGTATTTATGCGGTAGTTTAAGTTTTTGATTCCATTGCCGTATTTTTGGTACACTAAATTGACATTATAGAATATTATTCCACTAATTTAAGAATATATATGTTCACTAATGACACGAGAGTCTGAATATGGGATAGCGGGAGGTGTATTCGTCACCCTTATTAGCATCCTTCTTTTTATTGAAGAAAATTTAGATCATGAGTTTTCAACGTCATTTTAAAAGGAAAAATTTTATTTAGGTACTTCATTATGGAAATTAAAAGATAGCCTATCTATTGATTCTCACCCTAGACTTTGAGAGTTTTTTTAAAATTAACCCGACAAATTAATATACAATATGTGGTAGGTTTTTTTTTTCCTTCAAAAAAAAAAAAAGAAAATTCATTCAATATCACTAGTAATTGTGGTTCGAATCATCGAGTACATCTTCTAATTAATACTTTAATACACTCATTTTATAGTAGTTTTCTTAATATAAATCATATTAAATAAAAGATAAACCCGAGACTCAAAGATAAATTCAAAGGTAAAACTTACTATTAAATAAGTATATTAGAAGTTGTATTTGACGATCCTTAGAAGTTGTAAAATCTTTGCAATCAAGAGAGGTTTGGACTCTTTTAAATAATTTAATAAATTCATGAAATGCTTCATTCTTTTGGCTTAAAAACAAAGTCCAAGTAAATCTAGAAAAATCATACACAATAACAAAGGCATACCTCATACCACCAAGACTAGTGGTCCTCATTGGTCCAAACAAATCCATGTGAATGAGTTCTAAGGGTTTTGAAGTTGAAATAGTTTTCTTTGGCTTAAAAGAAGATTTTACTTGTTTTCCAAATTTGAAAGCATCACAAAGTTTGGTTTTCTCAAAAGGAAGTTTTGGCAAGCCTCTACCAAGTTCTTTAGAAGAGAGTTGATTTAATAAATACATACTAACATGGCCAAGCCTTCTATGCCATAAGAATGCATTATCATCAGGAATATAGAGACATTTTAGATTTTGTGAGATAAGATCTTGAAGATAAAAAACATAGATATTACCAACTCTTTTTGCAACAAAAATTGTTTTGTTCTCAAGCTTGTTTATAATAGTAGAAGAGTCACTTTAAAAAACAACTTTGAACCCATTATCACACAACTGACTAATACTAAATAAATTAAACTTCAAACCATCAATTAAAAGCACTTCCTTAATTAAATAAGATGAACCATATTCAATGTTGCCTATACCAATGATCTTTCCTTTCTTCTTATCACCAAAAGTAACAAAGCCACCATCGGTTTCTCTTAGCTCATTTATGAGGGATGCATTTCCGGTCATGTGTCTTGAGTATCCACTATCTAAGTACCACTTGGAGCTTGATTTATGTTCTGACAATATGAGAAGAAGAGATGACTTTTGGTACCCATATTCTTTTAGGTCCATAAATATTAGTGGTTTTTACTCTCCAAATAGTTTTAACTCCCATTTCATCTTTTCTTTTTACAAAGCATCTAGTGGCCTTATGACCGCTTTTACTACAATAAGTACAACAAAGATGGGAGAAAGATGAAGAAGCTTTGACAAAATATGTTTGCTTTAAAGAGGCATTAGAGTGGTTGTATCCAATGCAATTTTTATCATAAGAGATCTTTGTGAACCAAGAAGTTTTTCAAAATTTTCTTTTCCTTGAGTAAATTTTTCAATGCACAAAGTGAGATTATTCACCTTTTTTCTTTAAAACTTCATAATCAATCAAGCATTTTTCAAGAGAGAAAACCTTTTCACAAAGCTTCATGTTTTCTAAAACAAGTTTTTGAAAATTATTATTTGAACACTCTTTTTCATTTTTAAATATTTCTAAAGACTCAAGAAGAGATTTATTTTCACAAATGAGTTTTGAATTTTCATCAAGCAAACCTTGAGTCTTGTTTTTCAAATCTTTGTTTCTTTTAGAAACCTTTTTGCACTCACCATACATTTCAATAAGCATAGTACTAGAATCATCATGACAAAATCATCAATGAGACTAGAAGAGTTAGACGGTGAAGATTGTACCTCATTCTCCATTTCCATGAAGCACATGTTTGCCTTTTCATCACCTTCACTTTCACTTAAATCTTGGTCCCATGTACCAATTAGTCCCTTGCCTTTCTTCTTTTTCTTTAATGCCTCAAGCTTTGCTTCCAAAGCTCTTTTCTCTTTTTCTATAGCTTTGGGACAATCGGCTACAAGATGGTTGGTGCTATTACATTTGAAGCACCTAGCCTTGAAGGATGATGAACTTTGTCCTCTTTTCTTGAATGGAGGTTTCTTTCGTTTATTGTTGAGGCCTTTCTTGTAGAATTTTTTAAATTTCCTCATTACCAGGGTAATGTCCTTATCATTATCAATCTCATCTTCATTGTTTGATGAGCATGTTTGATCTTCCTCATTCACTTTGAATGCTATGCTTTTTCTCCCTTTGTCTTCCTCTTCCATTTCATTTAGTCTTTTTATTTTCATCTCATAGGTGACGAGAGATCCTATGAGTTCTTCAATAGGAAGTTTCCTCAAGTCTTTTGATTCCTCAATGGCAAGAGTGTTTGATTGCCATACGTTTGGGAGTGCATCAAGAATTTTTTTATTTACTTCTCCTCTTGTGTATTCTTTCCCATATGCCTTTAGGCCATTATTGAAGTTGGTGAATCTTGTGAACATGTCACTAATGATTTCATTTTGTTTCATCATAAATAGTTCATAATCTCTCACCAACATAGCCAACTTAGATTCCTTCACTTGATTAGTGCCTTCATGAGTTATTTCAAGTAACTTCCACATTTCATGAGCTGAATCGCATCCGCTCACTCTATTGTAGTCATTAACATCCAAGGCACAACTCAATATGTTTATAGCTTGAAAGTTTAAAGTCATATTCCTTGAGTCAAACTCGTCAAATTCTTCAACTTTCTTGATTCTTCCATCCTTTTGAGAAACATAAGGTCCTTCTTTACAATGCTCCAAAGATCAAAGTTAATAGAGAAAATATAAATTGTAATTCTTGACTTCAAAAAGGTGTAGTTAGTTTCATTAAAAAGAGGAGGCCTATTTGTAGAAGAGCCTTCTACATAGGGTAGGTTTGAAATACTAGCCATATTGAAAAGGATCTTTTGCTTTTTTAGGATGTTAAGCCTTAAAAAAAAAGACCTACTCGATGCCAATTCAAAAACCTTGGGAGGAGGTCGGGGGGTGGAGGGGAGGAGAGTGAATAAGGTTTTTGGCTAATTCTTAAAAAAATCTTTTGTGTGATTAAAATATTAACCTCCAATTTTGTTTGAGAACGAATTCTAAAACTCTTCCCCTCCCTCTCATTCCCTCTGCTTCCCTCCTCCCTCTACCGTCATCCCTGCAACCTCTCTCAGTCGCCCACCGTCACTGCCCGCACCGTCAAGTATGCTTTTTTTTTCTCTCTCTCTCTCTCTCTCTCTCTCTCTCTCTCTCTCTCTCTCTCTCTATTCTCTTAATCCTCTCCTTCCTTTTCATGTTTTTTAAATTTGCAGGTTGTGTCCACCTCTCTTGCCGACATCACTGTTCACTTGCTGTGGTCGTTGACACTGCCGTTACTTGTTCACTTTGCTGTAAGTTTTTGTTTTTATTTATTTTTTTTGCCGTTTTCGCTTTTCTCTCACAGTAAAATATTTTAGTAAACGATTTCAGTAAGTTTGAATAAAGTATAAAAAGCCTTTTAGGCTAATTAATAAACAAAATGAATTATTAATTAATAAATTTTTTTCATTTTCTCTAATAATTAATTAATAAACAAAATTGAAAAACCTTAGGAAGGGAGGGGTGAATAAGGTTTTTGGCTAACTTGTAGTTATTTTTACCTTTCTTAATATTTGAAATCTCATGTATCATTTAAATATTTGCGGTGGGAGAAAATAGGTGAGGCATTTGCACAATCAGAGTTGTACGTCCTACGGCATTAGCAGAAGAGACATTACGTTGATACGTGATTTGACAAATTTTGGGTAAAGTAATTTAATAGTTTTGGTTTAATGTTATATTATCGTTTATTACTCTTTTGTATATTACTTAACTAATAACTTATAATTTCTTTCTTGTTGGCAAAATATCAAGAGCTAAAGGTGAACGCGAAACGTGAAATGCCTTCACATTGACACTCTCGCTCTCCCATACCGATTGACGAGCAGTCGATGTTCGAGGCTACTGGTGGTAGCAACAAGGGCCATGTCTACGGTTTTGGCTCACAATCTATAGTCATCACCGTCGAGCGACAGGAAGGTAGCTGCATCACGTCATCAGTTCTATCGGTATCTTCTCTGTCTGCCACGATGCTTACATCGAGAGGGAGAAGAGGTTATGGGGATACATGCAGCAGGCGCAGGACATGTTCGCTGGCTTTATGACCTCTTTCGCCTCTCAGTGTGATGTACAACTTGATTCGGTACCCACTCCGTTCCCTCCTTTCCCTCCGAAGGATGACCAGACGTTCCTTAGCCACTGACCGGTCTTCCGTCATCCTCTAGCCCACCTCCACCTATGTAGTACATTTGATACTTATGTGTTTTATATTATATGGTTTTGTATTTCACATATTTAGAATATTCGTTTCATTACTTATTTTGGTTTGTATTTGATATTTATATATTATATATCTTTAATGTTTTTGTTATTATCGTATTGGAAAAAGATTATATATATTGATTGTATTCGTTTTATATTGTTTGTTGTTGTTGGTTTCAATTTCAGTTAGATTATTATAATTATAAATAAAATATTTAAAAATAAAATAAAAATTACTGATTGATAGCAATAGAAAATCTGTTGGTAACTATTTATTAAAAAAATAGATATAAATAAAGTTACTGACTGAATTTCGGTAGGTAAGTAAAAAATACCTATCGAAAAATTAGTTCGTAATTTTAAAATCGGTCGATAACTTGTTTTTTAAATTGATTATTTTAAATTAGAAAATTAAAATTACAGACTGATAATTCGGTCGGTAACTCATCAACTTCGATCGGTAAAAGTTACCGACCGACAATATATTTGGTCATAGTCAGGTACCAACTAAAGATCGTTGACAGACGTAGTCGATCAGTAATCGGTCGCTAAATGCTCAATATCGACTGATTTTACCGTCAGTAATTACCTTTTTTTTATAATAATTTATTTTTATTCAGGAAAAAACTACACATTCATTATCCGGAAAAAAAAGGAAAAAAAGGCATTTCGAAGTGGGTTGAAAATACTTTTTTCATTCATATGTCTCGAGTGAAATGAAATTGTCAAAACTCAAATTTTGTGATTGTATAATCTCTAAATATTTAAAATTAATTTTTAGAATATAAACATTCAATCAAGGCATGATATGCTATAATAATATAAACACAGCAAAAATAGAAATGAAAAAAATATTTTTTGTGAAGCGGTTTTCTTTTTTCTGAATTAAAACTCACATGAGCACTACCAAATTCTTCATTAATTTATTTATGAAGTTCATAATTAAACTGTAATATATTCCTCTACTCTTACGAATATTTAATGGTCAAGAAAAAATATTCATCGCTTCTTTCTAGAATCAGTTTCGTGTGGAAAGACTTTCTATTTCAATTTTATGTACCATACTTTAAAAATAAAAGGTAATTGAAAAAATTATTCCATTACATCTCGTTTGGTGTTCATAATATGTTGATTGTATAGAACATGAGATAAACAAAGAAAATCCTGGAGTCTAACTCTATCAAACTTTTAATTGCATGCAAATTTAAAGAGAGTGTAACCTTGATTCTCATTGAAGTTACAGAAACATATCTGGCTAACAATGGGAATGAAGATAGAACTGGTCTGAACCAAAGAGATGTTGGAAAAGTCTCATGCATGTAAGGTGAAAGGTCATAATTGAGAGTTTTACGGTGAAAGGTCTATTTTCTTCTCCTCACTAGGAGAATCAATTTCTTGTAAAGAAAGTTATTCTAGAATGAAATTTCAAGGTTGTCAAATTTGTCACAAAGTCTTCAAAAGATAATTTATGAAAGAAATGCTTTTAAAATCTTGCAAAGGATCTCTTCTGCGCAATCTATAAATAGCTAGGCATAGTTAGGTAGTTCTCAATTAATTAATAAACAACCAAAGATGGATAACTCAAAGAGTTCAATAATGCTCATTCTTTTGTTCTCATTGCTTTCAATTCTCTTTTTCTTTAAATCAGTGGAATCTGCTCACCATATTCCTCATGATGATTTCCGTAAATGCTTAGAATCTCAGAACTCAAATTCAGTATCCCAAGTTACTTTCACCCCTAAAAGTTCCTCATACGATTCCATTTTGCAATCCTTAGTAAGTAATTTTCGAGCATTATCAAGTTCCCCGTTTATGCCAAGAATCATCCTTACCCCATCGCATGAATCCCAAATTCAAGCAACAATATATTGTGCAAAGAAACATGAGATTCAAATTAGGGTGATGGACATGACTATGAGGGTCTTTCTTACTTTTCTCAAGTCCCTTTTGTAATGGTTGATCTTCGAAACTTCAACTCAATATCTATTGACAAAGAAAATCGTAAAGCAAGAATCAAAGCTGGTGCAACATTAGGTAAACTTTACTATAATCTAGCAGAAGAAAGTCGGACCATTGCGTTCGTTGCAGGAACTTGCCCCAGTGTAGGTGTTGGTGGACACTTTAGTGGAGGAGGATTCAGCATGATGTCTCGAAGATTCGGCCTGGCTGCCGACTACATTGTTGATGCTAAAATCATTGACGTTAATGGCCAAATTCTTGATAGAAAATCAATGGGAGAGGATCTCTTTTGGGCTATTAGAGGAGGTGGAGGAGCAGCTTTTGGAATCATAACAGAATGGACGGTAAATCTCCTTACTGTTCCTAAAGATGTAACTGTGTTCAATGTAACTAGGACATTGGAACAGAATGCTACTGACTTAGTGCATCGATGGCAGTTCGTTGCAGATAAGATTGATGAAAATCTACTAATTAGGCTCTTCATTAACAGTGTTATATCTCTTCGAAAAGTGATCACAAGAGAACCATTGAAGTTACTTTCACTTCCTTATTCCTCGGGGGAATTGATGATCTACTTAAAGTGATGAATCAAAGCTTCCCTGAACTAGGGTTGAGGAAAGAAGATTGTCAAGAAATGAGTTGGATTCAATCTGTACTTTACTTGGCTAATCTCCCAATCAATGATTAAGATGTTTTGCTTAACAGATCCATTCGATTTGGAAGGCCATATTTCAAAGGAAAATCAGACTATGTGCAAAAATAAATTTCCAAAAGAGGTCTCGAGGGGATATGGAAAATACTCTTAGAAGGGGATGTAGGTCGAACACAATTGCAGTTCACTCATTACGGGGGAAGACTAAATGATTTCTCAGAATCTTCACTTCCTTTCCCTCATAGGGTTGGAAATATTTTCATGATTCACTACATTGTCGGTTGGGATGAGGAAGAAAATGCAGAATCTGGAAAACATATAGATTGGATTAGAAGACTCTATAACTACATGACTAGATACGTTTCCAAATCTCCAAGAGCTGCCTACTTTAATTATAGAGATCTTGATTTGGGAGTCAACAATATTGTGGGCAACACTAGTTATAGACAAGCAAGAGTTTGGGGTGCCAAATACTTCAAAAACAACTTCAATAGATTGGTTCATGTGAAGACTCAAGTGGATCCAAATAACTTCTTCAGAAATGAGCAAAGCATTCCTCCTCTAAACATGTAAAAGCATTCAGAACCTGCAGAATAGGGCATTTTAATACAGTATATTGTAAACATAAATAATAATTGATGAATATGTAAGTTGTGATTTGTATGTAATTACATTGATGTGATGAAAATATAGATTTACCCCATGCCCTAACTTTGAGGAATTATCAAGTTAAGGGACTATTATTTTAATTGTCATTGAGGATCAATTTGGGTTACATGTAGAATTTTGAAATCTCATAATTTTATTTTTCATATTAAATTCACCCCCAATTTCTCTAAATCTTTTTAAATTTCCTAGTCTTTCACTCTCCAACTTTTTCATCTTTTACTATTATATATATTTCACACCAAATAAACTCATATATTCTTAAATCATTTTATTTTATGAATATATAAGACGTGTGAAAAATAATTGTGGTTGAATTGCCTTCTCTTTATCATCGATCGTTCATCGCAGTTGCCTTCTCTCCTTTTCGTCTCTCTATTCCCTCAAATGTTGATCTTCTCTCTCTCTCTCTCTCTCTCTCTCTCTCTCTCTCTCTCTCTCTCTCTCTCTCTCTTTCTCTCTCTTCCACACCATGCATCCTCTCTTTTGTTATTTCAATTTGATAAAAAAGAGCACCGAAGTGCAAAAGAATATAGTGGAAATAGCGACAAATTGGGGGAGGTAAATATGTGCTGACAACAAAAATGAAAAATATAAATCTAGAAGAAGATAAATAAAGAGTTAAGAGTGGTTATTGAGCAACAATATTAAATAATAGCCCATAGAAATAAAATTATATAAAAATATATGAGTCTATTGGTGTGAAAAAATATAATTAAGAAACATGAAAAAAGTTGGAGGATGAAAATAGATTAAGAAATTTAAAAAGATTTAGAAAAGTTGGGGGTGAACTTGATATGAAAATTAAATCATGACTTTTAAAAACTATACACTTACCCCAAATTGACCTTAATTGATAAATATAAAAGACTGATCTCATAATTGACAATTTCTCAAATTTATTGGTACTTACTAAGAATTAACCCTATTTTTTAATCTCACGCACATAAATATTTTTTACTTTTTTTTTTTGCTTATGGTTTAGGGTAGCATTAGCAATCCGAGAAAGTGTGCGTCCACAAATTTTCACCATTGTAGTGCAAGATGTCCTATTCCGGTAGGTTAAACCCCTTTTTGATTTAGACTTTGATGAATATCAAGCAGCCACGTGCCTAATACCTGCAAGACTAGACACAACAATTAGAGACAAATGGGGATCTGTTCCCCAAAGGCACTCTGATGCTTAAGTCAGTCTAAGGGTCCATAATTAAGTATTAACTGGGTAAGATAACATTAATTGCTTGATATTACATAGATTATTAAAGAGGAGAGAGGAACCTTTTATATGGTGCCTCTTGCTTGCCGTTGACCACTATTATTCGATGGGGATTAAACTGTTTTTACCCGAATTCTCAGCCGTTCAGTCCTCTCGAACCGACCTGGCTCCGTGAGGTGATTCTCGGACCTTGTTTATACTCTTTATCTATTGGGCTTCCTGTACCATTGCCCGTTATTCTGGGCCTCTAATAGCAGAGCCCATTACAAAAGTCCTGTTGTCCATCATCTGCGCCCCCTCTCCGTGGCCCGTTAGGTTCTCCAATGGGCACATCACTTAGTGTTCCTAACAACTATTTGACTAATTGCTCGGGGGCCTGCGCACCCGACTCATCTCTTTTATATAGGTACTGGCCGCACTAATATTTTTTTTCTTTTCACTCTCTGTCATTCCTTCCTTATCTTTCCTTTACAGCCTAATCCCTCTTTTTTTACTTTCTCAAGACACTTCAAGCTTCTTTATGGCACCATCCAACAACCCATGCTCATCCTAAACCAACCCAGGTTTTTCTGATCCTAGTGCGAACGCAGGTACTGTCACTGTCTCCCTTTCTATCACTAGTTTTAGGTACTCTCTTTCCATAGTTAATACTATGTTCCCACCCCTACTGTTTCCTGGGTTTCTGATCATAACATTATTGCCGAGCCCCAATTTGCCACATTCCCTAGTTGGGATGCCGCGAATGATGTTGAGCCTAGAGCTTCTGAAATCTCTAGTTCTATCACCCAGACTATCTTTCCGAATTTAGGACCTTTTATGACATTTCTTCGGATTATGAACTAATTCTCCCTGACCTCCATGAGTGGGCTACTAACCTCTTCCCCTCCGGGTGATTCACGATGTACAATGAGCACTTGTAATCAGGGATTCCTCTCCCCCTTTCCCCTTTCATTACTGACGTTCTCCATTTTTGGAACTTGGCTTTAGCTCATGTCCATCCTCTGTTCTCTTGAAACCTATTCGTGTTCATAATTATCTGTCGGGCTCTTAGCATCCTCACCATCACCATTATTTTCCGATGCCATTACAAGGTCCCCACTGCCGAAACCAATTCGGGGTGGTTTACTTGTGCAGCCAAGCCAAGAATGGGCCTATTTGCCAAATCCACCTCTATCAAGTCTTGGAAGGACAAATTCTTCTTTGTCTGTGCCCCAACATTCCCTTTAAATACGACTGGACCACTCGTAGGACTTTTCCCAACCCGAATATGAAGATTACTTCTAACTTGCACATCTATTGCGCTATATTAGATCAATATCCCCTTGGATTTTGAATTCGAGAGAGGTGGTCTTGCCCATTGCTAGAACATTGTGGCTTCTATGGGGCACCCATTAATAAAGCAGCCTTACGTTAGTTCTTATGACATGTTGCTTGTTTGGTATTCTTTTTAGCTCATACCATACTTAACAATTTTCTCTCTATAGGTGAGGAGTTCATGCGCTATCTGCTGAGCGTCACCCTTGCTGGAGGGGCTGGATCCGGTTAGGGACTCAGACTGGGAGTCTGACATTGTCCTTGCCATCCACTTTAACTGTTCCTGAATCTGGGGGCCCGAGACGTATCACCACAAATGTCTATGGGGCTGGTAATGGCTTATTCCCTGTATAATTTTTATCAGTTACTCTGTTTTTTTTCTTTTTCTAGTCTCTCCTAATGTCTGAGTCTGCATTCTCCTGCTCTGTTGTCCTCCCCACTTACCCAGGCAAGTCAATGAGGAGGCTATGAGAGACCCTATTAACTTTTCCTCAACTGTCTGACCTAACTTGTCTTCTTATAGAAAGGGATACCAAGGAGGTCCTCGAGGAAGGGGCCGACTTGACTATTGGTTCAATTTTTTGTTTGGTGTTATGTTTTATGTGCTAGCCCTAAGGGCATTATTGCATAAGATTTTAATTATGATTAACATATGTTTGTGTGATGATTATTTGCTTAGTCTCTATAGAAAAAAGGAAGCATCTTTGAAGTCTCAACGGTACACTACCTAGAAGCAAAAGATCTTGGTGATCAAAGGATAATGAAGAAGAAAAGATCAAGCCATTGAAGACCTTAAAAACTCTTGTCTTAGTTAGAGATATGCTAAGGTACTTTGTAAAACTCCCTAACTTTTACCTTTGATTTTTGATCAAGTATGGAAGCTCCTTGAATGAAAAGATCAAGCCATTGAAGACCTTAAAAACTCATGTCTTAGTTAAAGATATGCTAAGGTACTTTGTAAAACTCCCTAACTTTTACCTTTGATTTTTGATCAAGTATGGAAGCTCCTTGAATGAAATATTTCTTACAAACTATACTTGCAAAATCTAAGTATTCTTGATGAGATTTTGATGCCTTTGAATATTTTTCTTATTCTAAAGAATATCAAGAATACATGTTTTGAAATGTGAAGGAAAGTTCTTTTCGTTTAAGGAAAACTGGCTTTTAAATCCTTCTAAAAAAAAAGGTCATCCAATTTTAAAATTGGCCATACGATTTTTCTAAAACTAGAAAAATTGGATGTCCTATTTTAAAATCGGTCGTCCAATTTTTCTAGCTTTAGAAAAATCGATCGTCCGATTTTTAAGAGGGATCATCCGATTTTTATAGGAGATTATTCGATTCTTATTGTATAAAAATCGGTCTTCTTATTTTAAAAATGGCTCATCCGATTTTCTTTTTACAGGAAAATCGAACGTCCAATTTCTGAAACCAGTCGTCCAATTTTTAGTTTTTTACTGTTGAAAAATTACCATTACAACAGTAACGGTCACTTGTCTCCTCTTCTATAAATTAAACCTTGATGTGCAGTAAATTCAAGAAGTTTGCTGAAAGCTAAGTTGAGATCATTTATGAACATTTAAAGAGCTTTAATGTTCATTGTTCAAAAATCTTTATCTCACAAAAACTAAACGAAAAATCTTCTTGGAGCTTCATTATTTATCATTCGTCAAAGAAGAAGAAAAACGGAGCTTATAGAAGCATTCAATTGTGTTGTATCTTTCCTTCTCAAGCTCATTTGTTAACATTGTTCCTTACTCTTCTCATTATTTTATTGTGATGAAAGGTTTGTGGAAAACCCCTTTGGGTGATCCTTTGATAAATTTGTTGTATTGTTGTGTTGTGTAAACTTTGAGGTTTTTGTGTAAAACCCTTGAAGGGTGATCCTCATTGTGTTTTTGTGTAACCAACTTTAAAGATAGTGGATTTGTGAAATCCTTGGGTTGAGTCTCAAGGTAGTGGATGTAACTCTTTTAGAGAGTGAACCACTATAAATAGCTTGTCTCTCTTCTTGTCTTATAGTTTTTTGTATGCTTGCTATGTAATCCTTGTTCTTGAAAGTGGTTTTAAATTATAAAATCGATCAAAAAGTGTTTTATTAGCCAAAAACCTTATTCATGCCCTCTAAGGTTTTTCATTATGTATTGTAACATGGTGATATCCTCTAAAGACCAATTCTATATGTATAAAAAGACACACATTTCCCATTTCTTGCTTTGTATCTCTATCTCTTTTTTTCTTTGTTTGTTTTTCTACATTGTTCATCAAATTTCATACAAATCCCAACTGTTTAGAGTACATTACACAACTATGGATAATACTTGTGAAGATTTGTGTCATTCCAAGTTCTTGCCAACTTCCACCATTTGCTGTTAGTGAGCTCATATGATCTGTTACAATGAACCATCTAAACCTGGTAAGGGCTTTCCCATACAACGTCTAACTTCCTGTTAGGCTCTTGGCGACTAACTTCCCATACAACGTCTAACTTCCTGGTTTTTTTGCAAGACCTAATCACCTGCTTGGATACCTAATGGTCAGACCCAGGCATTGTAATATCGCACGGCTGCCCTCTTGTAAATCTCGTCCCACTACGTTGCTGCATTTCTAACACTATCACGGAACAACAAGTGTTCCCTAATCAACCTATCATTTTCAATGGCATTAAATTCAATACCTTGCCAACTTGGGGAACCGATTTCTATCGAATTAGGGCTTCTACCCTGAAACATAAGTAGAACGGTGATTCTTTGGTGCCCTTCCTGGGTGTGGTTCGATAAGCCCATAACACGCTGGGCAGCTTTTCAACCTAATTCCCTTTAGCTTCTTCTGGGCGCTTTTTCAAGCCTTTTAAGATTGTTCGGTTGGTTACTTCTGCCAACCCATTCGTTTGCGGGTGTGCCACGGAGGCAAACCGTTGTTCTATGTTCAGTCCCTCGCAGAAGTCCTGGAAACTTCGAGCGTCAAACTATTTTATGTTATTGGTGATTAGAATCTTTGGTATTCCATATTTACAACGTGATTTCTTTCCCAAAAAAATCTTAGATCTATTTAGAGGTGATGCTGTTGAGTGCCTTGACTTCAACCCATCTTTTAAAGTAATCCACCACTGCTACCAAGTATTCCTTCCCTCCCCATACTTTTTGGGAATGGCCTTAGGAGATCCATCCCCTATTAAGCGAAGGGGATGGGGGATGAAATGTTGTGATATTCGTTCTAGGGGATGTGATGGTTGTTTTCGTGTATCTGGCTTTTATGGCAGATACGAACCATTTCCTTTGCTGCCTCCCTCATGTTTGGTAAAAAATACGATAGAAACCTATCACACAGCTTCAGTGTGGCTACATGATAAATGCATTTTTGTTTATATTTTCTATATGTTAATTTCATCGTTTTTTGTGTTTTTATTATGAAAAAAGTATATATTTAAGCTAAATATCTCTTATTCTTATCTTAGGTGTCCTCCAAAAGTGAAAACGATGAAAGGAAACGAAAACAGGCGAAAACGACAAAAATGGAGCCGTCAGCAACAATTTAGTAACCTATTGCACGAGGTACGCTGACCTACCTTCGTCGATAGTTTCCGTGGCACAAAGGGGCATTGGAAAAATAGACCTAACGCGGACGGAAGGCCTCGCCCTACTGTCGGTGGTAGGGTATGCTGGCAAGAGGCGGTTGAGTCCTAAACAAACTCGATTTTCTTGTATTTTGTTCCAATTTCAACTTGGTTTTCTTGTATTTTTCACCTTTATATAAGGGGTCTTTTTGCAACTATTGTGGAGACACTTAGACATGTTTAGATTGAATTAGATACTTAGAAATTCTTAGATAGATTACTTATAAATTAATTAGGTTAGGATAATATTAATTAGGTTAGATTAGGTTAAACACTCTTTAAATTCAAGTTTTTATACGTTCAATTTGTTAGTAAAGTTTCAAGATTTCTGCAATTTAGTTTCTTGTACTCAAGAATTGAAGGCTTATTTTCAAGATTTCGAACTTCAACTTGGCGACTCGAAAGACAAGCTTGGAAGACATTGGGGATTTCAATTGCGGCTTCAATTTTCAATCCTAAGCTTTCTTTTTTCCTTTCTTGTTATTGAATTTTATGCATTATTTTAGTTTTTATATAATGGATAGTGAGTAGTTCTTTTGTTTGGATTAGAGTTGAACCCTAGTTCTTGATTATGAAATTATTTGTTTGATTTTCTTGATTTTGATGTTTGTTTTAATTTAAGTTGTCTTTCAACTATGTTTGTTTGTAATTTAATTGTCGTGAGATTAGAATATTCGCAAGATTGTTCGGAATTGAAAAAGGAAGAACAATCATTTGGGGGTTAATTAGGGCAATTGACTAGAGATACGATATTGTACTTTAGGTCTTTTAAATCATCTAAGTTTATTGTACTCATAATTTGTTAGGGCCAAAAAAAGATTTTCCTTTATGGGTTAGTGAGAATGGTGGTTTTCTCCTAGAGATATGGATTGGCAGATTTGAGTGATGACCCAACTTAATTAATTCAACATCATTTTCATTAAAGTTTTTCCAATTGAATTAGTAGCAAGGATTAGGGGGATTCCACCATCCAAACTCTTTTTTATTAAGCTTTTAAAAATTGTTTTTGTCATTTGAGTTATTTAATTATTTATTTTTTAAGTTTTTATTTTCCCAACGACATCATCTATTTTTATTAGACTAAACATTAGAAACACGATTAGTACTTGAATCTTCGTCCGTCCTTGAGAGATTCGACACTCAGGTTGAAACTCACCTCTGCATTGTTAGGTCCACTTGCCTTGCATTGTAGTGATTAGGACTTTCCCCATTTTAAGATTTTAAACATCAAGATTTTGGTGCCATTGCCGGAGATGACAAGTTTAAGGAATATCGTTTTGTTTTAGTGCTTTAGTCATATTTCTTTATTTCTTTTCATTTTTTCTTCTTCTTGATCAAATTGATTATTTTTTTTACACTATTCCGTTATTCTTCAATTAATATTCTTGAGTTGTGCTTTGTGTTCGTGGAGCTGATCATGTTTTTTGGTTATTTTAGATCGTTTGGTATTAGGTTTTGCCCCGAAAGAAAAGGGATGAGTTAGTACCGTTCGATCTCGAGCTCGAACGTAAGATGCAGGGTGCTCGTTGTGTCCTTTAGTTCGGAACGGCAAGCACTATTGCAATAGCACCCGTTCTTAAGGCAGAATGAAAACCAAAAGAACTTCCATTCAACAACCCTCTTCAAATCAACACCTTCAATGATGGCACATTTGGTACTGGAGAGAATAATGGTGGATTATGCTCGACCATCCATCTTGGGGACGCAGTCTAGTATAGCAAGGCTAAGGGTAGAGGCAAATAACTTTGAGATTAAACTGAATATAATTCAGATGTTGCAGAATATGTTCAATTCGATGGACTTCCTGATGAAGATCCCAACATGCATATTAGAAATTTCTTGGAGGTGTGTGACAACTTTAAGATTAACAAAGTATCAAAAGATGCAGTTTGACTCTGTCTTTTCCCGTTCTTTCTAAGGGGGTAGGCGAAGTCTTGGCTAAATTCCTTACCATCAGGGTCCATTTGCTTCATGGGACTCATTAGGAGAGAAATTTTTAAAGAGGTACTATCCTCCGGGGTCGATATCACAACTAAGAAACGAGATTTTATCGTTCTGACAAATAGACGGAGAAAGCCTCTATGAGGGATGGGAACAATGGAGGGAGTTGTTAAGGAAGTGTCCCTACCATAGATTGGATTTGGGGATACAAATACAAAGTTTCTACAATAGAGTTTCGTTTGGGGCTAGGAAATTGATAAACGCCTCGGCTAGAGGGTCTATAGATCACAAAACTCCTCAAAAAGTATATGATTTAATAGAGCAGATTGCAATGAATAGTTATACTTGGAGAGGACAAAGAGCAAAGCCAAAAATGGTTGTGGTCTATAACGTAGATGCTATATTAACTATAGAAGAAAGATTAACATCGATTATTAAGCAGAAAATAGGAAACTTAGCCAGTACATCAATGAGTATGAACAACCAAACGATCATGTTTTGTGATTTTTTTAGTGAGGGACATTCCAATCAAGAGTGCCTAAGTATAGAAGGACAAGTAGAGCAAGTAGAATTTATGCAGAGTAATAGAAAAAGTAATCCCTACTCAAATACATACAATCTAGGATGGAGAAACCGCCCAATTTTTTTTGGGCAGGTCAAGGACGTCAAAGACAAAATCCACCTCCGAGTTTTCAGATAGAGGTCCTCCACCACCTTTTCCTTACGAAGCATGTCCACATAACCATCCTCCACCAAATAAGAAAAATTTGGAGGATTTGATGGTAAAATTTATGAATGCAACAGAAAATAAAATGAATACAATCAAGGCAACCCAAAGGAATCAAGGAGCCTCCATTAGGAACTTAGAGAAACAAATTAGGCAATTAGTTAACATTGTATCTGGAAGAACTCCTCGAACACTTCTAAGTAATACCAAAGTAAACCCGAGAGAGCACGTATATGCTATCTCGATGACCATGAATGACGAAATTTAAAAGAAAGAAGGGATGATCTTGGGAGAAGAATGTTCAGTCCTCTTAATCAAGAAGGAAACACTACCACAAAAGTTAGAAGGCACAGAGAGTTTTTCTTTTCCTTGCACTATTGGTATAATTCAAATAGGTAGGGCTTTAGCAGACTTAGGCACAAGCATTAATGTTATTTCTTCATCTATATGTGAGCATCAAGGTCTAGGTACCCCGAAACTTATTAGAATGTGAATTAATCTAGCAGATATAAGTATTAGATATCCTAAAGGGGTAATTGAGGACATGTTAGTCAGAGTGAAGGATTTAATCTTCCCCGTTGACTTTATAGTTTCGTACATGAAGGAAGACGTTGATTTCCCTATTATTTTAGCTCCCCTTTTTTGTGTACTTCTACGATGTTAATAGACATGGAGAAAGGGAAGTTAGTATTAAGGGTCAAAGGAAACAAGATAATGTTCGACTTCCCTTTGTTCCCAATCTCCCCATGAAAAACTAAAGATACTTCGTACATCATAGCTCATAAAACTAATAAAGTATCTTCAAATATACAGGAACCCACTAGAGGAAAAAGCAAAGAAAAGCCAAGAAGGAAGCGTAAGAAAAAAAGGCAAATCACCTCCAATTTAAAGATTGGAAAGATGGAATGGTAACTGGACAAAAGAAAGAGATATAGAAAAACGATTTTCTTGATTCAAGAGGTGCAATTAGAACCTATTAAGGAGGAGTATTCTTTAAACTCTTTGTCACTGTAATTGTAAAATTGTACTTTTAAGTTTTACATTTTTATTTTCTACTTTGATTGCTTGTTGATATTGTGTTATAAGGTCGTTTTGGAGAGAAAAAGTGATGAACTAAAGGCCTACATGAAGATTATTTGAGTTTATAAGGAAGGTGGCGTGAACCGGGGCATGAATTGCAGAAAACAATGCAAAATGATACTTCAGCAGAAGCCTACCACGGACAGTAGGCTCAACCTACTGCCATTCAGTAGATTTCTGGAATTTCTCGGGTCCCAGCGGACTGAGACCTACCACAGACAGTAGGTCTCGCCCTAGCGTCGGTGGTATGGTCCTTTTTCAGCACCGGGTCAGGTTGACCTGATGGACTCCAAATTAAAACTTCTAATTAAACTTTCTGCACTCCTTTCTCCCCATTCTTCTCCAAACCTCTTGAAAATTTTCCTTCCCTCTTCCTATTCTCTCAAACACCCATAACCCCTCCATTCCTCTCTTAACCTCTCCAAGCACTCTCCTCGTCTTTCTCAAATTTTTTTCAGCAACCTCTTCTCCCCTCCGGAGAGCAAAACGGCGGCAGCTCCTCCACCTCTCTATCTCTTGGGTTGTTTTTTAATTTCTCTTCATTTCTCTTCTCTTACTTATTCATTTCTTCTAACCCTCCTACCACCTCCATACTTCTTCTCTATACAAACTCCATGCTAAAATCTTCTTCATTTTGCCTCTTCCCTCCAAAAGACCAACATTTCTGTTAAAATTCTCCTCTCCATTAACTTTCTCTTCTAATTTCTCTTTGTTATAATTTCTTGTAATTTCGGTTCTTTGTATAAAATTTTTTATGAACTAATTTATTTTGTGTTTTGTTGTGTTTCCTAAAAACATTTCATAGAAAATAGTCCGAGAAGATTTTCTGGCAGAACTCCGACAACAATCCAAACGGGGCATAAAAATGAGCAAATTTTCATGGTCATAGTTTGTTTTCCCAAACAAACACAGGCTATTTATTAAAAACTTTTTGTCTCCTTTTTATTTATAGTTTGCTTATGCTTAGTTCATGTTTCTGGACTTATTTTTTTTATTTTGACTTTATTAAGAGCATTGTGTTTAATAATTTATTAGTCTTCGTTTTATTGTTTTTGTTACACTTTCGCACCCTCGGGCAACGTTAGATCTCTATAGCACACATGGGCTACGACAATATTTATTCTTTGTGAGTTTTGGTGTCCTTTTGTTATTTCTGTGTTGGTGCCATTGTTTTATGTTGTTGTTTTCCTTTATCTTCCTCTTTCTTTTTGATTTTTATCCCTCTCTATGGCTCCCAAGAAATCTATAGCTTCATCCTCAAAATCCAAATAGGATCTTGTGGCGGGAACCTTGCCCGACCCAAATATCCTTCCCTATCCATAGTGTGTCTCTCAGGTAGCCCGTCAATGGGAAACCAAAAGGCATGGCTAAAAATCATTGCTGAAAAATCATTCCATGAGTCGGTCATTGGACATTTTAATCTTGAAAATCTTTTTAGAGGGTTGAGTTGTGTTCCTCTCCTTTGCATTTCTAGCGATTACTACCCTGACCTTTTCTAGGAATTCTATGCCAATATGACCCACAAAACGAACAAGGATCTCCAAACAATCATTTCCATTGTCAAAGGGGTTAGAATCATTCTCAATAGCGAACGTCTGGCTTCCATTCTTGAGATTCCAGATAACGGGAATACAGTGACAATGGATTCCAATAAAAAATCTATCGTCGAGGACCCGGACTGGAATTTTTATTGGGCATGTAGCTGATTTGAGATCTGGCCGCAGACAATTGACTGTTGCCGAATCATCCACGGGGGCGATTTCCCGAATCTTCTTCATCGTGCCCTTGCTTATTTGTTGGGCACACGACTGTTCAAAAGGGTGTCGGCTTCGTGAAGTCCGTATTATTGATATTTATTTATTAGACAAACTCCACAACCGCTCCCCCTATCCCTCTCTTCCTTTATAATCCAAACAATGCGTAATACTGGGTGTGACACGTGTTTTTCATTATCGTGTGATTTTATCTAGAATTTTTTATGTTTTTCATGTTAATATTACAAGAGAATGAAGATTATCAATAGGACCGTAGCAGGTTATTGAATTCACAACCTTTAATAATTGCGGTTACTCTTAGGACGAGAAGAACAAAGTGGATCCTACCATCCGAAGAAAATAGGTTGCGGGATTGCAACCTGGACAATGATGAGGCCGATGAGTCGTACAACCCCTAAGATGATGAGGAGGACAAGGCCAGTGACCAGAAAATGGTCTCGATGGATATATTCCAGACAGAGATGTGGATTGCCTTTGAGTAACTCCAGATCACTCAAGAGATCCATGAGATGCAGTTGACAGAAATAGTAGAGTCCCTTGTCGCTACGCAGACGAGTTGGCACATGAAGGGGCATCAATAGATCACCAAAAAGTAATGCTAGCCCGGTTATGGAACAAGTTCATGCCTTATGAAGGCAGGACTGAGGAGGCGGCACGGGCTTTGGTCCACAATAGAGAGTTTTTTTTCTTTTCTTTTCTTTTATTTCCTATTCTGTTGTTTTATTTCTTTCCTTATAATTTTTTACTTTCATCCTTTTGTATATGTTCTTCTTCTCTTTATCTTATTTTTGTGTGAGGATGGCTTCCCGTTATGCTTTATCGCTTTATATCTGTGGGATTGCTTCCAATGTATGTGTTTGTTTTTGTGTTTGCTTTAGCCTAACCCCCATGTTGAGGACACTCTGATTTTAAGTGTTTGTATGTGTAGGGGGGAGGAGAAGGGGTATTTTCGTTCTTCCAAGTTCTTTTCTGTTAGTCTCTTATTCGAAAAATTAAAAAAATCAGAAAATTTAAAAATTTCTAAATATTTTTATTTTCGATTATTTTACTATATAAAAAAATTAAAAAAATATTTTATATTTTATTACTTTTGGTTGAGTATTGAGTTGCAAAAACTCTTTAGGTTTTTCGAAAAAGATGTACTACTTAATTATTTTGAAAACCATATTTACCAAATTTCTTTCATAATCAATAGTTTTTATGCACTTGTGAATGTTCTTTAAGTAATAGAAGTTTAGGAATCTTGGGTTATTAGAATTATGATAGTAATTTTTTAACTTTGCCTGAAGTTTCATGATTTTTCTGTTTTAAAAGCAAAGAAGTCTAGTTTAGGATGGTCCCGAAGATGATGGCCTTAGGACTTCTTTGAACCGATTGTGTCTTTTTTATCATATATCTTTTGTGAAATCAATCTTTAGTTCCCTTTTTATGCCTTGATGACAAGGGTTATACTCCCTTCTTTTCTTTGTTCTTTTAACCTCACTATACAAAACCTCAATTCATGGAGCTAATTGTTTTTATATCTTTTAAGCCTTTTTGAGTATGGGAAATGAATAAGTGTGGAGGGAAAATGGGTGAAGAAAGTAAGAAAAAAAACCTTATTTATAAAAAAAAGGTATTTTGGGTAAGTTCATGTGTTCGGTACTTCTGGCTATTGTAAAGAGAGAAAGAAAGAAAAACATTGATGCTTGACACGAAAAAAGAGAAAAAGCCAAAAAGATGGCAAAAAAAAAAAAGGAAGAAAAAAAATGAGTCTTTATTTTACAGTAAATTCTTGAACAAATTCAAGAATTTCTCTCTCAACTTCAAGTGAAAACGGTGGCTGGAGAAGTGTTTCTTTTATTTTGTTATCTTCTCCTTTTAGTTGCATTCACTCTATCTTATTTGTTTTTGTCTCCTTTACCTTCCTTTGTAACCTACTTATGTCCCTATCCTAACATTACAAGCCAAAAAGTCCTACCTAATTCAAGAACGATCGAAAATAGACTTTAATATGGCTAAGTGATAGAAAAAGTATGAGTTTGGTGCATTGCTTTTGAAAATATTTCTTTTTGCTAATCACTTAACATTCCTCAGTTTATGTGAAAGATGGCATGAGCAACTCACACGCACACACCCTTTCATCAGTAATGATTTTTAGTAACTTATGGTGGACTTAGTGATTTTGTTGTTTGTCTATTTTTGGATTAACTTTGGAGTTGGATAGTGAAACACTTTTGTTGAAGTGATTTTATTTTTTATTTTTTTTTCTAAGTTTAAAAATTTTTTGTTTTTGATGAGTTTTTTTAATATTTTCTACTACCAATGCTTGTAATCATTTTTGAGATCTTAACTGTATATTTCAGCTTCTACCGTTTTCATGTTTTGTCTTCCTAGAATGGATATTTTAAAATCCTTCATCTTCCCTGCTTAGTTTGTGTTGCCTAAGGGCAAGCAAAGTATAATTGTGGTGGTATTTGACAAGTGCATTTTTGTCAATATTTTATATATGTTAATTTCATTGTTTTCGGTGTTTTTAATATGCAAAAATATATATTAGCTAAATATCTCTTATTCTTATTTTATGTACCCTCTGGAAGTGAAAATGATGAAAGGAAATGAAAATAGATGAAAATGGAGCAAAAACAACAAAAACGGAGCTGTCGGCAACAATTCAGAAACCTATCGCACGAGGTAGGCTGACCTACCGTTCTCGGTAGGTTCGGTGGCATAAAGGGGCAATGGCAGCAGAGACCTACCACGGACGGTAGGCCTCGTCCTACTGTCGGTGGTCGGGTATGCTAGCAAGAGACATTTGTCCAAAATAAACTTGATTTTCTTGTATTTTTCACCTATATATAAGAGATCTCTTTGCGGCTATTATGGAGATACTTAGACATATTTAGATTGAATTAGATACTTAGAAATTCTTAGATAGATTACTTATAGATTAGTTAGGTTAGGATTAGATTAATTAGGTTTGATTAGGTTAAACAATCTTTAAATTCAAGTTTTTATACATTCAATGAGCTGGTAAAGTTTCAAGATTTCTGCAATTTAATTTCTCGGATTCGAGAATCGAAGACTTATTTTCAAGATTTCGTTCTTCAACTTGGCAACTGGAAAGACGAGCTTGGATGATGTTTGGGATTTCAATTACGACTTCAATCTTCCTAAGTTTTCTTTTTCCTTCCTTGTTATTGAATTTTATGTTTTATTTCAGTTTTTATATAATGTATAGTGAGTAGTCCTTTTGTTTGGACTAGAGTTGAACCCTAGTTCTTGATTATGAAATTCTTGGTTTGATTTCTTGATTTCAATGTTTGTTTTAATTTAAGTTGTCTTTCAATTGCGTTTGTTTGTAATTCAACTGTCGCGAGATTAGATTATTCGCAAGGCTGTTTAGAATTAAAAAAGGAAGAACAATCTCGGGCAAACAATTGGGGGTTATTTGGGGTAGTTGGCTAGGCACTTTTAGGTCTTTTAAATCACCCGGGTTTATTGCACTCATACTTTGTCAGGGAGAAAATGGATTTTCCTCTAAGGGTTAGTGAGTACGGCGGCTTTTGCCTAGAGATAGGGATTACCTGATTTGAGTGATGATCCAACTTAATTAATTCAATATCGTTTTCATTAAAGTTTTTCCAATTGAATTAGTAACAAGGATTAGAGAGATTGTATAATCAAAACTCTTGTTTTTATTAAGCATTTAAAAAGCATTTTTGTTGTTTGCTTTCTTTAATTATTCTGTTTTAAGTTTTATTTTCTCAATGACGTAATCTTTCTATTAGACTAGACATTAGAAATACAATTAGTACTTGAACCTTCGTTCGTCCTCAAGAGATTCGACACTCAGGTTGAAACTGACCTCTACATTGTTAGGTCCACTTACCTTGCATTGTAGTGATTAGGACATCCCCCATTTTAAGATCCTAAACATCAGCACACAGAGTGATCATGTGGCGGCATGAAAACTATAGTGTTGCAGCGGCACTATGTATTTGCATAGTTTTAGGAAACTTGATAAAATCCCGAAGAATCTGGGATTATGAGTTGAGATATGCACGTTTGGTTAGGGGAAGTTGAAAGCATAAAGAAAAGTCAGAATCCTAAAGAAAAATAGGATTTGCAAGGAATCAAAACAAGAAGTCTTATTGAGAAACCTAATCTTTGGTCCACATTCTTTAGGAAATACAAGACTGACCAATGAGCCTCAACATCTATAAATGAAGCAATGAAATGGAAAGTTGAGGTTTAGCCATTCTGCAATTCTTCGATGATATTCTGCAAGAGAGAAGACAACAATTCATGGTGGTTGAGTTTCTACAATCACATACTTCAAATACTGTGATTCTCCATTAACACTTGTTGTTCATCATTTATAATTCAATGGAGTCCTTGTTTTAAAGATTATGGCTTCTAGGGATAGAAGTTGTGTTACAGTTTAACGGTGTTGAAGACTTGAAGAGATTCAAGGTCAAGCAGCTTGTTCAAAGGGGGAGTCTTGAAGAGTTGAAGGGATTTTAGCTGTGCTACGTGTTCAACAATGTTGGGGATTGAAGGGAGTTCAAGTCAATGCAGCTAGACACCAAGGGGCAGCTTTGAAGAGTTGAAGGGATTCAATTGTCTATTATGTAAAGGGGGTTTGCACTAATTACTCTAGTAAAACTCTATATGTGTAAAAGAGCTAGGAGTTTTCTTGTACTGTGTTGACAGTTTTAATGAATTGCTTTCCCGGCATGGCTCCGCAGATGTAGGCTTGGCCGAACTGCGTTACCAATTGTTATGTGTTGTATGTTTGTGTTGTTTATTACATTATACACTGTGTGTCACACTACTTTTCACACAGCAAAATCAGTCACACTACACGGATTGCCTAAGTAATAAGTTAGAACTGGTATCAGAGCTTTGGTACCATTTTTTGTGCTAGTTATCGAGCAGGTGCAGATTGTGGGAAGTTCGTACTTGGGTCCCCATGACAACCAAGGAAGGTGGATTTGTTACTAGACCTACTTTGCTCGAAGACACAAATTATGCCTACTGGAAGATGAAAATACAGATTCTCATTTACTCCTTGGATGAAACTGCAAGGGATGCTGTTGAGATTTAATGGAAACCTCCTACAAAGACTAAGGAACATGACACAACTAACTTGACTAAGGTCGTTGTGAAGCCCAAACTTGAATAGATAGATGTTGAAAGAAAATCTGCTCAGGCTAACGCAAAGGCATTAAACACAATATTTGCCGGTGTGAATGAGGAACAATTCAAGCTGGTCTCAATTTGCACATCTGCAAAGAAGACTTGGGAAACTTTGGAGACAATTCATGAAGGAACAAATGCTATGAAGATCACCAAATTACAAATGCTTACTACCCAGTTTGAAGCATTAAGTATTCAAGAGGATAAGACAATTGCACATAAGGCTTATCAATTGGGTGAAGAATTCTCTGAAGAGAAACTAGTGCTAAAGGTACTAACATCCTTACCTGCACGATTACGTCCAAAGGTTCCAGCAATTAAAGAAGCAAAGGATGTAACAAACCTTCCTTTGAATGATCTTTTAGGATCCTTGGAGACATATGAGATGAATCTTGATATTGAATACAAAGGTAGGGTATTGCACTAAAATTTGAACACCTCTCAACCAATGCCACACCTTATTCTGAATAAGAGGTGATGATACTCACTCGAGACTTTGGGAAATTTCTTCATAGAGCTGGAAAAACATCCAAACCCCAAGGGAGGTTTAGAACTAATAACAGGGATAGGAAAGATCCTAAGAAGTTTAAGTCTAAAGAAAGCACTATGAGAAGGATGTTTGACACTGGTCAAAAAGGAAAAACCATATAGTGCAGAGAATGTGAGGGATATGGTCACATCCGGGCAGAATGTGCCAATACCTTGAAGAAGAACAGATCCCTAAACACTACTCTCAGTGATGATGATAAGAAAGGCGAATCTGAAGATGATAAAGAGGACAATGAGACACTAGCATTCAATGTGATAATAGACTTTGAGGATACATCTATGCACAATGATCATAAAGAACACATCAACCACAATTCCATCTATAGTGATGAAGAAGTATCCTATGAGGAATTGCAAGATAAGTATAGTCTTCTTTACACCAAGTGGGTTGGACTGGTGGAGTTACATCAAAATCTAAAGGATAACCCAAAAAGGATTCAGGAATAGAAAGATACTTTTGAAGGAAGAAATTATGAGCTAATGGCTCAGGTTAAGGATGCAACGGAGTGAGTGAATGTGGCTGAAAGTAAAATAGTAAGGTTGAACACTACAAATGCTAAACTTGATGAAATAATCTTTGTAGGAAGACCAGCTGGATGAAATAAGGACTTGGCTACACTAGAACAGATCCCAATCGCACAATATGTACGCAGGTCACACAATGTGATAACAGTTACACTATATATAATAGGTTTGATGGAGTGTTTGTCAAAGACAGCTTGAATCGAGCTGAAAAGGGAAACCTGATCAGGAAACACAAACCTAGATAGCCTCCTTTTATGTGTGATTACTACAAAATGATCGAGCGTGTGTGGCATCAATGCTACAGGAGAATTAGAGATGTGAAGGAAAGAAGAAAGCGAAGAAGAATTAAGGGAAAATGTTTTATGAATTTATTTTTCAATTTTTATTATATGCATAATTTATTTTATTTATGTACATAAACTATAGGATTTTAGTTTGTGAAGAGAGTTAGTCTTTTCTATTTATATTTGTGCATGTGAAGGTTGGAGAATCTTTGTTTTGCCTCTACGTGAATGTTTGTGAAAGGGTTATCGTTTAGGGGTGTACTTGGGATTATTGCTTTTCTAGTTTTAGGGTAAATCTAAATTGAGTTGTAGGGAGTCAAAATGTGAGTTGGTTGCTTGTTTGCGTAGCCTGTGTGCTTGAGAAATGTGCATAATATAGAGGAAAATTTGCCAAATTTTTTCCAATCTTATAAAACCTTAGAAGTTTTAGTAATGACTTAATAGAATATTTTAAATGAAAATTGGAGTTGAAACCCTAAACCCTAAAACCTAAACTCTAAATCATAAACGATTACAAATTATATCTCCTTGTTAATACTATAAGTTTATATAAGAATTTTAAGTACGCGTAAAAGTTATGAAGAAGTAATCATTACTTAGAAGTTATGGAACTAGCAATTCTCTCTCCTAATCATTCTTCCTAGCTATGGGAAAAATATCAGATCGTAGTTGGATATACAACGAATGACTCATGCTTGCGGTTAAGGATCTTACCAGTGAATTCTTTAATGGGGTTAATGGTTTTATTTCACATTGTCTTACAACGAATAATGGAAGTAAAAAAGAGATGAGATGTCCATGTGAAAAGTGTAAAAATAAGAAATTTATAGAAGTAGATGGTGTAAAAATAAGAAAAATAAGAAATTTTGCAGTGGGGTTTTGTACCTTATTATTATAATTAGACAGTTCATGATGAAAATAATGGCTACATGATGAAGGACGTGTTATTGCAGAATGTTTTGGTACACTCCAGTTAAATGTTGGGGTAAAAAGTACATGGTCAATGTCGGATGAATTGAACTCATATCGTGAGATGATAATCGATGCAGCTGGTCCAAACTTTATCCATCATGAAGAAACTATTCATGAAGAACTACCTAATCTTGTAGCAAGAAAGTTATTTGACATGTTAAAAGCGGTAGAGACACCGTTCGTTAAAGGTGATGAACGCTATTCAATGTTATCTGCTCGTGCGGAGTTGTTGTACATTAAGTCTGAGAATCAATGGACTCAAAAGTCGTACGACAATGTTTGTGCATTCATAAAGAAGCATTTACCGCCAGGAAATAATATGGTTGAAGATTGGTATACGATGCAGAAATTGATATTTGGGTTAGGATTGCCAGTGTAAAGGATTGATGTGTGTCCCAATGGTTGTTCATTTTACTTGAAGGTGGACTCTAACAGAACAGAATGTAAGTTTTTTGGCAGTCATTGCTACACGATTGTAGGAAGAAGAGAAGAAAGAAGAGGAAACTTGTGCCGAAGAGGCCGGTGAGGACAATGTTTTATTTTCTGTTAACTCTTAGATTGAATGGTTGTATGCCTCGAAAAGAACTGCCGAACACATGAAATGGCATTCTGCAAGTTCATAGGAGCTGGATGTGATGAGTCATCCTATGGATGGAGAAGCTTGGAAGCATTTTCATAGGACTTACTCAGATTTTTCAGCAGAAACAAGGAACGTGAGACTTGGCTTGTGTACGGATGGGTTTTCACCTTTAGACGAGATTCCAAGTCTTTCAAGAAGGGTAAAGGCGAAGGCCCTGAATGTAGATCGGTAAGTTTGATAAACATTAAAAGCATATTGTTAGAATTCTATAAAATATAATTAAATATAATCAATATATATTAACAGTAATATGTACAGACTATATCCATCTTCGAGAGCCGCCACCTATATCTCAACTATCAAGCATGAGCGGTTCACTGGCCCTTACTACTGATGGTCTGAGGTCCCACTGGATGTCCGCTACATGTGCTGGGTAGAGTTTCGGGTAAATTAATCCAATATGGTAGTTGTTTTACTTTGTCTTAATTTTTTTACAAGCCTTTAGTACTTATAATATTATGAATGTTTCTTTTTTAATCTTATATTGGTTATACTTATACTGGAAGCATATTATTTTCTAATGTTTTCATATTTCATTGAAATTTCAAAAAGATGTGTATGGGACCCAAGTTTATACATGACCAAGATGAGGTATGCATGGGAGGCCAAGGTCGCAACCAGATGAGAGATTTGTTTGGCGATTTTCGGGCGGCGAGGAAGAGGCCCATTTGGAAACCTGAGATGTTCTGGGAGCAGATGATGAAGTATTGGAAGTGTCCTGAGTACAAAGCATTTTGTGAAAAGAATAAAAGAAACAGGAATGAGGGACGGGGGTCGGGCACTTTTTCATTATTTCATTTAGTCAAATTATTATAAAGTAATTAATAAATTAAATATTTTTTTGCAACAAGCAGATATAACAAAGAGGTTCTCCCAGAGCAGACACATGGAAGAAGTCCACTAGAATCAGAGCGGGGATAAGAAGAGGTAGTATATGGATTTCCATTTAGAGGAGTTTTGGGTAAGTTTAGTAAAATTTATCACTTGAGTTTTTTTAATGTTTTATAACTTACAAGTTTAAAGTTTATAACTTATTATCCAACTAACATTTCATATTATAGCAGAGATTTCACGAGGCCCATCAAAAAGCTAAGTAAGAAGCTGTAGCCGTGGGTGCTGCTTTGCCAAACGAGCTCCATTGATGGTCACTGTATCTGTTACATTGGTCTGCGACTGGTTATATGGAGCTGGTTCGGAGGCAGCTTATCTCAGAGCCAAGAGCAGAAGGACCGCAGCTAGATTAGCCCATTGCTGTTTGAAAGCAAAGCAGAGGATTATGAGACAGGTTGAGGCTGTTGTTTCCAGTGTCTGCGCCGCCTTCGACGAGCACATGAGGCGGTTTTCTGAGTAGAGCTACTTGCAGTACACCCCGATACCACAGATGATGAACATCATCAGAGCTCTTATGGCTACCATTCCATTGATATCTTCATCAACGACAGCAGCTGCGGGGACCTCAAACAAGAGGGTATCTTCCTCTACTCCCCCTCCCCCCTCTATTGATGCCCTGAGCACCAGCACTGTTGATCTTTCCCCATCCGCCCAGCCCTATAGTGATATTAGTGATCCCAAGGTTCTTTGATACTTGTACATTTTATGTTTTGTGGATGATTTAGTTTATGGATATGTTATGGATTTGATGTTTATGAATAGATACTGTTAATGGATGAGTTTATGTGTATATAGTATTGTTGTAAGGATTCGGATATCAGGGAATTTCATATCTATTTTACAAATTATATTATAATAAAAACTTATCAATGGGTTACCAACAATACTTCCGTAGCAAACAAAGTTTTCACATAACTAGAAACAGACGAAAAAATCATCAGTAACTATCGTGGGCAACACCGATGGAAAGGATACCATCGAAAATGTCGTCAGTATAGCTTAGCAACAGAGAAAAGAAGCCGTCAGACAAGTCGTCGGTATTAGTTTTCGATGGAACGCTAGCAATGGTGGTTGACAAACTGTCGGAAAACTAAAGGACCGTCAGAAACATCGTCGGGAAATGGAATTATTGAAAGTTTGTCGTCAGTATGTTTTGTTACGGATGTGAAGTGCCCCGACGATCAGCTCGCTGTTGGACGGCCATTGGTACTAAAATTCTGCCAAAAACATGCCGACTAGTATTGCCGTCAGTATTACCTTGTCTTTTTCTGGTGTTATTATGTAATTAAACATACATATCTCCAAGTGAAGATACTTTAAACAAATTTATCCAACAAATGAAGAATAAAAAATATCAAACTATTTATAAATCAAGAGAGAATAAGAAATCTCTTACTTGTATGCTTCATGTATGCACTATATAATAATATAGAAGAAAATAAGTAGAAAGAACCAAAGCAAAGGGTTATTTCAGGAGCTGATAATTTTCAATCCGACCATCAAAATTTGATCTCATCGTTGAAATGGAAGAACTATCTCTTTTCTACCATCAGTCCGAATTTTTGCTTAATTCGAGAAGAAATGACAAATCGAACATCTGCTAGAAGATGACTGCATAACCACAATTTTTTTTAACTCTTTCTCTTTTTTTGTCCTTTCATGACTACCTCTCAGTTGTCTCTTTTCAACAACTTCAATATGATGAAATAGTTTTGTAACCAAATATAGCCTTAAGATTTTTGGTGTAATTTGTATAAATAATAAGTAAGAAGACAAAAATGGCTACTTTTAATTTACAATAAATGAAAAGTTATAAAGGTAAAGAAAGTAATCTTCAAATCGTGACTAGAATCACTCTCTTTAAGGCTATATTTGTCCTCTACATAGTGCAGTGACCAGGACATATACCCTTTGAGATAAGATAAACATCTAGCTGGAATAACACTGCATTATGTTTGCCAACTCCCTTGACAAAGATAAAATGAGCATAAACTTTTATGAAGTATTTGGAATTTTCTTCTGTAGCAAAACATACCAAATTATCCATATTTATAGTTTATAGAAGATGTCATAATTTAGATTACACCATTACACAAAAGATGTTTGTTTTTGAAATGATACAATTCTTGAGAGATATACAACCATGAAAATGTATCTCATCATAAACACTACAATTATATGAATGTATCGGAATTATAATATTTCACCTTTTGGTTTTATCTTTTAAAATATTGTGTAATCTCTCCAACAGAAAGTATATTAAAGAGTGTATTAGAATATGTATTATACAATCGATTTGAATCCTCATATTCGAGGAAACAATTGTATTAGCAAGTGGTTAATCATTGGCAGGTGGTGCAGTGATTCATTTGAAAATGTAAAATAAAATTAAGAAAATGTTGAAGATTTTCGGAAAAGGAATTTGATCCCTTATATACGCTGAAATAGTTAAAAATTGTTGCAAGTGGTGTAGTGATTCATTTGACTTTAATTTTTTTATTCTAAGTTCATCGTGATTCGTTGGAATTTGATTTTAGGAGAAACTGTACTAAAATTAAAAAATGTTGAAGATTTTATTTTTTTAAAGGAAGATTTTAAAATAATGCAGGTTTTTTTATGGGATAAAAAATGCAATTTTCACGTTATTGACAATTACAAATTTAATCGATTATGTCAAAAAGAAAATCTTCAAAAGAAAGGTTTTTAATGTTGCAAAGGATCTCTTCTGTGAAATCCATATAAAGCTAGGCATATTTAGGTGGTTCTCAATTAATTAATAAACAACCAAAGATGGAGACTTCAATGAGTTCAGTAATGCTTTATCCTTTGTTCTCATTTCTTTCAATTCTTCTTTTCTTTACCCGAAATGAACCTGCTCGCCATATTCCTCATGATGACTTCCTTAAATGCTTAGAATCTCAAATCTCAAATTCGAGATCTCAAGTTATTTTTTCCCAAAAATTCTTCTTAAAATTCCATTTTGCAATCCTCAATAAGAAACTTTAGACCATTATCAACTTCCCACTTCATACCAAAAATCATCCTCACCCCAACTCATGAATCACAAATTCAAGCGACAATATATTGTGCAAAGAAATATGAGATTCAAATTCAAGTACGAAGTGGTGGACATGATTACGAGGGTCTTCCTTACTCCTCTCAAGTCCCTTTTGTCATGGTTGATCTCCAAAAGCTCAATTCAATATCCATTGACAAAGAAAATCACAAAGCAAAAATCCAAGCTGGTGCAGCCCTAGGTGAAATTTACTGTAGTATTGCTAAAGAAAGTTGGAGACTTGCTTTTCCTGCTGAAAATTGCCCTTCTGTAGGTGTTGGTGGACACTTCAGTGGAGGAGGATTCAGCATGATGTTTCGAAGATTCGGCCAAGCTGCGAACTACATTGTTGGTGCAAAAGTAAAGTTTTCAGTAGGAAAATTTTTCCTAAAATTTTTCTATTTTCCTCATTCTCTAAAACTCCATACGTACAATAGATCACTTCCTATGAATGACGAAGTAGTTAAAAATATTTGCCTACAAAATTTGAAGCATAGCTATAGCATTGTTGGGAAGAGCCTAAGCCCTGATACCACTGTTAATCATAGTTCCTCTGTTGATCAGCCCTGTTACATTAATATAAAACCTCTAGAGAAAACTATTACCACAGCAAAAGAGCAGAAGAACAAGAAATTACTAATCTATTACAAAAACGAGATGATAGAACCGAATAAAGACTCTTAATCAAAACTCTTCAAAATTGGTTGAGAATTATGAAAAACAGACTTCCATTTCTTCTTTAAGTACCTGCAAAACAGAAAAACAAAGCAGGATGAGCCTGGCAAAAATCCAATTTTTGCCATAAGACAAAACTGGACGATCGAAATCAAAACTAGACATCCGGTTATGAAAAACGGACGCCAACACAGAAGAAAACAGACGACCGATTTCTGTGAAAGAAGGGAACATAGATATTAGGACGATCAAATCGGATGAAAAGGAGAAAAATCGATTTGTCTCTATATGTCAGAATCTCGATCAAACCCTCAGCAATGCATGAGCCTCACACAACAACAATCTAATCTCTCACTTTCAGTTCTCTCCTTCACAAACTACCCAAGCACGTGGTTAACCAGAAATGGTGACTAACGGCGGCAGTAACAGAAGAATTCACAAAGAACAAATAGAAACAAGAATCTGCAGAGAAGAAGAAAAGAAAAAAGAAGAAGGCTTCATATAGAATAAACAGTCACCTCTCATCTGTCAGCAACAAGAAAGGAGAAGAGTATTTATAGTGGTTCTATAATAGACTTATTCAAACAATAGAATAGTCATCTAGAAGGATCGTTCAATAACAAAACATCCTGTTACTTGGAAGATCTCTTCAAAGAAGCAACAATCAAGTCAACTGGTAAGACTCAAGGAGATTGGCTGTTTACCAGCCCGGCCTGCCCGGCAACTTGAATTAGACATACACTTATCCTATATGGGTTGTGAGGCTCATTCCAACTCATCACAGGAATTAAAGAACATGGGCTTAGAAGAGAAAATGTGTGAACACTGGCCCAATTGGCCTACAAGCTCCATCTTGAACACATTTTAGTAAACTTCTCAGCTGAAGTAAACGTTTCCATTCATTAAACTTTTGAAAAGTTTGATCTTTGTTTTCAAAAGAAACAACCAAACATGCCGAGAAAAATCATCAACAATAAAAAGGAAATAAACATTACCACCAAAAGTGGGTACCCTTTCAGGACCTCAAAGATCATAGTGCACATAATCAAGAACAGAAGTCGATTTGTGTGTGCTCGCAGAAAAACTGAGTTTATGTTGTTTGCCAAGAACAGAATGACCACAAAAGTCTAAAGAAGTGATTTCATCACCATTTAAAAGATTTTTTTTTTGTGTTAGTAATGCAAACTTTTTTCACTAATGCGGCCAATTTGACGATGCCACACCATGGTTTTATCAGAAATGTTTTCTCCAACATTTTGGAGCTCTAAAACAATTTTGTTTAAATCATCCATGTTTTAAGAAAGGGATTTCGACCCGCACATTTTGAAGCCAAAGTTGTTCCTTTAAATAGATTTTGTTTGATAGAGACTTTCCCAAGTAAAGTTTTCCAGTTTTGTCAAGATTTCATTAGTATTGTCTGTTTCATTTATTTCTCTTAAAACATTATCTTTCAAATACAAGGTGAGACAGCTATGTGCATCACGAAGTTTTCAACTAGTATTTCTCCTGTCAAAGATTCCGGATACTTCTAATGAGTGCAAATAGTGGGTGCAATCTTGTTTTGGAATAAAACAACTTTCATTTTTCTACGCCACATTATAAAATCATATTTGCCATCGAACTTGTCTGTTTCAACTTTTTGAACATACATGTTAAACAGTGGCAAATAAGAGTAATGTGCGAAAAATAAAAGATTTAAGAAAAGTTTTGTCACAAACACAGCTTCGAAAAATAATACAGCTAGAAAAACAGGCATTATGCAGATAATAAACTCACAATACATCAATCAGATAATAAGGGCTAAGCAACAGCCACAAAAACAGATGATCAACAGAGAAACAGTATAGATAATCACAGGCTGAGCAACAACCCCCAAACACACAAAAGAACAATCTCAACGATCACGGACAATAAAAAAATTTTCGCGATTGAATAAGAAAAACACCAAGACACAGATACTTGAAGTCTCAATAGGACTTAAGCCAGGCTTGGGTTTTGGTTTTTCAGAGAAAAACAGAAGTAAAAAACATTTGTTCCGTAATCAGGGATACAAGCAACAGAATATGTATATATCAGGACAATAAACTTTAAAAGAAAGGAAAGCAAAAATAGTAATAGTGACCTGTGCTAGATTCACAGAACTCAACAGTTCCCATCAGTATGAAAAGCAACCTGGGAGGTTTCGGATAACGTCTGCGTCGCTGGCGGAATGTAACAGACACCAAACACCAAAAAGATCGAATTTCTTTCTAGCTCTGACACCACTTATTGGGAAGAGCCTAAGCTCCTATATCACTGTTAATAATAGTTCCTCTGGTAATCAGCCCTGTTATATTAACATAAAACCTCTACAGAAAACTATTACAACAGCAAAAGAGCGGAAGAACCAGAATTACTAATCTATTACAAAAATCGAATGATAGAACCAGATAACAACTCTTAATCAAAGCTCTTCAAGATTGGATGAGAAGTCTGAAAAATATACTTCCGTTTCTTCTATAAATACTTGTAAAACAGATAAACAAAATAGGATGAGCCTGGCAAAAATTGGAAGTCTTTCAATTCTTAATAGAAATGGAGTTTTGTGAATTCTCCTTGGAACTGGAAGATCATTTCGAGATGTTTGAACATATTCAAAGGTTCAATGTGACTATTGTCACTTCGGCCAACACACAAGATGAGACTTTACCACTTTGGAGCGTCTTTTTACAAAAAGATGAGGGGTAAAGTTAGTAAGATGTCGAAGAAGTGAAATATACGAGATCACAAACGTAGATTGCTCGTGCCTCAATATGAATTGAGACCAAAGAAATCTAAAGCTTGATTTTTGCCACAAGACAAAACCGGACGTCCGAAACCAAAACTGAACGTCCGGTTATGAAAAATGGACACCAACACAGAAGAAAACGGATGACCAATTTCTGTGAAAGAAGGTAACAGAGATATTCGGACGATCAAATTGGATAAGAAGGAGAAAAACCAGTTTTTCTCTGTATGTCAGAATCTCGATGAAACCCTCAGCAATGGATGAGGCTCACATAACAACAATCTAATCTCTCCCTTTTGGTTCTCTCCTTCGGAAACTAACCAAGCACGTGGTCAACCAGATATGGTGACTAACGGCGGTAGTAACAGAAGAATTCACGGAGAATAATCAGAAACAAGAATCTGCAGAGAAGAAGAACAGAGAAAAAAAGAAGGCTTCACACAGAATAAACAGTCACGTCTCATATGTCAGCAACAAGAAAGGAGAAGAGTATTTATAGTGATTCTATGCTAGACTTATTCAACCAACAGAATGGTGATCTGGAAGGATCGTTCATTAACAAAACATCCTGTTACCTGGAAGACCTTTTAAAAGAAGTAACAGTCAAGTCACCTGGGAAGAATCAAGGAGATTGGACTGATTACTAGCCCGGCCCGCCCGGCATCTTGAATTAGACATACACTTATCTTATTTGGGTTGTGAAGCTCAGTCCAACTCATCACAGGAACTAAAGAACATGGGCTTAGAAGAGAAAATGTGTGAACACTGGCCCAATTAGCCTACAAATATCTTAACTATATCTCTTATCTACGTAGCTGTAATATCCTAACTACCTAGATACAATAACAACATTTCAACAATTCCCTTCAAGTTGGAGCATAAAGATTACAAATGCCCAACTTACCAGTTAGCTTACCAAATGGTGGCAGGTGTAGACCTTTTTGAGAAGGTCGACAGGCTGTGAAGTATTTAGAATGTAAACAGGAGCGATTAGATGTGCTTAAAATGCATCATGGACAAAATAACAGTCTATCTCTATGTGCTCGGTACGTTCGTGAAATATTGGCTTTGCCGCAGTATAAATAGCAGCTTGTATGTCGCAATGAAGTGATGTAGAGTAATCCACAGAAGCATGAAGATCATCGAGAAGTTGACGAAGCCACTTTAATTCACATAACGTCATTGCAGTGAATCGATATTCGGCTTCAGCGAAAGAGGGAGAAACTGTATATTGTTTCTTTGTCTTCAATGAGATGGGAGAATAAGCAAGAAAGATAAAATATCTAGCAATAGAACATCGAGTAATCGGGCAACTGGCCCAGTCAGAGTCAGAATAAGCAACTAATCGAAGAGGCGTAGTGAATCGGATTAGAATTCCCTGTCCTTGTGTTCCTTTGAGAAAATGAATGACACGAAGAGCAGCGTCCTAGTGTTCCTTACGAGGGTTCTGCATAAACTTAACCAAAACATGTACAGAATAGGTAAGGTCTGGATAAGTTATAGACAAGTAAATCGATTTTTCAATAAGACGATGATACCGGTCAGGATGAGCACAAAAATCTGCAAAAGCTTTAGCCACTTGATGATTTTGCTCCATTGGAGAAGAAACAGGCTTAGAACCCAACATTCCTGCTTCAGATATAATTTTCGACGCATCTTTGCATTGGCGAAGATAAAACCCTGCTTGACTATGAGCAATCTCAATGCCTAGGAAGTATTTGAGATGACCTAGGTCTTACATATGAAAGCATGATCCTAGATAGGACTTAAACTTATTAATATAGGTTGCATTATTTCATAAAATCAAAAAGTCATCAACATAAATTAGAATACAGAGAAAAATTTTATTTTTCGTAAAATTAAAGAGTGAATAATCTTTATATGACTGCACAAATCCACACTGATGAAGAGAATCCGTAAGTTTAGAGAACCAGGATCGAGGTGCTTGACAGAATCCATATAATGATTTATTGAGACAACAAACCTGATGTGGGTTCCAAGCACGGAATCCAGGAGAAATTTTCATATAAACTTCTTCAGTTAAATAACCATGTAGAAACGCGTTGTGAACATCTATTTGATAAACTTTCCAATTCCAGGCAATTGCTACGGATAACATAGTTCACACAGTCACCATTTTTGCAACAAGAGCAAATGTCTCAATATAATCAATCCTCTCCTACTGAGCATTTCTAAACACCAACAATCGTGCCTTATGCCGTTCAATGTTGCCATCAGATTTATACTTAATTCTGTATACCCACTTGCTACCCAGTGCTCGTTTCCCAGGTGGTATCTTTGTCATAGTCTACGTATTATTCTTCTCAAGTGCATCTATCTCTTGCTTCATTACAAAGCGTCATTCCGGTACAGAAGCGACTTCAGTACTTGGTGGGTTCTTTACCTGCATTAATAACTGGTACAAAACCTCGATGTGAAAGCGAAAAATTTGTCATAAGAAATATAATGGGTTAATGGATATAGTGATGTACCTGTAGGACCCGAGAAAGAAGGCGAAGTAGAAGAGAGGGATATACCAGGGTTAGACCAAACATATAACAAACATCATTCTTCAATTTTCCAAGAGGTCGATGTGGTATGTTGCTTCGATGAAGATGTAATGGTTCAATATTATCTGCTATTAGTTGTTCACCACCGGAGGAGTCGGCAGAACCAAAAGAAGAGCTTGAGCCACTAGAACTGCTTGAAATCAAGTTAACCCCACTATCATTTGCATGACTGAAATTTCTCAACAATATTTCCTCCCCATAGGCTGCTGAAAACTGGTTTTACCCACTTTTCTGGGCTTGGCCATCAGAAAACATTGCACGTGGCCTAGAGGTCATGTGATGCGGCTGGCCTTCTTCTGCGCATTAGGCTCCACTGGACTCAGGCGACTGGGCATCCCCCGCGGGCTGTGAAGAACAAGGAAGATGTGACCTATCTGCTAGTGAAGGATTGGACTCGTGGGCCATCTGCTGTGCCATTCCGTGATGAAGAATTCTGGGCTCCCGGGATGTTGATAGACGGTCCGCTGCTGGACTAGCCCAAATTTCTTCTCGCTCCCCTTCTCTTCCGAACGAGTCTCGGGAATTTAGCCAAAATAACAATTTATTTGGTTTTCAAGAGGTAAAACAACTCGAGACTACGATAAAAAAGGAAATTTATATTCAATAAATACTACATCACGAGAAGTAACAAACTCATGTGTCTTCAAATCAAAGAATTTCCACCTCTTTTTCCATATGGATAACCTAAATATACACACCGCCTCCCTCAGTGGTCTAAACTTGTCTTTAGGTACTCCGTGATTGTGTACATATGCTAAGCAATCGAAACTCTTTATATGAGAATCGGATGGAGCCTTATTAAATAACAATTTGAATTGTGTTTTCCCTTTCAATATAGATAATGGAGTACGATTAATCAAATAATTGACGAGTAGTATACTTTCTCCCTCAAGATTGAGTTGGAAGATTTGCATAAAAAAGCAAAGCACGGGCTACATTGAGAATGTGACGATGCTTACGCTCTACACGACAATTTTGTGAATTTACCATAGAAGTTTGATGCAACATACTGTTTTCCAAAAAATATGGTTTCAATCAAGTAAACTCTATCCCATCATCTGTATGCACGATTTTAACACGTTTATCAAACTAAGTTTGAACAATGACAAAAATGTTTTAGTGTTTGTGCAACCTCCTTTTTTTCTTTAAGGAAGAAGATCCAAACACACCTTGAATAGTCATCTATCACAATAAAAAAATAACTTGCAGCACAAGACGAAGGAATTTTATAAGGCCCTAAAGATCATAATGAATCAAATCAAATGAAGCAGTAGCATTATTCAAACTAACAAGAAAGGGTTCTCGTGTTTGTTTAGCATGCAAGTAAATTAAGCAATTATCCAAGAAATCGAGATTAAAAGTTTGTCCTAAAAATTTAATAATAACAAACTTAGACGGGTGTCCCAGATCGCTTTATGGCATAAAGTTCCTATATCGAATATTATACGGAACAAGAAAAATTTGACGGTTTAGGTAAATGTCTAAAAAGCAAGATATCCCATCTCTTTCTTCACCCGCTCTAATTGGTATCCTGAGATACTGCTTTCAGTAACATTAACACACCATTATTAATTATGACCACACAGCCATTCGCTTTGAAAAGTCGTGAGAGAGATAGAAGATTACACCAAAGTTTCGTGTATAAAAAGCACATTGTCAACATTTAATTTGGAATGCAAATAAATAGAACCCAAAGTTTCTCCCAGTAGTTTTAGACACGTTAGGTAGAGTAATAGTATAAGGAGGAGACGGTCCCACTTTTTGACAAAAAATCCCTTATGCGTATCATATGATGTGAACATCTACCTGTCTAAAATCAAGTCTTTTTCAATCTCACCGAGAAAGAGTGTCTTCGAATGAAGTAGAGGTCTCATTGGTTGTTCAATAAATTGATGAAGGACGACCACCGCACCGGCGTGAGACCCGAAATCCCGGACGGGAAGGGGGTATCCGCCACAGCAGACTCCGACTATTCCTTCCCATTTATCCGTACGATGTGAATCTGCAGCCTCCGCACATGATGCCTCGCTCCCGGGAAGAACTCAACTCCTCCGTTCTTTAAGTTGTTTTCGCGTGGCCCATCCGGAGTTCGCGCAGAGAAGAACCGAGCTCACTACTGCACCGATGGAGAGAAGTAGACATCCAGCGAGCGAAAAATCCTTTTCTATCGCGACCTCGTCCTCCTGCTCAACCTCCCTCTTCCCCTTTTACTTCGACACCAACATGTGCATTCCAATCTGTCTACTGTTCCAGTCGATTGTTTCGATGTTGGAAACCCACCCTGAGGTAATAGTTCTTGGCTTCATGACCTTGCTTGAAACAAAGTATGCATTTGTATTGAGTTTGATTTTGGAGCCGCAAACATAACGGCTTCGCTTTCCACTCTGCAGCTTCTTATCATATTTCTATGAGCTTCTTCTTCAATAATCATAGCATATACATTCTTAATATTTGGAATTGGTTCCATTTTTCAATATGTTTGATCGTACGATGATCAAATACTCGTATCATCTAATCTAATAAGAAACCGTGAACTTTATCTTCTTCTTCTTTGCTCAGGGTGATTTCATTAATCATTCCACATATACAATCAAGTCATTGCTGGTAATTAATTAATTTATCCCTATTTTCTTTAACTTATCAAAGTGATGTCAAACAGACATACTGGATTGCCTACAATTTACCAATGTCCGTCATGAGTTCGTGTTTTGTGGGTGCATTGCCTTACATGAAACGTCTTTGAAATCACTGCCATAGCTTATTACACCTTTCGCATAGGACATAGCTGGCTCTTAAGTTAGGTTCAATGGTATTTGAAATCCATGAACCTACCATTGTATTGATGGTTTACCATTCTTCCTCTTCAAAGAATGCCTAATTTTGGTTTTGGAATTAATCATTTGACAAACCGAAG